>JAMPIV010020040.1:0-335070 GCA_024509875.1 Oreohelix idahoensis | reverse complement strand
AAACGGTGTGAGTTAGTTATTATTCAGAAAGGAAAAGGTACGTAGAGTGATTTACAATACATATAGACAGTAGTCATATTCTTCAGTGAGGCAAGGGAAATTAACAACCCCGGAGAGGCCCGGTCCCATCAAGATAACCTGAACACTGAGAGGATATAAATAACAATAATCTAAGAAAACTGTAAGGAAGAAAGAACAGAACTAAGACAATAGCACCTGAATGATCACTGATGGTTAAAGGTCACAAGGTGTAGATTCGATACTGAACGAAAGAGAGAGAGAGAGAGAGTGAGGAAAGAAAGAACTTACATTGTATATTCTATGATGGACCAAATGTGGAGGTCAGAGCAGACAGCAATGATCCTCTCATTTGTAAATAAACAGTATTCAAATTACCATGGCGTTATCGCATCACGTGCTGTGTGTGTGTGTGACTGTGTGGTATACAGCATATCATAGCTAACCACAGAGGTAAGCGAACCTGGACAGACATTGCCATATATGATTCATGATACGGCGACCACAGGCTGTCACATCTGTAAGGAGACTTCTGATAAAAGCTTCCGCGACCTCAGCCACAGTCCCGCGGCCCAATTTTGTGTCGCAATCATTTGTTTGAGAATCACTGCCCTAGAGGGTCAGAACATAATACACATCGATGTGAGCAGAGATGCTATGTATTAAACTGCACAATAAATTGAATGGGCCTTCTGTAACAGCTTTCACTGTACACCGTAACCAATTGCTGTTGAATGAGGTGTTCCCTAAATTAAATAAACAGATTGTATTCTTGCAGGACGAAGATGAGCGGAACCTCAGTAAAACGTGGTGTAGGTTGGTTGTCACGGGGCTGCCTCACCTTTGCTCTGCAGTAGTGGTCCACCAGTGGCCAAAACTCAAGAGTAACTAATGTGGATCTTCAAAGGTGTCTACCTTCGCACAAGATTACTCTTGGCAGAGTTGTAGATAGAGGGATAATGATGCTTCTACCTCAAGGGAGTGTGCATAAGATATTTCAGATGTCAAGAACAATGCTGCATGAGGCGGAGCAATGTTAATTTTAGTATCTGACCCGCCGCGTTTTATGAAGATGGTTATGCAACACTTAATGTTAGCTCGTTCAAGCCCGCAGCTGATTTAATTCAGCGAAATTCGTCTTATTATATATTTGGCTCTATAGATGTAACTAAATGTATATGTATTAAAGATTTTAGATCATACATGCGCTCTCTTATCTATAAGAACTGAATCAACTACAAATTTGTAAAATAACATATAACAAATTTAATAATGAATTAGTCTTTAACACATTAAAATAAATATAAATGAAGGTGACTAGGAAGTTTAAAAACTTTCGTCACTGAGACGTGTTTGGGGTCTCATGATAATTGTCCGTTGCTTTCGCCTGTTAAAAAACTTAACTTGCTGATTACTGCAAGGGTTGGTTGTCAAGTCTTTTGTGATGAGGATTCTGCTCTAGAGGCGTCTAGACGAACTTCACTCCTAATTTCAAGGTGGGGTCTTTACAACTCGTCCACTGTAGATAGTTAGTGTCGAACACCGCTCTTGAATCACAAGAACGTGGCGAAAACTCTTACTTCAGACTGGTCTCTTCTAATTTGTAGCTTCGTATCACGAACCCGAATAGGGTCTACAATCTCCTGGCACAGTAGAATGGACACAGCAATGCTGATTCGATGCTTCGAACACTTGATCTGAGTATTTTTATTATTCCTCTTATGACTTGTGCTTCTGATTCTTTAAGTCTCCAGTCTTCGTATTTAAAATTGTTGGTTCTCTTTTAAGTTATAAAGACGTCCAAATACTTCGATCTGGTCCCATTTAATTTTGGAATTCTTTGTCTAATCCTATTCTCTGGCTCCGAGGAGTTGTTTCTTGACGTTGATGAAAATGCAGTCTGATTTGTGTCTCAGATTTTGCTAGTTTATATCTCTCATTTTCTATTCCAAGTCCCATATGGTATTTTCGACAAACTTGCCAATGAGAGCTAATGTTTATGTTCTGCTCTCAAATGGAGCCAGTAGTAAGCTTGGAACTGGATGTGGTTGAGTATTAATCTAATTCTCCCCCGTGTGTTTAAAATTAATCTTTAAAATTTAAACTCATGACCTATCTTTTCAAAATAAGGCTGTAATACTTCTGGTTGCATTTGTACAAACTTACAAACGCATCTGTGAATTCATTTCCTGACTTATATCTTTCGCCAATATTGTTTCCTCTGATAGGCTATCTGTAATATTGATACAGAGACGGACCATCGGGAGCGATTACCTATTATCACCCGTGTTTTCGTACATCTCCCAGACGAATTTCTTAGACAGACAATATGGCTTTCTTTGAGTCGATTGTGCGAGACCACCTTGTGTCAACAATGATGTCATGTGACCGTCTGCATTACACGACATTGGGCGATAAAACTATAATCTGCCAGCCGGTCTAATTAGTCTTGTAATACTACGATTCACATGGTGAAACGTAAACAAGTCTGGGAGTGACTAGGCAGAAATGTAGGTGCATAAAATATGCTAAATAATAACACGATGAGTGGGGAACATGAAGAAATAAGTTAATAATGCAGGAGAGAACGAAAATGATGCAAAAGGACACAACTAATTTCATCACAGTGGTGAATGTAAAAAAAAAAAAAAATATGGATCGACAAGATAAACCACGCGCTAGGTCTGAGCAGATATTACTGGTAGTACCCATTTTTATTTATTTTCTCATCTTTCCAACTTAACTATCGCTTCCTTTCCTTCCCCTGACGAAGTCCTTGTTGCCTCAACGTTGGCTATTTTCTTTGTCTTTTGTCCTAGTTAGACGAATAACCTTTTCTTCATTTTTTTCATATTCATCCATTCTTGCAGACAATAATTGGTGAAATAGTTATCTGTTAAAAAGACCTAACTCTCACGTTTAATGACACTTACATTACATCAGCATCATCATGTGTCTACTCACTCTATTTTGGAGTATGAAGCAACCACTGCAACTGGTGACCGTGCAGGAAGCCTGCACCAAACATCCGTATGCTCTTGCAGCCGTGGTTTCAATGGCACTTTGTTTTACATGAAGAGGTTACCATCCTCATACACAACCTCCTATTAATCGCCTTGTACGAAATGCCTAAGGGTGCAGTAGTGTCACATCATGGAGAGCTACCTTAAAATGCCGTAATTATGAACTAACAGGCAAAGATTGACATCTGGGCCATTTGTCCATAACAAAGCATTGAACAATCTAAGATGATAATGGCGAAAACCGTGGTGATAATTCCGTCGAAGGTAATGTGGGTTATGTTTTTGATTATTGTTATATTTATTCCCGTTTCACTCATTTTGTGTGGATACGCGTCAAAAGAGAATCAGATTGGCAGAGGGTTAAGAGCGCTAGTCTCTCGTGCAACGCTACCGGGTTCGATACACGGTGGCGTCACGCTGCAGTCTGCCCAGCTGTAAAGGGGCATTATACACTGCTCTTGAGTTAGGGAAGGCAGCGAGAAAGGGAACTGGTCACCCCACCTCTCGAAGCTGTACCTAGTATAATGAAGTCTCTAACATTTTACCCCCCCCCCCCTCCTCTCCCTAGAGACTACTACCTATTCGTTAAAAAGCTTAAATCACGTATTAATACACGATTGTTATCCGGCTAGCCGGACTAGGAAAAAAGGCAAATAAAATCTCTTACCGCATTATCCAGCCATATAGAACATAGGCATTTTTATTCTGTATCCACACATATTAACCTTACATAAGCAGCTTCCTTCCTAATTACATTTCTTTTACCTCTTCTGCAAACTCTACCCTCCTGTACACTATTCTGTTTAAACATATACCTGGTTCTTAATAATTTAACATAAATGAGAGCCAATTGTTAATATTCTGTCATATTTAAACATTAAGATTTACTCGCACACACCCCCACCACTAACTTCCGGCATACCACAGAGGATGGAAAGGGGAAAGAAAAATAAAACGTTGAGAAGCTAAACTAAAATTGTGAAAGAAAAACAAACTCGAGAGTGTCTGGGGGAGAAATGACAACACGTCGAAATCTTCAGTCGACCTCTAACCCTAATTAAGTTGGTTAGTTAATGCACACGGCGACATGATTGGATGCAATCGCTAGTCCCAAGTGTTGATTCACCTGTAAGAACCGGATATGAGCGTGGGATATGATGCCCTGAAAATTGGAATAGGCTCGTGTGCCACAGATGAAGGGCGTTTTTAGTTTCTCATTAAACAATGCTCTCTCAGATTCTGTTTGAAATCAGCGATGGTTGTTGTATATTGTAGCCGAATCTCTGAATAAATTGAGAAGAAATACCTTATTTCTAACCGTATTCTCTTACGTAATCATCTGCATCATTATTGTTTTCCTTTGCGATCCTTATGAAGCATGGAGCTGCCACTATATCTGGTCCCCATGCAGGAACCCTGCACCAAGGATTCACATACTTCCACAGCGGTGGCTTCTGAGGCAATTGTTTTACATAATGAGGTTGCAGTAGTTTTAATCTTTCTTTGTCTCCCTAGAGAGGTATTCTCCTTCCTTCTGGGAACTACACGGGGCTATATACAGTCAAGTCAGCCATATTCCTAAATAAAAATGTCAGAAGTAGGGATTGGTTACTTAATCTTAATGTTTAGTATAGATCAGATGTTGATCTTTAATTATAATTCTAATCCTTGTGTGACAGTGCCGAAGACGATGTTTGTTTAGGAAGAATAACTCTTGAATATGTGTTATGTTGTCGTCACTCTCTTTGGCCTACTTTCAAACACACGTTCCGCAGTCACAGAAAAACTCTCTTGGTGACACGGGTTCCACTTTTATTCATGAAACCCTATCAGGCAGCATATAAATCATATAAAAAACAATGGTTGTCCACAAGGTTTCCTATGAAGGTAATCTCAATGTAACCCCGTATAACCCAGCTATGTACCCAGCACAGACTGCTGGATTCTCGATGTCGATAGTTCTCTTTAGCACAGACGCAACCTCAGTGGCGTATCATACGAGGGTGCGTATCGCACAAGAAGACGACCTTGCTACTTCTGACCTCTGACTTGAGCCTTCCACTCTTTTAGTTTAAATCTTCCATGTACCATATGATAGCCACATCATATGTCCGGCAAGCTACGCCCACCTCTCTCTAAGGAGCAAATCGCGTATCTTATTTCCGCCTTGGATGACACGAGATACTCTTTGCCACATTTTTAGTTGCTCTTAGCAAGGATTATCTTCCTAATCGTACACAACTCAAGGCCCGCTTACTAGTGGTAATATTTCCTAGCTATCCGTTTCCTGAGTCACACCTCTCACAGTTTCCTACTCAACCAAGGTGTGTTCCTCTGGTGTCAGACAGTTCCAAGATGGCTATAACCGAAGGCCGTCACTGATTACATCCCCCGCGTCTCACAAGTTTGTCTTCCTCAAAGATGGCAAAGGTGTGTTTCCATGAGACTGCCCATTCCCGTGTGAGATAATGCCAACATGAGCACAAATAAGCACCGTAGACTAGATCGAAGACTATTACCCAGTCTAAAATTACATCTTTCTGCCCACACGGTTACATGTGGTATGAATCTTCATTGAAATATAATGGGTTATTTCACAGAGAGATGTTTTAATGCATTGCATCTGTCATACAATGGCATTCAGTCATTTATTTATTTCCATATTCTCTAGCCTTATCTGTACTATTTTTTACATTCATTATTTTCAATTGTCCCCATTCCTTAATTTACTTTCTAACAGGTTTCTGACAGAGCCACTACTCCCATTTCTTGGCAGGGTCAACTGTTCAAACATTTTTCTCACTCTAAAAGCCCACACATAACAAAAGTCACTCAAATGTCTTAAGTTTTGTGTGTGAGGCAGTTATTACACTTTAAATTCTCAAATGTAATCCTGCCATTATCGCATTACCTCAAGATCATCAAACTTCCTGTTGGCTAATTTTATGCTCCTTGGTAGGCAGATTCGCTGTTTTGCAGACGATCTACAGTCTTTTGCGAATGTTCTCACCTTATAATGGACGAGTATTTCACATTTGACTTACGCAGTTGGATCATATCATGGGTAGCAGTGTTAAATCTAGCTTTCTTAGCTTAATAGTTATTCGCCAGATATGTTTAATGTCTCACACCCGTTTACAAGTTAACATCACTGATTGGATTCTGGATTCTAATTTGTCTCTTAAGAGAACCCGATGATTCCCAAGATTATCTCATCGACGATAACTGATTTTATTATGCATTAATGTGTAAATCTTTAGATATATGTTCTTGTTAACTCAAAATGTTAATTCAATAAATTTTCCTTTTGTAATATTTGTAAAAATTTACTCAGAGTTGGAGTTACTAAATTTTGCGCGTTGAGCATTGTTTATCACGTTTGTAATACTGAAATACTCCTTTTCAATTGAGCCAATTATGTCATCAGTCTATTTCTGATCTGACGAAGCTGGGCTGGAACACTAACCTTGCGTAGCTTATTCTATTTCATCTCAGCTGTTTGCAGATAATATGTTATTATTCCTCAGAAACCACTGTATAGAAGTATATTCTTTTGTCTGTGAATCTAATAGTATTACCAGATATTTCTTGAGCAGATTATCGTTTCAATTTCAACTATACTTTCATCTACTCTCCTCTACATGCCACAATATCCATAGAAAACTATTTCTCGCATGATGGAGATCATGGAAATGAAGAGGCTGACAGATTGGCAAAGGAAAGTGGAAAGTTACACCAGCTTAAGACAATCATAACTTATGAAGAGGCCAAGAACTTTATCAAGAGCAGATACAGAAGCAAATGGGAAACAGAGTATCCAGGCCAACCAAAAAAACAAAAAACCCTATAAATATTACCAGTTTAACAGAAGTGAACAAGCGATAATCTTCAACAGATTTGCATACCATCCATACAACAAGCTAAAGATAGGAACTACCGATGAGTGGAACTGTGGCTCGATAAAATGACGGCTGAATATTTACTTTAAAGGTGCCCAACATATGAAGGAACAGAGAAAGCGCATATGACCATCACCAGGATCTTTCCTGGAAAAACGGAGATGCCAACAACCTCAGGCTGACCACGGCTTTCTTTTAACATGTTCGAAATGGCGTCTGAAAGAGAACAAAGAAGAAGAAGAATAATATCAAGAATAGTATCTTTGTTTAAACAATTAGCGAACATAGGTAAATAGCAGGCACTCAAAATACAGAAAGAACGGCACTAGGCAACAGAAAAGTGAGAGAACTGAACCTTTTAACCGAACGTTCATTAGCATTGTGGTTGTAATGGTAATAACAGTAGCATAAGTATTTTTTGTAGAATTAGAAGTTGTGGGAGTGATACTAATTGCAGTAGCAGTGATCGTAGTTGAGTCGGTGGTGGTGTTAGTAGTAGTAGTAGCAACAGCAGCAGTTGTAACAATAGCAATAGTAGTAACAGAAATAGCATCAGCGGTGGTAGCAATAGTAGTAACAGAAGTAGCATCAGCTGTGGTAGCAATAGAAGTAACAGAAGAAGCATTCGTTGTGGTAGAAATAGTAGTAACAGAAGTAGCATCAGCTGTGGTAGCAATAGTAGTTAACAGAAGTAGTAACAGAAGTAACTATAGAAATAGAAGTAATAGATGTAGCTGCAGCAATAGCAGTAGTAGTAGTTTTAAAGGCTCTTATGAAATCCCTACATACCTAGCCTGTTAGAAGTGGATTAATTACTACTTTAGAATTAATGAAGAGCACTCAGATTTTGACGTTAGAAAATTTACATGGAGCGATACATGCACTCGCACATGGCATTTACACAGTGAACATTCTACAAACCACAGTAATATTCTTATGACATCGCCAGTTCTCAGCGACCACAGCAGTGTTCCGTGTTTGCTCACAATATGTTTACTAAAGCCAATGG
Source organism: Oreohelix idahoensis (assembly GCA_024509875.1). Taxonomy (NCBI): domain Eukaryota; kingdom Metazoa; phylum Mollusca; class Gastropoda; order Stylommatophora; family Oreohelicidae; genus Oreohelix; species Oreohelix idahoensis. The sequence continues at coordinate 327,121 of JAMPIV010020040.1, read as the reverse complement.
ATTGGCAGGACTGAACTCAAATCAAATTGACTTCATTAACTTAGATGATGCGTTGTTTGCATCGCTTACTAACGAGACAGATTTTTCTTACGCCATCAGAATTTCTGACTAACGTTTTATACTTGAAAAGATCTCTTTTCGCAGATGACGGTAATGTAATGAGTTTGAAGATTGTCACAGAACGTCTGTACGTGTTCTTTTTGTGGCTCTGTCACACCTTCAGCCATACGGCAGTATCATTTCTTTTTCTTCATTTTTCTCATCAATCGCTTTTATTTGGCATAAATCATGCCTTTTTAATCATTATTTTGCTCTATGTTGGATCTAGTAGGGTGAAGTCTCTAACACTCTAGTCCCCTACGAACGTATCTGCTTTACACGCAGAATTGTTTACGTTCCGCTAGATAAATGCGATACTATTAGGTAATTATACCGGCCATACGCTTATCTATTCTCTCAGTCTGACCATCTTTTGAAACGCGTCAATCCAACATTTGACCCCAGGTGAAAAGCTGGTGACACTGCGGTCTCGCCGATCGACATGAAAAGAACCCAAGATTGTCTGTCTGGATTTCCGACGTCGGTGTATGTTTGTCTGACAGATTACACAGAGGGTAGGTGCGTTTATCGTATTTGTGGGACAATCCCTGGTGATTGTTACAGATAATCTGCCTGGGTAGACATCTTGGCGGAAGGCATTACTCCAGGCAAACATAGTCACGTGTTGTTTGTGAGAGTGCACAAGATGCCACCGACAATATTACGTATTATTATAAAGAGGTCACGCGTTGGAATATTAAATTTAATATTTTAAACACGCGGGGAGATTACGAATTTAAACACCCCAACCCACATAGTGCACAAGAGGTTACGATTGAATTAAAGTGACAGCCGAAATAAACATTGAATTTCATTGGAAATTTCGGCGGAAGTACAATCTGTGATTTGAACTGAGAAGTAGGAAATATAATCTAGCAAATTCAGAGACACAGAACGGACAGCTTTGCAACTTCAAACGAGCAACTCCCAAAAAGCCAGAAAGAGAAAGATTGGACCTAGAATTCCATACTTAACAGTGACAGATCAAAGTATTTGGGAAACTTAAAACCTTAAAAAGTTAGCCCGCCCTTTATAAATACAGAGACAAAAAAAAAAAAAACCGTAAGGGACCAGGACTTAAAATAAGAAGAGTGGAAACCTAGGAATTGGATCACCCGTCATAAGAGAAACTTTCCCAAACCAAGTGTTTTGCAGATTCACCCGTCATGCTAGGGATTCAAAATTTCCAGACCAAGTGGTTCGAGAACATATAACCTAAATTGCTCGTGTCCATCCTAACCTGCGCGAGGAGATTGTGTATTCCCAAAATTTTGGGGTAAGTGTAACAATTATTTTACAAATGTAAATTTGACATGTTTTCTTGCTAAGTGGTTATATATGAGGCTGGCAACCTCAACATAGGAAACTAGTATATTCATAAACCACTACAGCAAGCGCTGGTGATTTCTTCTAGCTAGTCGTGCGGAAAACCGACAGCAGAGGTGACCCCAGAAAAAGAATGAAGCAGTGATGAGTGATGATTACATCACATGTGCCTAAAGTGTATAATATTTTGTGAGGTATATTGCACTTTGTTAATTCTAACTTAGGTAAATCATTATTCTCGCTGTCCAGACACATTTTCCCAGTTAATATCCAGAGGAATATGGTGAATTTTATTCATCTTCCCTGAGCTACACTGTGTACTCAGGAATTTAATTCTTCTGAGAGATTAACATTGGTGGGTGGACAGCGAGAATGCGCCTATTAATTGGCAGCCCACAAATGTACTTAGCAGAGACATTTGTTTTCTATTTTGTCTTTAAAAAGTTCGTGGTACAAGACTACTTGTGGTTACGGGCTATCAGACGGTTCGAAGTACTGAAGATACTACGCCACTCGTGTGAGAGAAGTACACGCATCACCAAGAAGTGATAAAAAATCACGGCGACAGGACTCACCTAGAGTTACGTTTTCTTGTAAAAAGGCGAAAGCAACGGACTTTGATAAATCCTCACCTACGTCTCCATGACGAAAACTTTTATTTACAGCAAAATTCATCATTCCTTCCTTATTTTAACTGTTAAAGACTAATTCCTTATTACATTTGTTACATCTTGTTTTAAAACTAAACAATCATATTCGATTCAATTTTTATTTGTATGAAAGCGAACGTTTGAGCAAGATTCTTTAAAACATACATCTTTATATACAAAGATATATTTACATCTATAGAGCCATTACTTATAAGAGGAATTCGCTGAATTAACTCAGCTGGGGTCTTGAATGGGCTAAACCATTGCTTAAATCCTTCACAAAAGGCGACGGACAGATACAAGTTAACCATTGCTCAGCCTTATGCCGCATGGTTTTTGACTTCTGAATTATCTTGTGAAAACTCCCTTCCGATAGAAGCGTCATTACACTTCTATCTACATCTGTGCCAAGAGTAATCTTGTGCAAAGGTAGACACCTTTGACGACCCATTTAGATACTCTTGAGTTTTGGTCAGTGTTAGACCACTACTGCAAAGCAGGGGAGGCAATCCGTGACAAAGATTTGTGGTACACAGTATCGACCACGAGGAAGCTTAGTTCAGTGTAACCCCACTCCCTTTCCAAAAAATTACCGATATGGTTCCGGAGGAAAATAAAATGTGCATCCAACATCTCGAGGCTCCATTTGGATAATTCGTGCCTGTAAATAAATATCCACATTCATGAAGCTGAATTACATTGTTTTCATCTTATTTTATTGAACTGTGTTTTTGTTTTGTTTTTAAGCAAAGACTGCTCGAACGTTGAATTGTTTAAGTATTGTTATCAAGTGATTCCATAGGATACTCCGTACGAATTAATGATAGAGTATTATCAGCCATTAAACATCTCCCAATTTTGGAATCGTGTTTACGCTGTGGAAAATATGCGTCTGTGTCTCTGTAGGGGTGCGCGCGTCGCTTCTGGAAGTGCTTACAGCCAGTTAAGTTAAATTTAATCTGTGACTCTAATTAAGAATTCTCTAACAAGCACACCAACACAGGTGCGAAGACTTTCACAAAGTTTCATGTTTTCATTAAAGCTACAATAAACAATTCATGAGTCTCCAGTGTCAATGAAAAACAGTAAACAGTCTGGAAAAGTCTTGTCATGTCACTAAAATAGAAGCAAGCAATCAGTGAAATGCTTGTGCTCTAACTAAAAGCGAAACAAAAATTATGTCGATCTTGTTCTCGCACTGATGTAGAAGTAAACAGTACTGAAATGTCTTGTTCTCGCACTGATGTAGAAGTAAACAGTACTGAGATGTCTTGTTCTCGCACTGATGTAGAAGTAAACAGTACTGAGATGTTTTATTCTTGCACTGATACAGAAGTAAATAGTATGCGGTTGTCTTATTCTCGCACTGATATAGAAGTAAGCAGCATATTGACGTATCACTGTTTCTCACATTATGAGTTTTCCTGGATAGCTCTTTGTATTACGAAATTTACGATCATAATAAACGGCTACTTAGTACTTAACGCTGTCAGCTTATAAAGAATACAAACAAGTACTTTCAAAAACTGGCACTACAAAACAAAGTGGGGGAAATACAGTAAAATCCAGAAGAGAGCAAGCAACTTATAGTGGAATATCCTTTTTTACGTTAAAAAACAGACTGTTCGCAATTCTTGTATCATGTCGTAGATTAGTGATAAAGGAATTAAGACGTCGGTTGGTCCCTTCTGAATAGAAATAGAACGAGTGATAGCTCAGTGGGAGATAATATAAGATATAGATTTTTCACGAGTGAGATGGTGGAAAATAATAGAGTCTGTCCCTGACATTCGAGAAGCTTCTCTCGGTCAGCCTATCTCTACAACAGATCTAGATTAGTCAGACAGTCTACTAGAATATATATATATATATATATATATATATATCGTAATATATATACCACTCACATACACACACACATAAGTGACGACAGTTAGACGCACAGACGTGAAAACTATAACAATGGAATATAGATATTTTGGGACGAGCTGACCGACGCACTTGAATAATTTTATGTAAATTTTATTTATCATAAGAATTTCACCACGAACCATAAATTTGAATATCAATCACATATAAATACACATATACATAAATTAATGAATTACTAAAAGAATAGACCCATAGGTGTAATCCTTTCCCCCTCTGTTGAGCCCACGATCCCGTTAGAAGAAAAGTTATAGCCCCAAAGAGTCACAGATTTATACGCTATGGTCTAGGATTTCCCTCTACGGTTAAGAACAGAGTTGATATATTAATCTATTCTAAGAGGAAAACATCCTTAGCAACAAAATTGCATAAAGAAAAACACAAAGTAGGTGCATAAATTATACCATAAGGGAATCACTCAGTCCTGCTTTCTCTCTGTTCATTCACCAGTGGCCACTGACATTCTTTCTTACCTACAAACTTGATGTCTTGCACCTTCAGGCGCAAACTTTAGGACACACACACACCGTGAATCCGTGTTCTTTTTGATAAAGAGAACCCCAGCTCTGCAGATACAGGTTTCATCCAATGTTCCGGGGAGCGTTCACTTTACAACTATATTTTAGGATTACTGTTTATGTCACTTGAATCAGTTCAGGTAAGAAATTTTAAATGGGCTCACAATGTCAGAATCTCGAGGTTTCCAGTACTTAGGAAATGACAGGTTGGTAACTTCTCTCAATATAAAATTATTGGTCACACCACAATTGGTCAAAACGTCGGAAATGTTACTGTGTGTAATTCTTCTCGCCACAGGGGCTGAATGTACATGAGATTTTGGGAAGAAATATAATCTGGCTCGATAGGCCCAGTTATTGCATTTAGTCTTAAAGTTCGTGAGATGGGTACTATGTCTCCTTCTGGATGCAAACACAATGCCAGACAGGTTTTAACTTGTAAACCCACGTATTTAATGACAACAATGTTTCTTCTAGGTTATTCTCATATATACTGAAACCGCTGGTAGATTTTGGGCTTGACCCATATACTGTATAAAGGAAGAGAAAAACATAAATACTCAACCCTAACAGTATACACACTCCTACGCGTAAATAGAATATGTTCACTTTGGTCATTTAACTTAAATTATAAACCGCAAACTTAGAGCTTGTCTTATCGTTTAAAACTCCCGTGAAATAAATTCTAGTCATTAAAAAGAAATCAATCATCATGAATTAGAAATAAATACATATTTCGTCAACACTCATGATGTATCAGTGCATTACTTAGATGGTTAAATTATTCTCTGACTGGTTACTAGCAGTGAATACATTTTATATTATAGTTTAGCTAGAAATTATTATTTATTCTGCTATCCACTGTAACACAGTAAAACTTAGAGAATTATCAAATGACGGACCTATTCTAGAAAAACACTTCGGCACAGAAAATTTAGTTAAATATAAATTTGGACTAACAATAAAATCACTCGACAATACTAGTCAATATTATTACCTCCAAAACAGAACTACAGGCTATCTCCACGAAACTGAGAACTTCACTTATACAGGTATTCTAGAACTCGGCTAGATGTCGAGAAACTAAGAACTTCACTCTACAAGGTATTCTAGAACGAAGCGATCTGTCTTCTCCCCTATCCTTAGTGTCAGGAGTACTGAATGAATGACGTCTAAACTGCTGGGGTTTAAATACTAGAAATAAAAGAAATAGCCCAGACTTAGTACATTTAGCACCTACGCCCAGATTTACATATTTCCTTGCTCGTTCTGCGAATCAAACGAATTCTTCGCACCAATTTGCCGCTCTGTCTCGCCATCTGGCAGCGTACAGACTGCTTAAAATCGGGCTAGCAAAGTCTTTGATCTGGCTATGCTCACCATGTTTTAATTACTTTCTAGCGAGCTGGTTAACAAGAGAGGCAATAAAATTGCTCATCTTGTTTCCCAAATTGTATCTCCCCTTGATCGCTCTCTATCGAAAAATACGTATCAAACTTAACGCCACCTGTCTCTGTTGCAACATATTACACGATTTCGATCTCTGGCGTTCAAAATTAAATGAAACCGCCTCACGTATGCTAATCAGGTCAGCTATAAACCTACATTAAAGGGAAAAATAGCGAACAGCAATTAAATGCTTGCTAAATTAGATGAGAGAAAATTGGATGAGAGAAAAAAAGATACAACACTGAGTAAAGTAGGAAATTATGTTAAAAACAGATATAGATGCACTTTTAGGTAAAAGAGAAGTGTAGATGAGGAAATAGATATAGAAATCTATGACCATAATCTGTCACATATCACTATATAATAAAGATTACCAATAAGTCATTAAAGGCGACTAATATGAGGGTGTAGCACAAGGGCTTGGCAACCAGAACATTTAAAACAGCATGTTTCAGAAACCACCAGTTCAAGAGCACAATAATTGTTTTGTCTCAGACCTCTTTCAAATGGACCAGCAGCCATCACTTTGAAATACTTTTTAAATGCAGCAATGGTGGTTTCATGGTCTGTTAGAAGCGTTAAAGGAGATGAGAATAAACAAAGATGACGAACCTCCGTGCTGCATGTGCGGAAGGTTTAAAGTCAAGTATATGGTTTAGTATTTCAAGGCAGACCTTGTTCTGGAATATCCAGGGTAAGAGAGTAGAGGCAGACCTTGTTCTGGAATATCCAGGGTAAGAGAGTAGAGGCAGACCTTTTTCTGGAATATCCAGGGTAAGAGAGTAGAGGCAGACCTTGTTCTGGAATATCCAGGGTAAGAGAGTAGAGGCAGACCTTGTTCTGGAATATCCAGGGTAAGAGAGTAGAGGCAGACCTTGTTCTGCAATATCCAGGGTAAGAGAGTAGAGGCAGACCTTGTTCTGCAATATCCAGGGTAAGAGAGTAGAGGCAGACCTTGTTCTGGAATATCCAGGGTAAGAGAGTAGAGGCAGACCTTGTTCTGGAATATCCAGGGTAAGAGAGTAGAGGCAGACCTTGTTCTGGAATATCCAGGGTAAGAGAGTAGAGGCAGACCTTGTTCTGCAATATCCAGGGTAAGAGAGTAGAGGCAGACCTTGTTCTGGAATATCCAGGGTAAGAGAGTAGAGGCAGACCTTGTTCTGGAATATCCAGGGTAAGAGAGTAGAGGCAGACCTTTTTCTGGAATATCCAGGGTAAGAGAGTAGAGGCAGACCTTGTTCTGGAATATCCAGGGTAAGAGAGTAGAGGCAGACCTTGTTCTGGAATATCCAGGGTAAGAGAGTAGAGGCAGACCTTGTTCTGCAATATCCAGGGTAAGAGAGTAGAGGCAGACCTTGTTCTGCAATATCCAGGGTAAGAGAGTAGAGGCAGACCTTGTTCTGCAATATCCAGGGTAAGAGAGTAGAGGCAGTCCTTGTTCTGGAATATCCAGGGTAAGAGAGTAGAGGCAGACCCAAAAAAACACATGGAGAAGAGAACAGGAGAGAGAAACGAAAATGATGTGGAAAACCAGCAAAGACCTTGAGCTGGCGCCACGTGACAGGAGAACTTGGAACACATTTGTTGAATGCCTATGCTCCACGGGGAGCTGAAGGGTATTGAAGGTGTGGTTTAGTGCTGTGGGTGCTGTATCTGATCAGACAGGGTTCGTGTTTGGACTGCTATGAACAGTAGAGTTTCATCAACATTCATGATCACCATTTTCTTTATGGAGCATGCAGCTACCATTGTAGTTGTCCCCTCGCAGGACGCCTGCCCCAAGCATTTGCATGCTACTGCAGAAGTGGTTTACGTGGCGATTCATTTTGCATGACAAGGTTGCAGCCTCACACAAAACCTCATATTAGGCGCTTTGTACGCCTTGTCTAACTCTTTCATTTATGTGACATCTAGTTGAGGCATCTGACCTTCGCTGACAGTTTAGAAGAAAAACCAACATTCCATGTACCACTTACATCCCAAAAGCGTTAAAAACAGTCTATAACAACTGGCTACAGTAATACTGTTTTCTTATGCCACATTCTCCATCCCGTTCTCTATTTCATCATCATCATCATCCTTCAGCCTCCCACAGCAGCATAGTCCTTCAACAAACATGCCATGTCTTCCTGTCACGTGTCATCAGCTCAAGGTCTTTCTGCGTCTTCTTCATCCCCTTCATGTCTGTCTCCAGCTCTCTTCTCCACGTGACCTTTGGTCTACGTCCGACTTTCTCACCCAGGGGATTCCAGAACAAGGACTGTCTAGTAATGCTATCAATAGGTTTCCTCAATGTGTGTCCTATCCATCTCCAGCGTCTTGTTCTTAACTCTTATTCAACTGCCCCATTGTTTATTTCTTGTCATCAGTTCCCCATTGTCTTTTTCTTGTCATCAGTTCCCCATTATCTATTTCTTGTCATCAGTTCCCCATTGTCTATTTCTTGTCATCAGTTCCACATTGTCTATTTCTTGTCATCAGTTCCACATTGTCTATTTCTTGTCATCAGTTCCCCATTATCTATTTCTTGTCATCAGTTCCCCATTGTCTATTTCTTGTCATCAGTTCCACATTGTCTATTTCTTGTCATCAGTTCCCCATTATCTATTTCTTGTCATCAGTTCCACATTGTCTATTTCTTGTCATCAGTTCCCCATTGTTTATTTCTTGTCATCAGTTCCCCATTATCTATTTCTTGTCATCAGTTCCCCATTGTCTATTTCTTGTCATCAGTTCCACATTGTCTATTTCTTGTCATCAGTTCCCCATTATCTATTTCTTGTCATCAGTTCCACATTGTCTATTTCTTGTCATCAGTTCCCCATTGTTTATTTCTTGTCATCAGTTCCACATTGTTTATTTCTTGTCATCAGTTCCCCATGGTCTATTTCTTGTCATCAGTTCCCCATTGATGATCTTATCATTCCACTGTATTTCTTCTATTCTACTCAAGCACCCATTGATGACAAAATGTAGCTTTTTGGTTGTTAATTTTCTTGTTCTTCCTGTTTCAGAACAATACAATAGGACTGAATTGACATTTGAATTGAAAATTCTGGTTTTTGTGTTGGACTTGATTTCTTTTGATCTCCATATATTTCCCAATACAACGAAAGTTCCTCTAGTCTTTTGTATTCTTATTTGATATCATCGTCTGTCCCTCCAATTGTTGTGTCCATTTTGCATTTTGATGGTTGAGTTTTATTTACTGTACTTTACCTGTCCATATTGTTTGTTGAAGTTTTTGTATATACAACTTTTCTATAAGGTAGCAGGTCCAATACCCTACCCTTCTTAGTCGCTTCTTACGACATGCATAGTTGGTTACAGTATTACTATTCTTTGCTCCCCTATCGGGCCCCGGTAACACAGGTGTATCCTCTATTTGCTTGTTTATTATTTCAGTTTTTGTTTTGTCTGGTAAAGGTAAAGGAACCCGTTACACGCCCATTGAGGCATATTGGGAATATGGTGTTAGGCCCATATTATCTTGACCGTCGGCACACTAAGGGTGATGTGGTCGGCATCACGCCGGCCGCCTTAACCTTCCCAGAGTTGCTCTGGTACCCATTGGGGGCTGGGTCGACCCAGGAGCCGTTTGTGGCCTAAAAAATTCCCACCTCATCTGGGGATCGAACCATAGACCACTGCGTTAGGAAGCCAGTGCACTAACCACTATGCCACCGCATGTCTGGGTTTTAAAAAAATCAGTTGTAAGAATATTATTTTGCACTTTTCTGTACTCTTTATTCTAACTTATTTTCCTCATATTTTTAATTCTTTTACATTGTTTCTCATTATGTCTATCCCACTTCTTGTGTACCACTATTAGCTAATAATTTGTTGCGTTTTTCAGATTCAAATTACCTATTGTAAGTTACTCAATCCAAAGCCACCTGACTAGGAACACGTTCTTGTTGGGATTTTAAATGATGCAAGAGTTTGTTTTAAACATTTTGTCTTTGATCTTTATCACCTTAACTATTCACAGTCGTCAAGTACCGTACCAGCAGACAACGATTGCTTCTCATGCAACAGCATTTCTTAATCTGGAAGTAATTTCCTATCGCTTCCCCCTCCCTGCCCCGAGATGTAGCTCGGTCTAGGTCTGTGAATAAGGAGGGGTTTTTTTAAATAAAATGTTTGCCTCGAATTGGGGAGGCGCATCCCGTTCAACCAAATCGGTTATATTAGGGCGCATGTCCAATTATCAACGACCTTTAGGTCTGATGATTTGAGTACGGATAGAGTAAGGAGGTGAGGCAGGGTAGATGTGAATGGGACAAATGGAATATAAATGTCGTGTCGCATTGAGAAACCTACCGAAACAATTTGGAACGAAAGGACAGTCAAGAACAAGGGCAATTAAGAGGCTTGGCAAAACTCCGGAAAAGGCATCGTGCGCGTGCTGGCTGTGGAACATCCGCAATACACCTATCTATAACCAGTTATTAACTAGAACAAGGTAGACTCTCTGACGAGATAGAGGATGAACGGAGGCAAATAAAGCTCATCTAGTGCTTTTCCGCTCATCTGCCATTTCTTTTTAATAATAAAAAAACATTAATAAAATATTATGAAAACAACAAGTGCCGATTAACCAAATTTCTCATGTATGATTGTTCTGTTGTTGATTTCTACTCTGGTAACCAAATTTCTCATGAATGATTGTTCTGTTGTTGATTTCTTCTCTGGTAACCAAACTTCTCATGTATGATTGTTCTGTTGTTGATCTCTTCTCAGGACATTTGGGTTACAATGTCCTTTTTTTTCTACATACACTAAGACTCTCACAAAGAATAATAATAATAATCACAAGAAGAAGAATAAATCCACATAAGTGTCACCCTTTACTTTCATCATCTCTAAATTCTTATGGACACTGAAGTATGAACACGGTATATCGTTTTTTAGTTGCCTCTAGGAAGAACCCGTCATAATTTTGTAATGTCTAATTATTTATAATTTTGATGACTGAATCTCTTGGTAATGACGCGCAAGTCTTGTACCTGTAATCGACCAAAGTTATTGTCAAATTAACTTCAAAATGACGTCAAGTACTGTCGATTATTGACTTGCTCATTTCTCGCTACGTCCAGAAACAATAATTGTAAATTTTGGAGCAAGCATTATGTAGTCTTCAAGTGATGACAACAGCTCCAGATAGTTCTCCGTTGCGTTTAACAGGGAGATAAAACTCTCTGAAGTGAACAAAACAGATAGTTGCCTAGAGTAAAACCGATGTGAAGGTGAACCCGTTCTGTGTTCTTTGTTTAACATGACCTTGACCGGACAGACTGCATGTTGTGTGACGTGGTAGGAGGGGTTTACTGCAGTTTTTTGTTTTATTAAGTTCGTTCAAAGTTACAGCAATTGCCGGCAATAAATATAATAAATCAACCAGCAAGGCAGAAAGGTGGGACGAATGAAAGCGGATAGTTAACAAATAAACAAACCTCTTGACAAATTAAAACAAGCAGCATCAGTAATTGCTGTGTCCGTCTTTCAACTAAATAAAGCTGTGTCCATCGTCACCCTTCAGCTCCCCAAGGAGCATATACCTTCAACAAACGTATGCCACGTCTTGCTGCCCGTGCACAATCAATCAAGCTTACATGTTAGCGTTGAAAGACAAATACCTTCAACAAATCTGTAATAAACTCAAATTATATAATAACATCTATATGTAAAAGGCAAAAGCTGTGACTATGAATGGTCGTAAACAAATCTGCATGCCTTGAAACTGTTTCGTCGAATGTCGCAGAGTTTTAGTCCTTAGATCTTTTCATGTCTTCTTCATACCCGTTATGACTGCCCCCAGTTCTCTTATCCCTGTGATCTTTGGTCTACCTCTACCTCTCTAAACCTGGGAATTCCAGAACAAGGACTGCCTTGTCGTTGGCGGCACTACAGAAAAACCTTGTTTTATTGAACTTTGCTTAGCTTCAGGAACTATGCTTAGCTTCAGGAACTATGCTTAATTTGAGGAACTTTGCTTAGCTTCAGGAACTATGCTTAGCTTCAGGAACTATGCTTAATTTGAGGAACTTTGCTTAACTTCAGGAACTATGCTTAGCTTCAGGAACTATGCTTAGTTTCAGGAACTATGCTTAGTTTCAGGAACTTTGCTTAGCTTCAGGAACTATGCTTAGCTTCAGGAACTATGCTTAGCTTCAGGAACTATGCTTAGCTTCAGGAACTATGCTTAGTTTCAGGAACTTTGCTTAGCTTCAGGAACTATGCTTAGATTCAGGAACTATGCTTATCTTCAGGAACTATGCTTAGCTTCAGGAACTATGCTTCTTCTATTCGGCGACGCAATTTCTAGTGTTTGCTTCTACATTCTGCCTTCCCCACCTCGAAGTTGGAATAATGCTGCAGAATTTGGGCGGGCTTAACCTACCTGTTATATCTGTCAGTAAATGTTTCGTGTTTATTGAAAATTCTAAAGATTTTAAGAACTCTGAAGGTACATGTAACAGCAGACGACAACGCGCTAGCAGAAATCAGGCGAAGTATTGGGATCGCATTGTCTAAACTGCGCTGTATAAGTAAATCCGAGATCTACTGTCTAAAAACGAGATACGACTCTACAAATCCGGCACACAAAGCCTTCAATGTTAAGTGAGCCGACTTGTAGTAGACCATAAAGGAAGGAGAAATATATTTAAATTGAGTTTTTTTAAAGTTTTCAAGCGCTCTAACAAGTATGATACAATTCATTTCAAGAAACAAAAATGTTGAAAGGCAAATCCTTGCAGTAGTTTCATCCCTGTCTAAGATATTCATCTGGGCCGTGCATTGAATACTATGCAAATCATAATTTTAACCTAAAATTATATTTTTCTTATTTTTGACTTTACAAGCTCCAATTTTTTGGGGAATGTTAGGACATCAAAGCATCTAATAAAACATGCTGAATCATTGGAAAATAATTATATTGGATCCTAATTTGCATATTGTTAATAAAAATAGAAACTTTTTTGTGTCAAGATGCACACTTTATTTGCAAAGATAGGACATTAGAATTTGGCATGCACATAGATCACAGCATTCTCAAGACTCCCTTCTAGTTTCATCTTTATAAACTGTACTAGTGATTTTATTATGAATTTTCAAAAATTAGACTCATTTTTCTTGATAAAAATACAGGGTAGAGATACTTTAAAAATTCACTGATCAAAAAGTTACAAGTTTATACTTTTAAAATTAGAAGGGGACAAGCTCTACAGTATGAGATCACAGTATGCAAAGTTTAAAGCCTTTAGCTTTAAAATATTTTGAGTAATCCTGACATAATGTCATCACAATTGCTGAAAAACAATATCGTAGAAAATTGCAAAATACAGGGAAAACATGCCTTAAAATTGTCATACTCACATTAGAATCCACCACCTGCATATCCATTCTCTTTGTTGGTATTATTATGATCCAGGAAAGATTTTCTTTGACTGTATTGTGCTTTTTTCATATCATATGATCTTAGGGAAGCAGAGACTCGAGCCGAGTCAAAACCAGAAAATCCTTTGAAGCAGTATTTCCCAAACGATAGACCAAGATTTTTCAAACATTCCTCTTCTCCCAAGTTCTCCATCATTGAAAACTATCAAAGCATCATAAACTGAAAGTTCTAATCTGTCTCTTCCTACAAATGCTGCTTTGGGACATCTGTTCCAGATCAGATTGTGGAAAGACTAATTAGAGTTCTGTGTTCCTCCATGAAGACATTTTGACAACAAAAGTCTGAAGACAATTCATCAAATACAGGCTGAATTTCTTTAATGACAAATTTAGGCAGCCTGTTTTTGTTATCCTTGTTTATATCCTTTGGGCACCAATCTCCTCCACAATCTTCATGATCTCCAGCACGATGCTTGAGAATGGCCATTATGCTTTTTTCATATTGGAAATTGAACCAATATTTCCTCTTATTGCGGCACCGTAATGACCTTGTATTCTCATAAAAGCACTCTTTGGTAATCTTCCAAAATTTCCAATACCCTTATACTTTTTCCCATCTTCTTCATACTGCTTGCCTTTACATTCTGCAACTTTATCAAGGAGACGTCGTACCATTCGTTTCTGAACATGGCCGCAGCATTCTAATTTTTCGATTTGAAGTCCAGGATACATTTGTGGCTTTGCCTCGGCAACAGATTTAAAACTTTTTGAATCCCCATCTCCAAGATATTTTACATACTTCAAACCATGTTTTTCCTCAGATCTTCTAAAAATATTAATCATTCCATTTGATTCCATCAGACCAGAGGCACCCTCATGATTTTTTTGGCATGATTTATGACCTGTTATCCACACTGCAAATTCTTCATCTGTTTTGTATTTCTTTCTAGCCTTACTGCAAGCATCACAGTAATTGGACAAAATTTCTACATCAACAACTTTTGCTGCTCTCACTGGGTTCACAGAGAGAACTGTTGATATGCCATTTTTACATGAGAAGCCTCTCTGTTGCCAGGTGCCATCACATGACACAGTAACTTCATTTGTCTTAACATCTGATTTTAATTCTCTGACAGCAGACTCCATACTTTCTTCTGCACATCTTTTTGTAGCATGCAAAATTTTCCATTTCAACTCACTGTGTGTTGCTGATGCTACCGGTGGAGGCATATTCATATTTGTCAGAAAACGTTTACTTTTTTTCTTTGTTTATTCCTATGCTAAACATTGACATCTGGAACCTTAAATTTATATTTTCAGCAGATGAAGATAGTTGAAAACTTTCACAACAAAATATACAAGTGAAAGTAAATGAAATTGACAGGCCATAGTGAGTCTCATTCACTGTGTATAAAGACTCTGTAAACTGGTTCTGACAGTTTGACGATATTTCATTTGTCTGACATGTAGGCTTAGCTGTGACTTTCCGTTGTTTAAGAGAACCAGAATATCTGTTACCTCTAAATTTCCTCTTAATGGGCCTATCCTTCCTTCTTTTACCTGATGCTGTTGATTTATTAACACAATCCATTTTATTAAATAAGAAATCACTATAAATCTAACGTAATATCGCAAATTCGACTTCGCAATGCTACAAGAAGCGTGTTTTCAGATATAAACATGTCAGCAAGCCTAGTCCAATGTAAGCTTGATTCTGATTGGTTGAAGCTGGTGATTTTTGACCCTCATGAGAAGTTTCAGCCAATGAAATTTTATTTTATGTTAAGGTTCATAACTGTTAAAAATGTCAATCTAATGCCCTGGCTGGACTAAATACCGAAAATATTATTAAAACATGTTAATAAATAAAAAAGTTATAACAAAATAATTTTTTTGCATATATAATTAGCTGATTTGTGGCTGAACATACGTATTTGAAAAATTAATTTAAAATATTTTTAAGCTGAAAACTGCAATAAAAAACATAGCATTAGGTAGAAAAATGGTGACACTAAACTGTAGCATCAATATTGTTAAAATGATAATTTTTAAACAAAATGCCAAAATATGGGTGAAACCTCCCCTTAAATGTTAGGTGATAAATAAACTGAACAAGAATTTTAAACAAAATTTGTAAAAAGTAAACAAGTCCTCAGGTACAATTAATGAATCATTTAATTTGTATAATAATTTACTTTTTCTGCTGTTAGAGTAAGGAAAATATTCAACAAAATATATTCACAGAATTAATGTTATATATTATCTACAGTATTTGCAGGAATATTTTTTCCTCTTGGGAAAAAAAATATATAATTAACAAGTCACTTCGCAATTTTATTAATAGAACTGCCCTCTTCTATTCTGGATCTGGAATACTGCTCTCTTTGCTAGTAAAGTTAATGAACACTTGAATCACTGTTACTAGTACTAATGTTCTTTTAGTCCTTTGACTTTAGCACAATATTGTCATTATGTGACTTTATTCTGTAGATGTTGTGTTTCATATATTGATGCTGTCAGTCTCTTTATAGGAAACTTATCTTTGATCCGTGATACTGATGACACCAAACTGTCACTGGAGTTCTATCAGTCTTGGCAGACCCAACAGTACGGGTACCAAGAACCAGCTGTTGTTCACACGTTAGGTTTATTCACTTATGTGGGATTATCACTGATGAACATACACAGGCTTCTGATAGTTGACAGTATAGATCGAATGATCGAATGAACCTGAAACAATACATCGGTCCTGGCTAGTATCTGGCTAGATTTGTAAGTGACTAGCGGAGATGTCAGACCAGTCAGTCATCAGATGTCGAGGTTATAAAGCCACTGTAAGCATGGACATAATTTCAGTGATCTGGTACTAGCTTAAACATTTCCATTAGTTATATATACTAACAATCATTTTGTTTTATCCACTCCTGTAACAAATGAAATATTTACATAATAGTTGTCATAATTCAGGGTACCCTCAAACTTCAGAAATGAACACTGGACTGAATGGCTTGGCGGGCTGCACAATTACAGCTGGCAAAGTCTTAGTGGCACGCTCTGTCGTTCGTCCTGCTTGTTTCAAAACTTTTTACGGTGTGTCCTTTTCAAATTGCGCTGCCCCCTTTTATGGTGCAATGCGTCCCTCTTGGAAAGCATTACGTCATAGGCGTGTTTTGTCTGATCAGTTTGTTAGCACATTGAATGAAATGTTTGACATCTGTACAAACTGGTCAACAAACTTCGTCGTTCTAGTCTTCTGTCCATCCGATTCTGTCCATTTAAGTCTCGTTAGAACCGGACAGTCCCGAGCTACCATTTCATTTAACTGTCTTATTCGTCCGACCATTAAACATTTTCCTACATCGCTCGAAAGTGAGTACTTAACCTATCAAATCACATTTTTATGCATTCAACTTATGATATCTTCCGTTCCAATTCATTTCCATCCATAATACATATATGTGAACATCGAGACAATCTTCCAGAATCTAAACATATAAGTCTTTCTGCTATTTGATTCTCCTCGTGGTTACACTATCCGTCCGAAGTTAGAAATAAAGCACATCTCACTGTTATTGTTAGTGGCCATGTTTGTTATGAACTGTGACCCTCTCGTATCGCTTTGCCGTGTTGCGTGCTTTATAATAACACCGTCGATTTCAGTAATCGATTCCACAACAGAATTGGAAACAATCTTGCCACATCTCTTCAGAGACCCCCAGGAACAACACAGACCCTATACATATATGTTTGCTCCTCATTTGAAAAGAAAGCCTTCGAAAAAAATAATTTAAAAAAAAATTTCAGCACGGGCAACGTCTAAATCTGCGTGGTACAAAAACAGCGTTAAGCATTATTAGAACAACTTTACTTAAATCTAGCACTTCAATTTTTAAAAATTTGTTTAGATCCAGGGTGGTCAAAGTGTAGCTTCCTCGAGACTGTGGTGAGGCTCTCTCACGCGTCTTCTTCAAGTACTTTGGCTGGTGGCGTTGGCGATCATGACTCTGGACAACTCCCTGTCTCCAATGCTGTTGATTTATTATGTTGCTGACTTCTGCCCATGCCCCTGATGTTAAGTATCTTCCCAGTATCTTCTCTCTTTGTCGTTCTCTCTGTTTCTTCCAATTTCCCCAATTGTCACGATATAATCCAGTTCTTTTCTTCTAATAACATGTCCAAAGAAAGTGGGTTGTAACATGAGTAATAAGCTTCCTTGTAACATGAGTAATAAGCTTCCTTGTGCATTAGCCGCTTTCAGAACATCATCACACCTTTTTTTAAAAGATGTCCATAGCATTTTTAACATTGTTCTGTAAAACACATCTCTGTGGCTTCTAATGCTTTTCCTATTTGTTTTCTAACTGTCCTTGACTCACTTCCGTATGTCATGATCGATTTTATATAACACCGAAGTACTCTCTGTCTTACAGGAAAAAGTTGTTGCATAAAATAATTTGCATTTTATGGAATGGTGCCATTGCCTGTGCTATTCTATTTTTCACCTCTAAGATGCATCCTCCATCTGATCTTATTAATGTGTCTAGGTATTTGAATCTACTGACTTGGTTCTAAAATGTCTGCGTCACTCATTAAGTACCCGAAATTATTATTTTTTTCTAAAATCATTTTGCTGAATAACACAGAATAATTTTCAAACAAGATTACTTAATCTTTGTACCACAAAAATGCCTTAAAAGTGTCACTAGGAAGGTGAGATACAAGTGACGCTCATTTTTAAGAGAAAAAATTTGCTTTTGCAGTCATATGTATAAATATACACTTCTGCTGTTCGCAAACATATATGGGTGGCTCTTTCCTAAAATGAAGAGGGTTGTAATAACACGGTGGTAAACGGTGGGATTAGGTTTAAAAAAAGAAGAAGATAATACGCCATACTAGGACAAAAGACAAGAAAATAACCTATGTTACGGCCACAAGGCATTCGTCAGGGACAAACAATAAAAACAGATAGAAAAGAAAGCGAGAACTATGTAAAAAAGAACAAAAAACATGAACTTATTTTTCATTCTTTTTAAAATTAATTCTCGTTCTCTTTCCTTCCTGTTTTTTGATGTTTGCCCTGACGAATGACTTGTGGCTGTAACGTAGACTATTTACTTTTGTCCTAGTAAGACGCATTATCTCCCCCCTCCCCCTAAACCCATTGTTCGTAATTTCCTCCAGTATTACAGTTTGCAAAGGTCGTCTAGTTCGCCTTCCCTGGTTGAGATCAAATGCTGCAGAAATAATCCGACAGACACAGGGGTCTCTGTAAAGTGCATGTCTGTAGGTGGGAGTCCGCTATGAATTATGTTTTCGAAAACAAATTATCATGTTTACTTGATTTGTTTTTGAAATGTACTGACCTTTAAATACTAAACCCTTGACGCCTTACGGCCGATTTGCTACCTGAAAGCGTTCAAGGTCATAGACATATTGCCACCGACTATTTTGTTTTGTGAATAAGGTACCAGGCGTAACAATATTAAGGTTATAATTTAGTGTTATATGTTATCCTTTATCTAGACATATGATTCTGTATGAATGAGAATAAGATATACAGTTGACAGAGGAATTTGTAGTGATTTAATGAAAGGCCTGTTACTTCCACGTAATTAAAAGCATTTTTTGTGTAACAGCTCTCTCAGCAGACACGCTAACCTACGTCTTTCTGTTTTCTTCATGTTCTCCAGAAAATGTAATGTGCTGTCAAATTGTTCCTCTTTAAACTAATCTTATCAGGTCGGACATTTTGGCTCCAGGTATTTATCGCTTCTGTTTTCTCACTCTTTGGGGTTCTTCTTCAAAATTCTCTAGAAATTGCCTGCCTACATTTATCTATAGGGTTCCACTTCATGCAGGGTAGATTGAAGGCATGCGTTTTTTGTACATGTCGTAGCTATTTCTATCTTATCTGTTGTTGTGGATTTCGGTTTTGCCTAGTTTTTTAGCAATAAAGTATTTAATTTTACAGTACATTGTTCTTTTTTTTTAGACCTAACGCAATTGCGCACTTAATAGACAAAGTGTAAACATGATTTTAGACTTTTATATGCACTGGGAAGCTAAAAAAAAAATGGGCATGACCCTCTTTATTGCGATAGTCGCTTTATTGCTGTGGTCTGGAACTGAACCCGCAATATCTCCGAGGTATGCATGTACAGATAAAATGGAGAAACTGCCGACCAGATGTAAGGATAAAAAGAAGAGCAGGTGGTGGATAGGACCATATATACAAATAAAATTAAAAGCTCTTAGAGATGCAGTAGAAAGAGTAGGTGAGCAAATGTACGTATTTCTTAATTGTAAGTAGTTTATAAACTTGACCATATACTGTAAGTCTATAAACATTTATAACACAAAAGAAAGGGAAATTAAGGAAGATACGAGTGCCTGAAAACATACCTTTATGTTTGTCTAATATTTATTTACTGTAAGTCTATGTAGTCTCTGACAAGGACAAAGCATGAATAGGACTGCTGCCACCTTAAGCTTGTCGTACCTGGCGACATTTATGAGGTTGTTCATGGGATTGACAACGTCATTATGTAAAACAAATTACCATAGAGATCACTACTGCACGAGCATGTGAATACTTGGTGCTGGCTTTTTCCATTGACATGATTTTTACTTGCACTGAATTGTCAATCGATTGTTTTTGGCTTGTAATGAATTTGGCTTGCGATGAATTGGACTTTACATGTACAACACCACGATGAATTTGGCGTAATGAATTAAATATCGGGATGTGACGTAAGAATTACTGATTACTTTCTTACTTACTTAGTCGTTCCCCTTCTACCGTGAGGTGTAGAGGTTTGGAAGAGAGAGCGCCAGACTATCCTATTGGCTGTCTTCCTCCTGGCCTGGTTCCATTCTAGTCCTCGGTCCTTCAAAGATTGTCTAATGTTGTCCTCCCAGCGGACTCTGGGTCGTCCTGGGGGTCTGGATCCCTGGCTCTTTGTTTCCCATGCTTGTCGTGGTAGCCGATCTTCTCCCATTCTGCAGACATGGCCAAACCATCTTAATTGGGACTGTTCTACTTGGGTCTGCAGGGGGTGGGATTTTAGGCCTTGACGTATCGTCTGGTTGCGGACCATGTCTCTTCTTGTTACTTCAACAACCTTCCTCAGATACCTCATTTCTGAGATTTGGATCTGCTTTTTGTGGGTTGTAGTCATTGCCCATGACTCGCATCCATATGTCAAGACTGGGACATAGGTGGAGCGGTATACAGCCATCTTCGTTTTCTTACCAACCTCTCTCTTGCTGAGGAATCCTCGATTTATGGCCTGAAAAAGTCTCCCAGCTGCGGCTTTTCGAGTGGCCAACTCTTCTTTGATGCCTCCCTTTCGGTCTATAATAGCTCCGAGGTATTTAAAGTGGTCGACCTGCTCCAGGACCTATTCTCCCAGCTTAATCTGATGTTTTCTTTCTTCTCGTGATATCACCATGGATTTTGTTTTAGAGCTGTTTATGACCATCCCTCTCTTCTCCAGCTCTTCCTTCCAGACTTGCAGGTTGGATTGGAGATGTGCCTCTGATATAGCAATCAGGGAACATCATCAGCAAATGCCAGCTCTGAAATACAGATTCAAGTACTTATAATGTATTTCTTCCGGTTATTTCTAGTATACAATAAACATATTTTTATGTATTTTTTAAAGAAATCAACTCCAGATCACTATTTGTAATTATTTAAAACGTCTGCTACGACGTGACTTTAAACCACATGTTGTGAAACTTGTATAACTTGATCAACTCTATCCATCGCATTAAGGTTTTACTAAACGCAAAGTAGTTATTAAATTTGATATCTAAGATTCATGTTAAATGACTTTAAGACTTTGAAAAGCTAGTAGCATTTGATCAAGTTTATAGAAAAAAGTTAATAGAAAAAAAAATTGAAAAGTGTTGATTGAATTTTGAATAAATATGCAATTAATAGTTACTGTTTTGAATTTTTTTGTTATTGTCTTCCTTTATGGGTCATGGAAAACGCTGTTCTGAAGAATGTAAGGTAGAGTAGGGGGCAGTAGTGATGATGTTTCGGGATTACTCTTCGTCAGCCATTCTATTTTCACAAGTAGAAAAAGAGATGAGAAATATTGATAGGATGTGAGAAAATGACAAAGAACACTGCAAAGTGACACAAATTAATAACAAATTTACTAATGGAAATACTAAACCCAAAATAAATGTCGATGCAAAGAAACTAACTGCAACAACTCAAACAAGAAAACAAAATAAACGAAAGAAAAGTATGGCCTGGTGTATAAGTTGTATTCAGTGTTGAATAAATGTCAATGGGCAAAAGCTAGACACAAACAGGAAAAGGAAGCGAAATCAATGATAGCCGACATTAATAGCCGACATTAATAGCCGACAGGAAAAAAAGACAAGCCGGAGAAGAAAAATACGAAATACAAAAAGGACCAAAGAAAAAGGATAGAAGAAAGAAAAAAGGTCGAAAAGGGAACATTACAAAGAAAACTCAGAAGCCACTGATAAAGTAAGCAGTTACCTGAGAGCAGGAATTACCTAAAATAGTGCTGGTCATTTAATCCATATGGGGGAAAGACAATCCATTTAAATATCAGGATATTCTCCAAAGAAAATAAAAGAGTCGCATCATCAGTGTCACTAGAAAGTGTTGAATTGAAAATTAGAAGTTCCACAACTGAACCATGCGTTTATTAGTCTTGTGTGACAATGGTCTGTAGCCAATCTAGGAGAAGGTAAACCCTGAATTCAAACCTTCGCTGCCTCGAGTGAATATTCACTTTATGGGTAAGGTTTTGGAAGCGGTGCAGAGACATGATCACTGTCGTGAAACATTCTAAATCCACATATCTAAATTAAAAAGTAAATGTAAAGCCTAACGAATTAATTCAATAAAAAAAAAGAAGAATGGTAAAAGACCAGTGCTGTCACAATGACGTGCAAAAATCCCCCTTTTTCTACTTCGTCTGCATAATTGTAACGCTTTCACGTTTACTAGTAAAGCCTACAGCAGCATACACGTGTTTCTAAAAACAAAACTGGTACTGTGCTTCTTAGAAAACCTTGAGATACGCACACTGCTTAATGACCTAGATAAAATACTAGCATTAATTTCATTTTATACATTGCGTAATGAAAAGACAGACGAACTTAGAAGAGAGAGATAGAGAGAGACGGAGGAACGCATGCAATACTACCACCGTCTCGCAATTAATATTAATGCCACCCCACGCGTAAGGCATGAAGCACTAACTTTTTTTCACATAAACAGTGACAAAAAAAACACTACCAATACACGGTTAGGTTTTAGAAAACATGTTTAATGTTTATTAGGAAACATGACATTCTACTGTTTTACGTCTGAAATCCTGACAGTACAGAAGACACCCCATAGTTTGGAAGTGAGGAGGTGGTAACAGCACGACTATCCTAGAAGAAAATAC
Source organism: Oreohelix idahoensis (assembly GCA_024509875.1). NCBI lineage: Eukaryota > Metazoa > Mollusca > Gastropoda > Stylommatophora > Oreohelicidae > Oreohelix > Oreohelix idahoensis. The sequence continues at coordinate 304,303 of JAMPIV010020040.1, read as the reverse complement.
ATATTTTGAACGCAGCCACTTAGCTCCATTAAAACTTATATATTTGGGTGCCTTAGGACTTGCTGACAAAGAATATGTTAGGTGTTAAGCAAATAGTCTAGGAATTAACAAATTATAGCCAAAATAAAATAGTGAGGTTGTCTGACAACACCAGACCATAATTGCTCAGTGGCATGTTTTAAAACCACTATTTTACGGGAAATAGGCCAACAAGTTAAATCCGATTTGATTGGCTAGAATTATATGTAAGGCGAAACATGATTAGTCGACTGCAATTACTATTTTTGGTTGTTAAGGGAAACGGTAGGAAGGGTACTTTTTTCAAATGCTTTTGTAAACATGGTCTTATTGGTTAGACCATTTGATATAGTCAATTAGGAGCGTCAGTTCAAGGCCACATTTTGAAAATAAACTTACTGAGAAGCAAGTGCGTTGAGATCCAGCTCATATTTTTCTTATGAAAGCCTGGGACAGAGGCAGATCGGAATTGTGCCATAATTCATCGCCAGTCAACGTATTTGTTTAATATTTCATGAATTGTGGTAAGCTTGACATATTTGATATCTTTTAGATGAAAAATTGAATGTGAATTGATAAATTATATCTGTCTGTGTGTAGTTCAGTAGCAACCATGAGGAAAAGCCTAGATATTGCTCCACCAGGAACAAAACTTGTCGGAGAGGAGTATAACTGCATAGGCCTATATGGGATTGACAAATAGTACTATGACACCTATCTTATTGAATATAAGGAAATAATGCTGAAATTGCAGAGGCGTTGTAACCATTAGGGAGAGGAATACTGGTGAATGTGTTACATGAGAAGCTAGCAGTTGGCCTACCGCGCTGAACTCTGTGTTTGTTATGTATTGTGCTTCAGTGTGGAAATGGATTATAAATTAGTTCTGAAGTAGGAGGTACAACCTTCTTGTTTCAGGGACAGTGGTACTAAACTATTAAAGCAGCACCTGGTCTGAGTTTTGCTGAATCCAGAGGCTGGTAGCAGACTCCTTGGTCAATAAATCGACCAGTGTTGGTTCTCAAGAACACGGTGTAGCAAGCGAGCAGTGGAGACTGTTTCCTGCCGCCCACACAGAAGTTAAGAGTTCGTGGCGAGAGCAGCTCAATCTTGTGTATACCCCCCCCCCCTTTTCTAGAAGTGACTTTACCTAAAATCAAGAGGGACATTTAATTGTTTCAAATAAAAAGAAACTGTGAACCTTTCCAATATTATTTCCACCAGAAACAAACACTTGAAGTCATGATGACAAACATAGTACTACAGCACAACTTACACACATATTGCAATAATAATATATGTCAATACAAAGATTCTATCTATAAATTGTGTACATACAACTTGTGATTACATTTGATTGTGATTCCTGATTCACTTTGTAGTTGAATCAGGATATTTAATATTTGAAGGAATTAATACATATTTTTAAAAGTTACCCTTGACTTATTAAGATAGCCTTATAGAGTGTTCTATGTATGTGAGTGTCACAGTGTTGTAAAGTATTGTGGATTAAAATAAAGTGTTTATCTGTCTGTTGTTGTTGTGACATACACTTCATCATTATCATAACCCTAGACATTCAACGTAGTCATCACAATATTCCAGAATAAGTCTGACTGAGGCCTAAATGTGGTAGCAAGTAAGATCATCTGTAATACACCACACTTATTAGATACAGATACCTTCACAGCTGACCTCAGTCAGTACACTAAGTCCCCTATAAATATTTATAATATCCCACTTTACCACAATCACTACGCCCCCAGGCATGGTGCTTGAAGAAGAAGAAAAAGAGTGAGAATGAAGCTGCCGATCGCACCAAGAGGGGATGCTCCCTACGGTGCCACCTCAGATTAGACAGAAAAAAAGCTTTCACGACAAGCAGAAGAGAAAAGAACACGCCGAAAGAAATACCAGGAAAAAAAAGGATATGTGTGCTGTCACCTCAAGGGCGCATTATCCTCATAGTCAGTTATGACAGTGACAAAACATGAATAGAAACTGGAGAATAAGACTGAGAATAAAGTGACAAAACATGAACAGAAAGTGGAGATTAAGGCTGAGAATAGCGTGACAAAACATGAATAGAAACTTCTATAATCGGCAAGCAGTTTCTTCCTCAAATGGATTGGTGAATGCCAAGCTGTCAAACTTTTCTTCTCGTGATGCCAACATTCTTAGAGGTCATGTTCTATTGTATCCTCGCCTTTCTCACATAGTTATACAGCTGACTGAGTTTTTATTTGCCAAACAGATGATGTTTAAGACTTTAGTGTCAGGTTGTAACTACGCAAGAATGAATGAATGGTGGAAAGTCAGTACAAAATACATGCTGATGAATTATGGTCCAGATGCTGGTGAAAGCGCCATGATAATGTCACATGAAAGTCATGACCAAAGTGGCACCCCCATCCCCTCAAATAATACCAAGAACGTAGAAGAGCCGAAATACTTAACTGAATGGGGCCTTTATCTTATGATTACCTTACCTCTTTGTTGTATTTATCTGTATAGAATTTCTTATTATTAGCTCTGATAATAGCTAAAGTAAGACATATAGCGGCAGAAAGAAATGTGTTCCTTGAAAAAATATCACAGGTAGATTTGAAACAGTAATATTTAATACGCCTAATACAAGTGTAACTTTCGAATACGTTGAGTTTTTTCAGAAGCAGATAGATGGCATCCAAACCACTCAAAATTTTTTTAAATAAAATGATGCATATTACCAGCTCAGCAGAGGAGAAGAAGTAATGTAATACTCAGATTCCGCTCAGGCCACAACAGATTTATTGTTGTTATAGTTGATCAGAATCGACGTCATATCACTCCGGGCAAACCCATAGGCCCTCAGTCTCCCTTAGCAAATGTCGAAGAGTATGAATGTTAATTGTTCATATTGCGCGCTGATTGCATACACGCCGGATGCATCCTTTCAAACGTTCATGCTGGTCTTAAGTTTGGTGCCAAATTCCAGCAATCTAAGTCTTGATGATTAATGGATTGCAATGTCATTCTGTAATAGGCGTTAATATTTGCCTTCAGTAAATCTCCCTTATTCGTGCAACAGATTGAGAAACCATATATTCAACAAGCTAAAGATAGCAATGAGTGTAACTGTGGCACCGACAACATGGCTGCTGAACATCTGATTCAATGATGCCCAACACATGAGGAACAGAGAAAGCACATATAGCCGTCATTAGTAATATTCCTGGAAAAGTTATATGGAGATACAAATAGCCTCAAGATGACCACCGTTTTCTTTGAAATTATTCAAGTAGACGTCTGAGAGTGGACGAAGAAGAAATGACAAGAATAAGAAAAGATAAAGGATGTATTTAACCTTTCGTGTTCATTGATTTTCGGGGATCTGCAAATGCCGATCCCCTCTAGCTAAAATTCGACGAATTGCGGAGCTTATGTTTTATAAAAATTTACACGCTAACACATTTAGAAGCTACTGTAAAGACAATAAAGTGTTTATAAATTGTATATATTTTGAATACTTAAAATATTTAATAAAAATGTATAAATATATGAAGCATTTATAACATAATTCATGACAAAAAATATTACGGTGAAACAAAATCTACGATTCTAAGCATAAATGAGGTAAAAGAAATTTTAAAATCTACTGTTTTTTTTCACAGATTCTAAGGTAATGAATTGTATCCCTTTAAATAATTTCGTTTATGTAAATCTCTCCATTGATTCAATATAATACGTGTTGTATTCCTGTCTGCGCGTCATTTCTTCTACTTGATCGTTTAATAAGAGGCATAGGGTCACCAATAAGTGACCTCTCTTGCGCTGAAGTGATATTTGACACTTTTTCCATTCTTTCTTACTCTTCTGTTTTCATTGTTTCTTACTCTTCTGTTTTCATTGTTTCTTACTCTTCTGTTTTAATTCTTTCTTACTCTTCTGTTTTAATTCTTTCTTACTCTTTGTTACGCACGGATCATTATTATTTTTCGTTTGTATAAACATTTTTTCATATGTATGATCATTTTTTTGACTGAAGTGTGTATTATGTTTTCTATGGTCAAAGGGACATAATCCGAGTTATCGAAACTACAATTTTTAGGAGTTGCCTTCTCTTGTATAGAGACACGTTCGGTCTATAATTTCTTGAACGAAGCGTGACCACATCTCCTTATTTGGTAGTATCAGTCAACTATGGTAGATGTCTGAAACCTTTCTTAACGCTTCTTTTCATGACCATAAAAGGCGCGACTGTGTAAGACTTTTATCTCGAATGTTCTTCGAATCGTCTTATTGTGAACGGCAACTCAGAGATTGTCGTTCTGCGCATGTCAAAAACCGGGAGTTCGTTCTGTGTGTTCCGCCCAGTTGGGCAGTTTAGAAATGGTTTAAGAAGCGAGCAGACGCAACTGCGTCTTGTGATTCTCTGAGGGAAATACAGTGTCTTAGTGAGTTAGTTAGCTAACTAGACTATTTCCCAGTATTATGCAGCCTGCCTGGAGGCATATGTTCATGGTTGATTTTCCGAAATAAGGTAATTCCTCTTGTATCGAACTTTATGCTATCGTCTAGAGGTTCGTCATTTTGTCGCCTATTTGCTCGCCTGTGTGATGCAAAATGGAGAGGTACTTTGACTAGGATTAAGTCACCGGTATCTGTATACCTGAACTAGTTAAATATATATGGGTCGCTCTAGACCAACAAGACTGTTGTCTGTGTTCCAGGATTCGTTATATCAGAGATCACGTCCAAGTCAGATGGTTAGACTTAGGAACATTATAAAGGTCGAGCTGACCTGTAGCCCATGTATGCTATTCACGTGCAGACAGTGAACGGACTTATTGTATACAACTGATCTGCTAGCATCAGAATGGGAGCATTTATTATTGTTTATGAACATTGAAGATCTGTAGCTGACACTGTTGCAGAAGTTATAGAAATTATTATTATTTATACAGCTTCACGAACTAGCACTCGATGATTGATGAATTTCTGAATCTATTGAACTGTGATGTCTTATGACGCATATATACAACAGCTATCATTGCTGACTACAGAAATTGTTTTCAATGTGCCATATCATCTTGCTGAACTCGTTAACCATGTTGATGTCATAAGTATCATGACTGTTTTGTGGCGTGCAATAAATGAAAGAAACTTATACAACGAAGTTACCCTTTCTATGACTCTACACGTCATGTTGCCTGTGTGATAACCCTGTGAACTGTTCCACTACCACATACACAGCAACATCCTAAATCAGAGAAGACACCTACATCTTACACTTTAACACCAGGTGTCGATAAGGGTGGCAAGTTACCACTTCAGCACAAATCCACCCTTATCATTTTTGGTGGCCAGTATGGGGATCAGCAAACCCAGACATCATCATCATACTAGATACAACTACAGCATCAACTACCACCTTACAAGAAATTTTATTGAAAGTATCCGGATTTTCTGACAGTTGCTGATTTTGAAACTACCCGGCGCTGCTCGGCAATATTGAAGTTTATGTAAAATTAGAAGGACAAGTACCGAGCGAATGGATTTCCTGATCTGGTGAAAAGAAGGACAAGTGCCGTAACAACTGTTCCGGTCTCAGGGGTACTGTTGCGGGTTCAGAAGGTCAAGTGCCGGTTAAATCAATTTAGAAGATTCAGAAGGTCAAGTGCCGTAACAACTGTTGCAGTATTAGAAGCTCATTTCCTTCGTCATGGCTGTTTATGGGAGCAGAAGTTAATCAACGTTGGATCATTATCCTCAGAATGCTGATTACATCCTGTTCTGCACCGTGCTGACGCTGGATTTATAGAAGTTAAGTGGCCTGTTTTGTTTGTGAACTGTGCCCTTATGTTCTAACTGAGCCTTCTGTACTTTCACACTTTCTCCTATTGTTTTCATGATACATGTTTATATGTTATATGTTATTTGTTATTTGTATATTTATATGTTTATATTTCAGCGGGTTTTCTCGGTTGGGCGGAGTCTTGCAGTAGAAGATACCACGTCACAGAGGTTCTACTGTTAGCGTTTTCGTTAGGGACTGTGCGAATTTCCTACAGTGAAATTTGCTAGCGACAATCGTTGCTATATCTGTTTAGTTGTGACGAGTTGTGCTTTATTTTTGTTTCTTGTATATATATATTTTTTTTCTTTTTTCTTCTCTCTCTTTCTTTGTGTTTTTTAGTTTCGATTTCGATTGTTTGTATTTGTAGGTCTCCCCTTTGCTATTATTCAGTTCTTTACGTATATTTTTGTGTATACACTGTAGCGTCATTTGTTAGTCATATCTTCGCATATTTCTTTTTAGTTTTGCTGTTTGTGTATTTGACTTATGCGAATGTTTTCGTATTGTTTGATCTTTGTTGATTGTTTACATTGACTCTGATCTTTGTTATTGTTTACATTGACTCTGATCTTTGTTATTGTTTACATTGACTCTGATCTTTGTTGTTGTTTACATTGACTTTGATCTTTGTTATTGTTTACATTGTTGGTGACCTTTGTTATTGTTTACATTGTCTTGTTATTGTTTACATAGTTCTTGCATAGTTAGCTTTCACTATTGTTGATATATGCTCATGCACTATTGGTCTATAGTGCACTTATCATAACAAACTGGTGTTTTTTGCTTATGCACTATTGTAGTGCAGTTATGATAAATAACTGATGATTATGCACTGATTTGGGTAGTGCACTGTTAATTAAGAGGTGACTTGTGATATTATTATACATTTGATAATACAAGTTGGTGTCAACTCCTGTTTCCCACAGAGATTGGGTTCAACATAGAGATTATACAAGCACTTTATTAAGTCTTGTTGCTATTTAACATTGAAATAAGATAATTAATTATTTCAGGTTCTGTACTCACATTTTGGACATCATGTCTACATTTGAGTACTTTATTGAGCAGGGTAAAGCCCTTGGGAAGACAGGTGATAAATTAGAAGAATTTGCGACTGTTCAATATGCCAAGGCATTGAAGTCGGAAGAAAAGAAAATGAAAGAACAAACTGAACAAAAGAGAATAGAGGCTGAAATAGAACAAAAGAAACTGCAGATGCAGGTGGAGGAAAAAAGATTTCAAATGGAAATGGAAAAACAAAAAAGAGAAGCTGAAAATAAGAGACTTGAAAAAGAAGCTGAAGAAAAAAAGTTACAGGCCCAGGCTGAAGCTGAAAATAAGAGACTTGAAAAAGAAGCTGAAAATAAGAGACTTGAAATAGAGGCTGAAGGAAAAAAGTTACAGGCCCAGGCTGAAGAAAGAAAGTTACAGGCTGAGGCTGAAGAAAGAAGGTTACAAAGAGAGGCTGATGAGAGAAAAGCAAAAATGGAACATGATGAAAAAGTCTTAGCTTTAGAGTTAGAGAAGTTAAAGTTATTGAACACTGGTAATGCTAATGATGCAAATAAGGTGTCAAATAAGACTAATGCTAAGGATTTCAAGCTTAATCTACCAGCATTTAATCCCTCAATCGATGATATAACATTTTATCTAGATAGATTTGAAAGTGCATGTAATGTGCATAATATAGATAAAACATTATATGTGTATCATCTGTCCAAGATACTTAGAGGTGATGCTTTGACTTTGTTGAGTATGGTAGATGTGCCTGACAAAAACAACTATGAGGTTGTCAGGGCGGCATTGTTAAAGAAGTACCAACTTAACGAGGACGGATATCGTCTTAAATTTAAAACCATGTTACCAGAAACTGGAGTTGAATTCTCTGAATTCATCTCAGGCATCCGTCTTACTTTTTTACGATGGGTTGAGTTGTCTAAGACAGAAAATACATTTGAAGCTCTTATGGATTTACTACTTAGAGATAAGGTTATGTCTTCTGTTAATGAAGCTTTTCTATCTTTTCTTCATGAGCGTAAGCCTAAAAACATAAAAGAAATGGAAGAATACTGTAGCCAGTATGTTACTGCGCATCCGCACATAACCATTAGTAACTCTAAGGTGAAAGAAGGTCTGCCAGTTGCTTCGGCAGCACCTTATGGCCCAAATTTTATGCGTAAATTTCAGGGTAGCCAGAAAAATTTCAATAAAAAGAGTAATCGTAATTATGCCCAGAACCATAGTGATCAATTCCAGGGTGATTCTTCTTCCCAGAACTGGAGACAACCTAATACTACACGTTATTCTACTCCGGTTAACTTTAGAAATTTTCACAAAGGTAATCGGTATAGAGGAAAATATTTTATGCAGAGACCTCAATACCAAGATAATAGAGGTTCTCAACAGCATAGAGATAGTAATGACAGTTATGGAAACTGGAACTCAAACCAGGATAAAAATTACAGTAGGGACTTTAATGATAATTGCAGAGGCAATAATGGTCGCGGTAGATCGCAACATAAGAGAAAAAGATATCAACAGACAAACTCGGTTCAACAAGAATCTCAGGGAGCAGATAAACAGGTTAATAATGATAAAGACCATAATGCTATCGGATGCTCATCTTTTGATTTTGGTAGGGCAAATAAATGTATCCAATGCAGTACTTTATTTGATCCGAAAACCGTTAGTACTCTAAGCTGTGGTCATCCTTTGCCCGCTCTTCCTGCTAATGTTGCTCATGATGGGAGAGGTTCTCTTATATTACATAAGGGGCTAGTAAATAGTAATCCAGTCTCAGTGTTGTTTGATTCTGGATGTACTACTGTCGGCGTTAGGCAATCTCTTGTAGATCCATCCTGTGCTACAGGAAAAGTCATCAAATGTGTCACATTTGGTGGCACGTTAGAAAAGTATCCTACTGCTATAATACACATTGCTACTCCTTTCTTCACGGGAGAGGTCCACGCGTGTCTACTTCCAAACCCTATTGCGGACCTTATTATTGGTCGTATTCACGGAGTTAGGGAATGTACCCCACAGCAGATTGCTGTTTGGGAAGAGCAAAACATTGAAGCTACCAATGCGGTGGTCACAAGAGCACATGCTCTGGATCCACCTCAAACTTCATTAACTAATAATGATGAAGTAAATGACCAAGATAGTAACTTGACTATTACACGTGACTCATTTATCAAATTGCAAGAAGAAGATCCTTCTTTACAAAAATTCTTCATTCTAGCAAAAAAAGGTGATCCTAATCAGAACACTAATAGGAAATCTTGGATTTCTATGAAGAACGGCGTACTTGTACGTATGGTACAAGACTCGACTACGTCCACTCATTCACAAATTCTTGTGCCTAAGAGCATGAGATTGCAAATATTGCAACATGCTCATGACTCGCAATGTGCTGGACATATGGGTTTTTCCCGTACAAAGTCGAGGGTTCTTGCGGCTTTCTTTTGGCCATTTGTGAGCAAGGACATACGAATGTACTGTCGCTCTTGCAAAGTATGTCAGGAGGTCAAATCTAAAGGACCACGACATGCTGCGCCTATCCAGGCTGCTGACATTCCTATTCGCCCTTTTCAAAAAATGGCAATAGATATTATCGGTCCTTTTAGAATTAAGTCGGCTAGAGGACATCAATTTATCCTTACATGTGTCGATATGTGCACACGTTGGCCAGAGGCAATACCTCTCAAGAGCATCTCAACTGCTGATATCGCAGACGCTCTTTGGCTGATATTTTCTCGCTTGGGTTTTCCCGGAGAAATATTGTCAGACCATGGCACTCAACTTATATCAGACACTATGTCACAGGTAATGTCTATGCTACACATTAAAAGGTCTCTCAGCAGTATCTATCACCCAATGTCTAATGGGTTGGTCGAACGTTTAAATAGGACTCTGAAAACTTTACTTGGTAAAATAACTGAGGATCATCCTCAGGATTGGGACAGGGTCTTACCCGCGGCTCTCTTTGCGTATAGAGAGGTCCCCAATGAACATACGGGGTTTTCCCCTTTTGAACTTGTCTTTGGCGCGCAACCGCGCGGCCCTATGTCTTTACTTCACGATCTAATCACTGCCGATAATATTAGCGATGAGACTCAATCTTCTTATGAGTACGTCATTGCTCTTAGGCAAAAGATCATCGAGGCATGCAAACTAGCAACTTCGTCTTCAGAATTTGCTAAAGAAAAGGCAAGGCAGTTTGCAAATAAGAATAGATGTCTACGACAACTTTGTCCAGGTGACAAAGCTCTCGTTCTACTTCCTTCAAGGGAGAACAGACTTCTAATTGCATGGAAAGGTCCATATGCAATAGTCTCCAAAATTTCTGATGTCGACTATGTTGTCGATATTGATGGAAAGCATAAAACTTTCCACATAAATATGCTCACAGAATTTTATGAAAGACCTGACTATTTGCAGCCTATTTTCCAGGCTACGGACAATTCACAAGCAACTCATGGTCAGTACTCATCTCTGTCAGTTATACAGGATGAGGAAACTACTTTTTCTGATGTCAATCTTCCTCTTTCTATGGTCCCACTTTATTCTACGGAATCTTGGAAAAACGTGACCGTTTCTCCAAATCTTTCCGCTGAGGAACATCGACAAGTTTCTTCGATGTTGCAAACATTTCAGGATGTTCTTACAGACATCCCGGGACACACACATGTCATAGAACATGACATTGTGCTAACTGATCACAATCCTATCAGAGTCAGACCATATCCAATACCTATTCATTTCCAGTCTCAAGTCGAAAAAGAGTTGGATGAAATGATACGTTTGGAAATCATTGAACCATCCACTTCAGCATACTCTTCGTCTATGGTTATTGTTCGAAAGAAGGATAATAACATTCGCATTTGCGTAGATTATCGCAAATTGAACCAAGTTACGAAGTTCGATGCTGAACCTATGCCTTCATTAGAAGAGCTACTCAATAAACTTTCTAATTCTAGATTCTTTACCAAACTAGATTTGTCTAAAGGTTATTGGCAAGTCCCGCTAACTGAACGTGCCAAACCTTTTACAGCTTTTTCTACACCTAGGGGTTTATTCCAATGGAATTTCATGCCTTTTGGTCTTATGAACGCCCCTGCTACATTCGTACGCATGATGCGGCGAATTCTCGCATATCGTACAGATGTCATAGCATACCTAGATGATATCTGTCTATTCAGTGATTCTTGGGAAGATCACTATTTGGGTTTATACGAATTACTGTCTACTCTTCGCGAGTATAACTTGACTGCAAAACCCTCTAAAGCCTTTATAGGATTTAGCGAGATTTCTTTCCTAGGTCATCGGGTTGGTCATGGTCTTTTAAAGACAGAGGACCACAATGTTTCAAAAATACTTAACATTTCGGTCCCTAAGACGAAGAAACAAGTAAGGAGTCTATTAGGTTTGATTCAATTCTACGGACGATTCATTCCGAATCTGTCCTCCATTATGGCACCGCTTTCTACTTTATTGAAGAAAGGGTCGCCTAATCTGATCCGCTGGTCTAAAGAATGTCAATCCTCATTGGACCAGGTTAAAGCCCTATTTTCATCTCCACCTATTCTTAAGTTACCTACTATTGAGAAGACTTTTGTTCTTCGAAGTGACGCCTCGTCAACAGGGATTGGGGCAGCACTAATGCAGGAGTATTCTGATACTTTGCATCCGGTGATGTATATCTCTAGGAAATTAAACGCTGCAGAAAAGAATTACTCGGTTTTAGACCGTGAGTTATTGGCTATGGTATGGTCTATTCTGAAGTTACAAAGATTTCTTCTAGGCGCACATTTCATTGTGGAAACCGACCAGAAAGCGCTTACTGCTATTCAGAGCAAAAACTTGAAGAGCTCGAGGTCCACTCGTTATGCCATAGCTCTTCAACCATTTCATTTCTCGGTTCGAGCTATCCGTGGTTCGGATAATGTAATGGCAGACATTCTGTCCAGATGTCCACACGATTCCACATGATTCTTCTGTCATATATATATATTTCCTGATATACAGTCCAATGTTATAATGACATGTTAGTAGATTTTGTCTCACTTTTTTTTTTTTGAGGGAAATTTATAACATTGTACCATGTAATTATCTAAGAAGGCTTAGTTAGTGATATACGGGCCAAAAGATCACTCGGCCACATTTAAATAAATTATTTTCAGGATTGTATTAAGAAATTTACCAGTTGTCTTTAAGATTTGTGTTATTGATATTTTCGCAGCACATCATTGAAGTCTGCGAGTTTATGTCCATTGTGGAACTTTGAGGATATCAAGTCCTGTCCTACATTGGGAGCGGATGATGTCCACATCTTCTTCTATTGAATGTTTTATGTCACCGAAGAGCAACACATGTATTACTTATTAATTACTGTTACTTTATATAATGTAATAATATAGTGCGGTATATTAGTAAATTACACCGCTATTTGCAACACATTGTATGATAACACATAATATATTTAATTTCATATATTGGTATGAGTATAATTTGATTGTCATTATGTTGTTGCCATCATTGTGGCGTGTGTTGGTGGCACCTTCCTGGAATATATCAGCGTATACTTAGATAAATTTTTTCTCTAAGGATCTGAGATATGATCTCAGTGTCGCTCCATGCGTTGAGCTAATTTGTTAGGTATATATCCACGCATCATACGTGCGTTAGGAGCCTAGATTTTTTCCGGCTCCAGGATTTAAAAAAAAAAAAATGTTTCATTTTTTTTTTTCCAGGGAGGGTGCGGTAATGTTACGCACGGATCATTATTATTTTTCGTTTGTATAAACATTTTTTCATATGTATGATCATTTTTTTGACTGAAGTGTGTATTATGTTTTCTATGGTCAAAGGGACATAATCCGAGTTATCGAAACTACAATTTTTAGGAGTTGCCTTCTCTTGTATAGAGACACGTTCGGTCTATAATTTCTTGAACGAAGCGTGACCACATCTCCTTATTTGGTAGTATCAGTCAACTATGGTAGATGTCTGAAACCTTTCTTAACGCTTCTTTTCATGACCATAAAAGGCGCGACTGTGTAAGACTTTTATCTCGAATGTTCTTCGAATCGTCTTATTGTGAACGGCAACTCAGAGATTGTCGTTCTGCGCATGTCAAAAACCGGGAGTTCGTTCTGTGTGTTCCGCCCAGTTGGGCAGTTTAGAAATGGTTTAAGAAGCGAGCAGACGCAACTGCGTCTTGTGATTCTCTGAGGGAAATACAGTGTCTTAGTGAGTTAGTTAGCTAACTAGACTATTTCCCAGTATTATGCAGCCTGCCTGGAGGCATATGTTCATGGTTGATTTTCCGAAATAAGGTAATTCCTCTTGTATCGAACTTTATGCTATCGTCTAGAGGTTCGTCATTTTGTCGCCTATTTGCTCGCCTGTGTGATGCAAAATGGAGAGGTACTTTGACTAGGATTAAGTCACCGGTATCTGTATACCTGAACTAGTTAAATATATATGGGTCGCTCTAGACCAACAAGACTGTTGTCTGTGTTCCAGGATTCGTTATATCAGAGATCACGTCCAAGTCAGATGGTTAGACTTAGGAACATTATAAAGGTCGAGCTGACCTGTAGCCCATGTATGCTATTCACGTGCAGACAGTGAACGGACTTATTGTATACAACTGATCTGCTAGCATCAGAATGGGAGCATTTATTATTGTTTATGAACATTGAAGATCTGTAGCTGACACTGTTGCAGAAGTTATAGAAATTATTATTATTTATACAGCTTCACGAACTAGCACTCGATGATTGATGAATTTCTGAATCTATTGAACTGTGATGTCTTATGACGCATATATACAACAGCTATCATTGCTGACTACAGAAATTGTTTTCAATGTGCCATATCATCTTGCTGAACTCGTTAACCATGTTGATGTCATAAGTATCATGACTGTTTTGTGGCGTGCAATAAATGAAAGAAACTTATACAACGAAGTTACCCTTTCTATGACTCTACACGTCATGTTGCCTGTGTGATAACCCTGTGAACTGTTCCACTACCACATACACAGCAACATCCTAAATCAGAGAAGACACCTACATCTTACACTTTAACACCAGGTGTCGATAAGGGTGGCAAGTTACCACTTCAGCACAAATCCACCCTTATCACTCATCTGTTTTGATTCTTTCTTACTCTTCTTTTCTCATTCTTTCTTACTCTTCTGTTTTAATTCTTTCTTACTCTTCTGTTTTAATTCTTTCTTACTCTTCTGTTTTGATTCTTTCTTACTCTTTATTTCGGGATTTACTTCCCTTGCTCTGCAGTGATGGTCCAACAGTGGCCAAAATTCAGAGTATCTACTGAGGGTCTTCAAAGGTGTCTACCTTTCGCTCAAGATTACTCTTGCTAGAGATGTGAATTGAAGAATGGTACTTCAATTCTAGAGAGCCTTGTATGAATTTAAGAAATAAAAAATTACGGCTGACAGGATCCAGGCCGTGTAAACTTTCTATCTTCCTTGACTTTCTACGAAGAGTAAGAATTTTCCTCAGTTTAATGAGCCCCCAATGGATTTAACTCAGTAAAATACTACTTTATTAGCTCTGGTAAAGGTATTTAAAATGACTGAGCCATACGGGTGCAGTTCACTCAAAAGACTAAATCAGGTATAAATTTGTATAAATATACTGACAACAAAATTTAATAGCCAATTATCGTTAACAAATGTAAAATAAATAAGGGTAGGGTGAATTAAATAAAGTCTTTAATATTTCAATACGCGGGATGATCTGGATAGTGTGTTTTCTCTTTCGAATGTTCTTTAAAAAATAAAAAAAGAGTTCACTTGGCAGCTTTAAGTGGGTACTTAGCTGCCAGTAAGATGTCATTTGGTTTCTTCTCCAGCCGATGTTTGTTCCTTGCAGATTATGGACTGGTTCAGGAGCGGTAGACATAAATATATAAGATCATTATTCAGCTCCGTACAAGTCCTCTCTTTATATCCTTTTTTATTCTTCCATCTTTTAGGGCATCTCCTTCAAAGTTTTTTTATCCACGTAACCCGTGGGTTTACATTTTCAATCATAGCCCTGTAGAGTTCTGCCAGTCGTCCTTTTTTTATTATTTATTATTGTTATTATTTTTAGCCCACTGTCTTTTTAACGTAATCTTGAAAGCTCACCGTTATACATTTTGTTTACCATAACACTGAATTTGTTTATAACTTTAAAGTGGAGTAATCCCCACCCAACCAATATTTCACATACTCTGTGAGTATAACTACATGCGGGGTCGGCTTTAGTAACTGCGGGAACCGTTTTAGACCATTCTGGTGGGGTCTCCTGGACTTTAGAAAATAGTTTGTTGTAAATTCACGGGTTTGGGTGAGCTGTTGGTGAAACCAAATTTGTTCTAGAAGGTTCGAAAATAGTTGTCGTGGTAAATCGTTGTTCAAAATTTAAATCAGTCAGATTCGAAACGCGATAGCGTCAAGGTGCTAGTTTAGGTTTTCTCCAAAGTGTGTAAAGTGACTTAGAAGTGGCAAGCTAAATTGGGAGTTTTCATCGAATGATAAGCCAAAGTGATTTTGGTTGATTCTGTGGTGACAGAAAAGTCATAACTATCACCCAGACACTCAATCGCTTGGTACGCCACAAGTAGATATGACAGTTCATTATTTTATTCTGTGGACAAGATGCCAGGGTTCCAGTCAGAGAAAATATGTGTATTTTCGAAAATCCAGGTACGTTGAACATTTTAGTCTCAAAGCAAATAGAGCAGTACAATAGACAAGTGACAGGATAGTAAGCAGAAGAATAACTTTGTAAAGCAATATCCCTGGCGTTCAGGCAAGTCTCGCTAAGAAACGCAAGTCAAGAAATCAGAAGAAATAAGTCAGAACAAAAAGAACAAACAGCGAGCACATACGAAGAATATTATGAGAAGAAAAATAGTGACAACAGTGGTTCTCAAGCCACGACCACCATAACCATTAGAGACAGTATAAATATAGAAGCAGCGACAGAAAGAGAGAGAGAGAGAGAGAGAGAATAAAAGAAACTGACATTTTATTACTACCCACAGAAGTTTTTTGTGTATAAAGTCTGCCAGCCTCATGAGGAAGGTTGGGCATATCATTTCTTTTACATTTTTGATCATGTAAATGAAGCTCAACATTTGACCGTTACTGCTGTCGGCGTGAAGTCGTTCATCAATTCGTGAAATTATCCATCAACTGTCAGTACATGAACTGTTGTCGTTGTTATGAGAGTAACAAGTCTCCGTTAGAACAAATAAGCTTCCTGCTGTTTAGGGTAGAGATACGAAACCTATACGATCACAAAAATAGAGAAGTAGCAAAAAGTAGACAAGCTATCATACACGGCAACAAATATATGCTATTACACTGGATTAAAAATAAAACAATATCGATATTTGTTTGCTATATGTCTACACAAACCGATTTACAACAAACTATTTTCTAAAGTCAAGGAGACCCCACCAGAATGGTCTAAAACGGTTCCCGCAGTTACTAAAGCCGACCCCGCATGTAGTTATACTCACAGAGTATGTGAAATATTGGTTGGCTGGGGATTACTCCACTTTAGAAGTTATAAACAAATTCAGTGTTATGGTAAACAAAATGTATAACGGTGAGCTTTCAAGATTACGTTAAAAAGACAGTGGGCTAAAAATAATAACAATAATAAATAATAAAAAAAGGACGACTGGCAGAACTTTACAGGGCTATGATTGAAAATGTAAACCCACGGGTTACGTGGATAAAAAAACTTTGAAGGAGATGCCCTAAAAGATGGAAGAATAAAAAAGGATATAAAGAGAGGACTTGTACGGAGCTGAATAATGATCTTATATATTTATGTCTACCGCTCCTGAACCAGTCCATAATCTGCAATGAACAAACATCGGCTGGAGAAGATACCAACCGACATCTTACTGGCAGCTAAGTACCCACTTAAAGCTGCCATGTGAACTCTTTTTTTTTAAAGAACATTCGAAAGAAAAAACACTATCCAGATCATCCCGCGTGATGAAATATTAAAGACTTTATTTAATTCACCCTACCCTTATTTATTTTACATTTGTTAACGATAATTGGCTATTAAATTTTGTTGTCAGTATATTTATACAAATTTATACTTGATTTAGTCTTTTGAGTGAACTGCACCCGTATGGCTCAGTCATTTTAAATACCTATACCAGAGCTAATAAAGTAGTATTTACTGAGTTAAATCCGTTTGGGGCTCATCAAACCGAGAAGAAAGTCAAGGAAGATAGAAAGTTTACACGGCCTGGATCCTATCAGCCGTAATTTTTTATTTATTAAATTCATACAAGGCTCTCTAGAATTGAAGTACCATTCTTCAATTCACATCTCTGGCAAGAGTAATCTTGAGCGACAGGTAGACACCTTTGAAGACCCTCAGTAGATACTCTGAATTTTGGCCACTGTTGGAACATCACTGCAGAGCAAGGGAAGTAAATCCCGAAATAAAGAGTAAGAAAGAATCAAAACAGAAGAGTAAGAAAGAATTAAAACAGAAGAGTAAGAAAGAATGAGAAAAGAAGACTAAGAAAGAATCAAAACAGAAGAGTAAGAAAGAATTAAAACAGAAGAGTAAGAAAGAATGAGAAAAGAAGAGTAGGAAAGAATCAAAACAGAAGAGTAGGAAAGAATGGAAAAAGTGTCAAATATCACTTCAGCTCAAGAGAGGTCACTTATTGGTGACCCTATGCCTCTTAATAAACGATCAAGTAGAAGAAATGACGCGCAGACAGGAATACAACACGTATTATATTGAATCAATGGAGGGATTCACATAAACGACATTATACTGTTCAAAAAAAGAAACGCATAGCTATCCGAGGGCGCGTTTTTATGAGTTTGTAAGTAAAATTTGGTGCTAGGGTATATAAATAAAAACCAGCCTCAAATGTTCTTTACAGTGTCAAATGCACGTGTTGACCTGAATTGCGTTCGTTTTTGTAATCGTTACAACGTAATGGTCAAAAGTGTTTATGACGCAATTTTTGACCACAGCTCATGTTGCGCGCACGTGAAAGCAACAAAATTTGGGGTGAACACTATTCACTGACTACGCAACTGAAACCCTGTAAAAGGATAACGCTACACAAAAGAAATTCAGTTCATTTTCAAGCAGACATTTATGGTGTCTCTACCGATAAATTTAAAGAACATTGCTATTGGTCGACTGCATGCAGGCGAAAGTCAAAGTCAGGTTGCCAGGCATTTAAACGTGCATCAGAGTACCATCAGTCGACTTTGGCACCGGTTCCAAGCCACTGGCTCAGTTGAAGACCGGCATCGCAGTGGACGACCCAGAGTGACAACAGCAGCGGAGGATCGCTTTATTCGGCTTCGTCACCTCAGAGACAGGTTTACAACATCTTCCTCAACTGCCCAGTCATTGCCTGCAGGATGTCATGTGTCTGATCAAACTGTCCGGAATAGACTGCATGACGCTGGACTTTGGGCACAACGACCTCACCGAGGACCTGTCTTTACGCGCCGCCATCGCCAAAATCGACTTCTTTGGGCCAACCAGCATCGTCCCTGGGCAGCTGACAATCAATGGAGACGTGTCTGGTTTAGTGACGAATCTTTCTTTTTGTTGCAGCGTCATGATAGTCGGCGTAGGGTCTACCGTAGGCGAAATGAACGTTTTGCCCAAAATTGCGTTGATGAAGCTCCGCCGCACAGTGGTGGAGGTGCAATGGTGTGGGGAATGATCAGTTACAACGGAAGGAGTCAATTGGTGCACATTGAAGGAGGCTTGAATGCGCAACGATACGTCAATGAAATTCTTCGACCCCATGTCCTTCCACTTTTGGCTGCCCAAAGGTCTGTGTTTCAACAGGACAACGCCATACCCCATTGTGCACGGTTGACCACGCAGTTCCTGACTGCCAACAACATTCTCACCCTTCCCTGGCCATCTCTGACTCCAGACATGAGTCCGATTGAGCACCTGTGGGATGAGCTGCATAGACGTGTTTGTCGCAGAGACGTTGCTCCAGCCAATCGTCGTGATCTGTTCCAGGCACTCCAGGTAGAGTGGGCAGCCATCCAACAGGCCCACATCAGACGTCTGATCGCATCCATGCCCAGGAGATGCTAGTCGCTGATCGATGCAAGAGGAGGCCACACACCATACAAACGGGAAAGCCCGTACGCCAAAAAAACTCTCGTGACCCAGATGCAAAACAACTGTCAATTGATTGGTTGAACCCTAAGGGGGACCCAAAGATGCAACAATAGTGAATGCAGTCAGCGACCCATAGCTTGACTGCTTGCATCAGTACCAGCGAACCAGAGCTGGTAAAGACCGCACTCCACCTCCACGTGGTGGTCCTGGAAACAGTCTGCAGCAGTGCAGTCTGGCTGAGCGAGTGCGGATCGCAATGGGAAGGCAAACCCGGTCCCTAAAAAATGCCGTGCTGAATTCGGATGTGTCGACCGAAAGGTGCAGATATCACAGCTACGGCGTAAACAGACACAACGCAACCACCGTCCTTTTCAGGGCGAACGAGGAAGAAGGACGAAGAAGAAGAAGAACCCTAAGGTATTCTTGAGTGCAATTTGAACAATTAACTCATAAATTACAAAAGTTATTGAATGTCAAAATTATGGCTATGTGTGTGCCTTCAGTAGCTATGCGTTTCTTTTTTTTTTTTTTTTTTTGAACAGCATATTTAAAGGGATACAATTCATTACCTTAGAAACTGTGAAAAATAACAGTAGATTTTAAAATTTCTTTTACCGCATTTATGCTTAGAATCGCAGATTATGTTTCACCATAATATTTTTTGTTATGAATTATATTACAAATGCTTCATATATTTATACATTTTTATTAAATATTTTAAATATATACAATTTATAAACACTTTATTGTCTTTACATTAGCTTCTAAATGTGTTAGCGTGTAAATTTATATAAAGCGTTAACTCTATAATTCGTCGAATTTTATCTAGAGGGGATCGGCATTTGCAGATCCCCGAAAATCAATGAACACGAAAGGTTAAATACATCCTTTATCTTTTCTTATTCTTGTCATTTCTTCTTCGTCCACTCTCAGAACTGCAGCGTATTTTACGCTGTACAACCCAATGCCTAGAATCCGGCTTTTGGCTGGGATCATGTGTCTACACACAGGGACCGGTACAGTGACATTCATGTGTCATTAGGTCTCTTGTGTGAGAACACAGAAGATCACTACGGTGACACATGTTGTCATTGGGTCTTCTTGTGTTGGGACATGTGGTCTTGACCAGGGCCGGGTTTGGGCGGGGATAATGCGACCTCATGCGAGGAAAAAATATGCGACCTCAAGCGAGGAAAAAAAAAAAAAAAAAAAAAAAAAAAAAATTCGTCCACTCTCAGACGTCTACTTGAATAATTTCAAAGAAAACGGTGGTCATCTTGAGGCTATTTGTATCTCCATATAACTTTTCCAGGAATATTACTAATGATGGCTATATGTGCTTTCTCTGTTCTTCATGTGTTGGGCATCATTGAATCAGATGTTCAGCAGCCATGTTGTCGGTGCCACAGTTACACTCATTGCTATCTTTAGCTTGTTGAATATATGGTTTCTCAAGAATCTGTTGCATGATTAAGGGAGATTTACTGAAGGCAAATATTAACACCTATTACAGAATGACATTGCAATCCATTAATCATCAAGACTTAGATTGCTGGAATTTGGCACCAAACTTAAGACCAGCATGAACGTTTGAAAGGATGCATCCGGCGTGTATGCAATCAGCGCGCAATATGAACAATTAACATTTATACTCTTCGACATTTGCTAAGGGAGACTGAGGGCCTATGGGTTTGCCCGGAGTGATATGACGTCGATTCTGATCAACTATAACAACAATAAATCTGTTGTGGCCTGAGCGGAATCTGAGTATTACATTACTTCTTCTCCTCTGCTGAGCTGGTAATATGCATCATTTAAAAAAAAAAAATTGTGAGTGGTTTGGATGCCATCTATCTGCTTCTGAAAAAACTCAACGTATTCGAAAGTTACACTTGTATTAGGCGTATTAAATATTACTGTTTCAAATCTACCTGTGATATTTTTCAAGGAACACATTTCTTTCTGCCGCTATATGTGTTACTTTAGCTATTATCAGAGCTAATAATAAGAAATTCTATACAGATAAATACAACAAAGAGGTAAGGTAATCATAAGATAAAGGCCTCATTCTGTTAAGTATTTCGGCTCTTCTACGTTCTTGGTATTATTTGAGGGGATGGGGGTGCCACTTTGGTCATGACTTTCATGTGACATTATCATGGCGCTTTCAATAGCATTTGGACCATAATTCATCAGCATGTATTTTGTACTGACTTTCCACCATTCATTCATTCTTGCGTAGTTACAACCTGTGTCATTTTCTCACATCCTATCAATATTTCTCATCTCTTTTTCTACTTGTGAAAATAGAATGGCTGACGAAGAGTAATCCCGAAACATCATCACTACTGCCCCCTACTCTACCTTACATTCTTCAGAACAGCGTTTTCCATGACCCATAAAGGAAGACAATAACAAAAAAAATCAAAACAGTAACTATTAATTGCATATTTATTCGAAATTCAATCAACACTTTTCAATTTTTTTTTTCTATTAACTTTTTTCTATAAACTTGATCAAATGCTACTAGCTTTTCAAAGTCTGAAAGTCATTTAACATGAATCTTAGATATCACATTTAATAACTACTTTGCGTTTAGTAAAAGCTTAATGCGATGGATAGAGTTGATCAAGTTATACAAGTTTCACAACATGTGGTTTAAAATCACGTCGTAGCAGACGTTTTAAGTCATTACGATTAGTGATCTGGAGTTGATTTCTTTAAAAAATACATAAAAAATATTTTTATTGCATACTAGAAATAACCGGAAGAAATACATTATAAGTACTTGAATCTGTATTTCAGAGCTGGCATTTGATGATGATGTTGCCCAGATTGCTAAATCAGAGGCACATCTCCAATCAAACCTGCAAGTCTGGAAGGAAGAGCTGGAGAAGAGAGGGATGGTCATAAGCAGCTCTAAAACAAAATCCATGGTGATATCACGAGAAGAAAGAAGACATCAGATTAAGTTGGGAGAACAGGTCCTGGAGCAGGTCGACCACTTTAAATACCTCGGAGCTATTATAGACCGAAAGGGAGGCATCAAAGAAGAAGTTGGCCACTCGAAAAGCCGCAGCTGGGAGACTTTTTCAGGCCATAAATCGAGGATTCCTCAGAGGTTGGTAAGAAAACGAAGATGGCTGTATACCGCTGCACCTATGTCCCAGTCTTGACATATGGATGCGAGTCATGCTCAATGACTACAACCCATAAAAGCCAGATCCAAACCTCAGAAATGAGGTATCTGAGGAAGGTGGTTGAAGTAACAAGAAGAGACATGGTCCGCAACTAGACGATACGTCAAGGCCTAAAATCCCGCCCCCTCCAGACCCAAGTAGAACAGTCCCAACTAAGATGGTTTGGCCATGTCTGCAGAATGGGAGAAGATCGGCTACCACGACAAGCATAGGAAACAAAGAGCCAGGGATCCAGACCCTTAGGACGACCTAGAGTCCGCTGGGAGGACAACATTAGACAATCTTTAAAGGACCAAGGACTAGAATGGAACCAGGCCAGGAGGAAGACAGCCGATAGGGTAGTCTGGCGCTCTCTCTTCCAAACCTCTACACCTCACGGTAGAAGGGGAACGACTAAGTAAATAAGTAAGTAATCAGTAATTCTTACGTCACATCCCGATGTTTAATTCATTACACCAAATTCATCGTGGTGTTGTACATGTAAAGTCCAATTCATCGCAAGTTAAATTCATTACAAGCCAAAAACAATCGAGTGACAATTCAGTGCAAGTAAAAATCATGTCAATGGATGTCGTGATTTTGTTCTGTCTACAACACGGTTTTCTAATCTGACCATTCCGCACGCCATAGGTAGGGAACTCTCTGGTACAATAACCAATGAAAACGTACCTTTATTACTGTGTGGTAGGAAACGTACTATGCTAAAACCTAGAGACCAATTTTGTGTAACCGATAGTACGATACTATTTAATTGTGGAAAGAATGAAGAAGTATCACTGGGGAGGATTATATGATTCATCAACGGGAATGTTACTTTAGAGGTAAGTGTAAAAACTTTCTCGAATAATATTCTAGTAAGACAGAAATATCGAGTAAAAGAGCTGTGTTACATCAGGATTAGTCCAACTTAGCTAGTTAAAACATGCATATATTAAAATGCATTTGGCAAACTAACTAATTTATAGATAGATCGATACAAAATAATTCACAGTATAATTCAAACTTTAATAACCAAAATCTCCCCATAAGTAAGGAAAATAATTGAAAAACTAGATTTTATACATTGAACAGAAGGCACAAATATGCATCATATTGGGATTCTTTACTCTCTTTTCCACCCATGACATCCGATACGCCGGAGGCGTGACTATAAAAGACCTTGCCCTTGGCTAATTGACGCCACTAACAAAAATTCAAAACTTCAAGCTGTACAGAAAGAAGCGGTAACTGTAATCCTCATGTACCTTTGCCCACCGCATCTGTTGCGCAGACATTAGATGCCATTAACAGCTTGTGTGTTTTTGCCTGAGGGTAAGAATGACTATATATATATATATATATATATATATATATATATATATATATATATATATATATATATATATATATTGTAGTGGTGTTGATGGTATTTTATGATGGTGATATTACTAAATGTAATTGTATGAGGCCAGCTGTGAAGGCTCCTGAGATAAAATGTAGTTGAGAATTGTCAGAAGGCCTTTCTTGCTACCACTACGACCTCACACTTAATTTTTTTTAATGAATGTGGCTACGTAAAGTGTCTAGGGTTATGATATGTAGTGTGGTGTAATAGGTTATAGATATACCCACAGATATTTAACAAGACTAATAATATTAATAAATGTTAAAATACACTGAACTAACTCACGTGTGTAAAATTTTTTGATAAAATTATATTACATTTATTTTGTTCTGGATCAATTTTTTAGGTTGACCAGAACTTAAAAGGATTTAGAGATTATGAAAGAAATGCATGGAATATTATATCATAAATGCAATAGTGTACATATATATGTACTATACTAGTTAGTTTTATTAAAATGTTCTAGTAGTCATCTACTTGGGAGGATAGTTACTGTTTGTGCTGTTGGGGTGGCCTCATCACACCTGTCTATATTGACTACACAGTGTCCAGAAAATGGTGGGAATTTTATGGGGGTATTAGTAACTAAAGGGCTTTGGTGAAAGTCCAGCAGACCAGAGGCTCACTCATCTGGTAGTTGTAGCTCTGGTGCTGAAATCAGGTGGTCCCACCTCTCCGTGCTGGCGGGCAATAATGGTGGTCTCTGTCACAAGTACTGCACAGATACACTCGAGTAAAGTCACCAACTGAATAGACACTGCTTGGTTGACAACAGAAACTCGCAGCTCTGCAATCAAAGTATGGGCCATGTGTCAAAATCTATTCTCTACCCACGTCTGGACACAACACTGACACAACAACCACATCATACAGACAGGTCAGATCTCTCTGACCAAACAGCACATTTACCATGGTGGTTTTACATCAGATAGATCCTCCCAGACTATAGGTTCTGAAAAATATTTATTAGTTGTCTGCCCTAAAAGAGGATAGGTAATATGTTTCATTATTCTCAACACTTGATCTGTCTTGCATAATCCTTGCTGGAGTTTATGTACATTGTTGGTCCCTAGACCCTGACTAGGGCGGGGGGTCTAGAGCAAATCCCTACTTGTTTGTAAGGCTAGATTTCGATATGGCAGTATCAAATCACTCGAACATGAAACAATATTCAAAAAATATAAGGAAATAATTTCAATCTTACCAGATTATGAATAAATAACACAGAATTGCTAGCAAAACTCAGCTGAGCTGCTGGCTATAGTATGGCGTCCCTAAACTTTTTACACTTTCTTTCATATGGAAATCACCACACTTTAAAATCTGTGTCTATCACTGAACAACTATTGAAGAATGGCCCCACTTTCGCGTCTGAGCGCTAATGATATGATTGTCTGTGGCCAATCACTGCCTAGGTTTATTTTAAATTCAAATTTCCTACCATAAAGTCATTTCAGTCATGCTTCAGTCAAGTATGGATGTTTATCTGTTAGTCTGTCCGTCTCTACTTGTGTTTCTACAAAATGTACTTGATTTTTGAACCAACCTTTCTCTCCCCTCCAAAATTTTGTCGTTAAAAGTTATATTTAGACACAGCTACCACCCAAAAACCCTCTCTTCCATACTACGTAGATTTGAACACCTGCGTCTCGAGGTCGTGTTTTTTTGTGCAATTAGCGACACTTTTAGATTCAATACAGTCTGTCGATGATGTGAACAACACTGTCTTTTGTCATTATCTTCAATATTATCTATCCGTCTGTAAAATTAAGAACATATTAGTTCACTGCTCAGAATAGGCCATCCGGCCAGCTAATTTTTATATTCCTAACATTAATATTAAGAAAAAAGTACTTTTTAAATTTTGTAATATTCCTAACATCTGCGTTTAGCCGCTGAATTCAAATCAAGGGCTTGGTATCGCAAAAGCGTCCAATAAATGACTGTGGCGTAACATATCTATGGTCCCTTCTGTCGAGTTGCTTACTTTTTATGTCAACTTGGGAAACGTGACTTTTCTCCGTTCCCCCCCCCCCAATTGCGTCTCCTTAGCCTTTCTAGTCTCACGCAATCTTTCCAGTCATATTTTTCCTTTTTGATCCGCCGTTCCCCTCCTGTCTAGCAAGTCAATTATTATGGAGGATGATGACCCGCGGTCTAGGCGATCATGTACATCAGCAGCCTACGCATTATGTTTTTATCCTTAAATGTTATCTTTGGAGATATTTTACCGTTGTATCTCTGTCAATTTCACTACACATCTCCCCACTTGAAAACATGCCTATGGCAAGTTCCAAAACCAGCGATACACATAGGTAAAATTACTCCTCACGTCTGCCACTACTCTAATTTTGATCACAGGGGTGCCGACTGAGGAAATCTGCACCGACATTCAATTTGCCTGGGATATATTGGATACTGAACTGATAAGGTTGAAGCAATAAAGACCACCTCAGCAATCTTGCGTTTTCATGCTTAGCCTGAGACAAGAACACGAGAGGCTGATGGTCCGTCTCCACCACAAATGTCCTACCATACAGATAGATTTGAAACTTCTTTATTGCCCAGATTAATGCTAAACATTCTTTTTCGCTTGTGGAGTATCCTTGTTCCGCCTTATTCAATTTGCGGCTTGCATAAGCGACTGGTTTCAGTTCCCCATCAGGTGAAGATGATCTTTGCAACAAAGCCCCTCCGAGTCCTACATTACTTGCATCGGTTCTTAAGACAAAGTCCTGTGTCAAATCAGGCAGTTTGAGAATAGGCTTGCTAGTGAGTTTTTCCTTTAACTCTTGGAACGCTAGTTCACATTGTGCAGTCCAAATAATTTTATCTGGAAGTCCCTTGCGAGTCAGATCAGTCAGAGGAGCACAAATAGCGTTAAAATTTTTGATGTATTTCTGATAAAATCCGCATAACGACACAAATGATCGCACGTCCTTTTTTGTTTGCGGCCTAGGTGCTCTCTGCAGTTTTTCCAAGTTCTTAGGATCAGGGGTCATATTACCCTGATATACAGTGTGTCCCAAGAATTCCAACTCTTTGCATCCAATACAACATTTTGTTGGCCTAGCAGTTAAGTTCGCCTCCCGAAGTCTATCAAACAACATCTCCAGAGCTTCAATGTGTTCTTCAAATGTCTCTGTGGCGACGAGAATATCATCCATGAAATTCGTGATACATGGGTTATTCAGGGGATCCAACAATTTTCGCATCATCCTTGAAAACACACTCGGAGCATTTTTCAGTCCGAATGGTAGCATATTGAATTCATAATGTCCATCCGAAGTGCTAAAAGCCAAATAAGGTCTCACTTCAGGCTTCACTGGGATCTGGTAATAGCCTTTACTAAGATCCACCTTTGAAAAGTATTTTGCCTTGTTCAGTCTGGCAAATAACTGTTTTGTGTCTGGTAATGGATCCACTTGTCCTTCTGTGACAGCATTCAGTTTCCTGTAATCTATGCACAGTCTGTGTTCCCCAGACGGTTTTCTCAACAAAACGACACTAGAACTAAAAGATGATTCACTGTGCGAAATAATCCCCTCCTTCAACAAATACTCTATTTCTTCCTTCAATGCCTTCTCCTTCGCGAACGGAATAGAATAGGCTCTCATACAGATTGGGTTTGAGTCTACCAGTTTCATGTCATACTGTAGCAAATTTGTATGGCCTGGTTTATCTGTTAATACATCTGTATGTTCCTCCAGAACCTGTTGAACTCTCTCCCTCTGGTTTTTAGTCAGGTGCTTACTGACTTTTACCTGTGCTGCTGTTTCACAAGGATGTAATGGGTATTCATGTGAGGTGAGTGGTTCTTTTTGCATCTGGGTTGCAATAGCCAAGGTCAATAAGGGGGTGCTTTCCTGGAGTGGTCTGTCCAGATACTTCTTTAACAGGTTTACATGATAAACTTTTTCCTTCCCCTTTTTGTCAATTTTATAGTTTGTTCTAGACACCTTCTCTAGAACCGTATATGGACCTTGCCAACCAATTTGTAATTTATTCTGGCTTCCGGGTAGTAGAAGCAGCACCTTCTCTCCGACTGCCAGTTCCCTGTCCTTTGCCTTCCTATTAAAATATGCTGCATGTTTCTTCCTGGCTTGTTTCAAATTATCATTTGCCAGTTTCCATCCAGCTTTCAAACGAGTGGTCAGTTCGTTCACATATTGATACGATGAGGTAACAGTCTCTTCCGCCTTCTCATCTGTCCAGGTCCTTAATAGAGCTACATCTGGATCTTTAATTTATCATACGTAGTTTTCCTGGAACCCGTCCGGTCCCGTCCGTTAAAAGCGCCATAGTAAGGACTTTTCTTCCTAGAATCATCACTCACAAATCGACCACTACCAATTTTTTTCTTGGGTTTGTCTCCCCACTTTAGATTGCTTATGAGAGATCTTCGCTCTCTTTCTGTTCTTCCAGTTTATATAAGTCTGACCGAGGGATTGTCATCTTATCCTGGGTAAAATTTCTTCTTTGTACTCTTCGCATAGTGGCCATGTTAATCCATTCAAGTGAAGACTGGGTGTGAAAAGGGGGCTCCCATTCCACTTTGTCTACCCGAGTATAATTAGTTTTCCTTCCAGGCCTAAAGTTGCCCCGTGGCGTTTCTAGGTCCTGCACATATTTTCCCTTTGTGGGTGTTCCCTCATGAAATACGCCACATGCTTCTACAAAGTTTTCAACATCGACATTTACGTCGGGCCAATAGTATTTTCGAGCAATCTTTTGGCAGATGGTACCGACTTTCTCATGGTCACCATCTTTTCCAACATGTAAGCTCCTTATTAAGTTTGCCCTATATATCTTGGGAAGAACTAACTGTCCGTGACCAGTGGATCTAGTTCCTGTCTTCCTGTATAAGAGTTTGTTCTTCATGAAATATTCCCCCTT
Organism: Oreohelix idahoensis; assembly: GCA_024509875.1. NCBI lineage: Eukaryota > Metazoa > Mollusca > Gastropoda > Stylommatophora > Oreohelicidae > Oreohelix > Oreohelix idahoensis. Next base: position 275,797 of record JAMPIV010020040.1, on the reverse strand, counting down.
GCTCGGAGGTGTGTGGCATTTGGGCAATTTTTTAAAACAGGGCTTGAGTGTCCTATCCTCAGCCTGCGCCTTCCTCATCTCCTCTGGATGAGCATTTATAGGTTCACCTTCTTCCTCCTTCTTCTGTGACCTGGTCTGCACTGTCGCCATGATCACAGGTTTCTCGGGATTCCCCAAGAAGACGTATCTACACCCCAATATCAGAGGGTAGATTGGTTCATCTATCACTGCTGCTCTGATTTCTCCTTCCACATAGCGAGTTTTCACCGTTATCCTTGCGATGGGAAGTGTCATGAGTGGTATGTCCTTAGTCGCCCCTTGTATTTCCACTGTTTCTGTGGTATACTGACTTGGGTCCACTAGGCTAGACTTCACAACTGAATCATAATCCAAACCTGTATCATAAAGGCACCTTATGGTGACCCCATTACAAATAACATCCTCACAAACTGGGGGGTGATAAGGTTCCTGTTGTCCCTTAGGATTAACCTTTAATCTTTGCGTCCCCGACTTCATTGCAGCAATGTTTGAAGGTTTCCTTCTACAAAATTCGGTGTTATGGTTATCCTTCTTGCACCATTTACACCATCTTTTTCCTTGGTTCAACGGTTTTCTTTCATTGAACTTTTGGTCATTGAACTGTGAGTTTCTGTCGCGATAGTCATTTCTTGGCCGCTCAAAGTTTGTCCTACCTTTATTTCCCTGCTCTCTAGTATCAAATTTATTAAATTGCTGTGGAGCTTTAAAATTGTCTATGTGCTTCTTTTTAGCACCACTTACCTCTGCCTGAGCTGCCTGATACCTCTCAGCAACATTTAAAATTTCCCCCAACTTCTCTGCACCTTGTTCCATGAGAAATTTTCTCATGTCTGGAGCCATGGACTCTCTCAATTGCTCAATCATGATCATTTCTTTAAGATCTTGGGTCTTCCCCAGAGCCGTCCATTTCTCCAAATAGGTTTCTAGTCTAGCAGAGAATTGGTGGTATGTCTCCCCAGACAACAGTTTGGCATTTCTAAATTTCTTACGATAAAATTCACCATTCTTCTCGTACCTTAATAACAAAGCCTGCTTTAACATGTCATAATTGTCTTGGTCTTCCCTGTTCATTTTGGCAAATACTTCATAAGAAGTACCTCTCAATCCCTGTGATAGCTTTAAGCTCCACCTCTCTCTCTCTAACCCATATGTAGTAGCTAATAACTCAAAACGTCCTAGGTACCCCTCTATGTCATCGTCTTTTTCAACAAAATGGTCTAAATGAAACCCCATAGCTGAGTTTGAGGCTCCCAGACTGGGCGTAGCATCTGAGGCAAAAGGGCTGGCACCATTTTCAGGAGCCGGCCTTGTAATTCCAGCTCCCTTAGTCGTAATTCGTGCTCCCTTTGCAACCTTCTATCTTCTGCCTCCCTTTCGGCAGTCAACCTTTTTTCTTCTGCCTCCCTTTGCTGTCGTTTTTCTTCTGCCTCCCTTTGCTGTCGTTTTTCTTCTGCCTCAATCTGCAGCCTCTTAATTTCTCTATCAGCCTCAATTTGTAACCTCTTCTCTTCAGCTACCTTTCTATCTTCCCTTTCAATATATTTATCACATTCAGCCGTTACGTATTGAATTAAAATTTGACCATCCATTCCCATCTCCTTCGCGGTGAGCACAGCAGCTGATCTAAATTTTGCCAGCTCCGCCATACTTTTTAGACAATATAATAATATACAAGCTAAATCTCTAACCAGTAAATACACTAAGTACTTCTTATGACTATAGTCTAACTAATTCTAACTAACCAGTTAACTAATTAATTATTACTGGCTGTGAAGATTCACCAACTTTTATCTGCAGGGACACTTTTAATTTTAAAGGAAATTTTACAATTTATTTCCCTACTTTTATTTCTCCCACCAGGAGATCCTAATATTACTGTTGGGCTAATTATCCCTGGACAAGACCCCAATTTATGTAGTGGTGTTGATGGTATTGTATGATGGTGATATTACTAAATGTAATTGTATGAGGCCAGCTGTGAAGGCTCCTGAGATAAAATGTAGTTGAGAATTGTCAGAAGGCCTTTCTTGCTACCACTACGACCTCACACTTAATTTTTTTTAATGAATGTGGCTACGTAAAGTGTCTAGGGTTATGATATGTAGTGTGGTGTAATAGGTTATAGATATACCCACAGATATTTAACAAGACTAATAATATTAATAAATGTTAAAATACACTGAACTAACTCACGTGTGTAAAATTTTTTGATAAAATTATATTACATTTATTTTGTTCTGGATCAATTTTTTAGGTTGACCAGAACTTAAAAGGATTTAGAGATTATGAAAGAAATGCATGGAATATTATATCATAAATGCAATAGTGTACATATATATGTACTATACTAGTTAGTTTTATTAAAATGTTCTAGTAGTCATCTACTTGGGAGGATAGTTAATGTTTGTGCTGTTGGGGTGGCCTCATCACACCTGTCTATATTGACTACACAGTGTCCAGAAAATGGTGGGAATTTTTATGGGGGTATTAGTAACTAAATGGCGTTGGTGAATGTCCAGCAGACCAGAGGCTCACTCATCTGGTAGTTGTAGCTCTGGTGCTGAAATCAGGTGGTCCCACCTCTCCGTGCTGGCGGGCAATAATGGTGGTCTCTGTCACAAGTACTGCACAGATACACTCGAGTAAAGTCACCAACTGAATAGACACTGCTTGGTTGACAACAGAAACTCGCAGCTCTGCAATCAAAGTATGGGCCATGTGTCAAAATCTATTCTCTACCCACGTCTGGACACAACACTGACACAACAACCACATCATACAGACAGGTCAGATCTCTCTGACCAAACAGCACATTTACCATGGTGGTTTTACATCAGATAGATCCTCCCAGACTATAGATTCTGAAAAATATTTATTAGTTGTCTGCCCTAAAAGAGGATAGGTAATATGTTTCATTATTCTCAACACTTGATCTGTCTTGCATAATCCTTGCTGGAGTTTATGTACATTGTTGGTCCCTAGACCCTGACTAGGGCGGGGGGTCTAGAGCAAATCCCTACTTGTTTGTAAGGCTAGATTTCGATATGGCAGTATCAAATCACTCGAACATGAAACAATATTCAAAATATATAAGGAAATAATTTCAATCTTACCAGATTATGAATAAATAACACAGAATTGCTAGCAAAACTCAGCTGAGCTGCTGGCTATAGTATGGCGTCCCTAAACTTCTTACACTTTCTTTCATATGGAAATCACCACACTTTAAAATCTGTGTCTATCACTGAACAACTATTGAAGAATGGCCCCACTTTCGCGTCTGAGCGCTAATGATATGATTGTCTGTGGCCAATCACTGCCTAGGTTTATTTTAAATTCAAATTTCCTACCATAAAGTCATTTCAGTCATGCTTCAGTCAAGTATGGATGTTTATCTGTTAGTCTGTCCGTCTCTACTTGTGTTTCTACAAAATGTGCTTGATTTTTGAACCAACCTTTCTCTCCCCTCCAAAATTTTTTCGTTAAAAGTTATATTTAGACACAGCTACCACCCAAAAACCCTCTCTTCCATACTACGTAGATTTGAACACCTGCGTTTCGAGGTCGTGTTTTTTTGTGCAATTAGCGACACTTTTAGATTCAATAAAGTCTGTCGATGATGTGAACAACACTGTCTTTTGTCATTATCTTCAATATTATCTATCCGTCTGTAAAATTAAGAACATATTAGTTCACTGCTCAGAATAGGCCATCCGGCCAGCTAATTTTTATATTCCTAACATTAATATTAAGAAAAAAGTACTTTTTAAATTTTGTAATATTTCGAACATCTGCGTTTAGCCGCTGAATTCAAATCAAGGGCTTGGTATCGCGCAAAAGCGTCCAATAAATGACTGTGGCGTAACATATCTATGGTCCCTTCTGTCGAGTTGCTTACTTTTTATGTCAACTTGGGAAACGTGACTTTTCTCCGTCCCCCCCCCCCCCCCCTCCCCAATTGCGTCTCCTTAGCCTTTCTAGTCTCACGCAATCTTTCCAGTCATATTTTTCCTTTTTGATCCGCCGTTCCCCTCCTGTCTAGCAAGTCAATTATTATGGAGGATGATGACCCGCGGTCTAGGCGATCATGTACTATTCGCAGCCTACGCATTATGTTTTTATCCTTAAATGTTATCTTTGGAGATATTTTACCGTTGTATCTCTGTCAATTTCACTACATATATATATATATATATATATATATATATATATATATATATATATATATATATATATATATATATATATATATATATATATATATATATATATATATATATATTTATGTATTTTTCCTGTGATTAATCCACTTGTGTGTTAAGAATATTCCAGGACGAATGTGTTGCTTGCTGGAAAGCAAAGCATGTGTTGATTTTAGAGGCGAAAGCCAGCATTGTAAAATGTGTAGGATAATTGAGAATGATGTCAAAAATACGACTGTAAGTTTGATAATACATTTGAAAGAGTATTTCTTAAAGGAATGACATGTATAATGGAACCTAAGGAAGGATTGACAAGAATTGTTGTAATGAATCGATCAAGATATTACTTAGTAAATTTATACTATACCAAATCATTGTATGGAAGCAAATCATGGACAAAGGAATCAAACTTAGGATTTATAAGGAAATTGTAGTCACGGTGAACTGGCTGTGATGGGTGGTGAGATAAATTGTCCTGTGCATATGTTAGCACAATGTCTGACACTGTATATTAGGTCCATTGTATGTAAAGACAGAATAGTGCTGGACCATACAGGGGTTGTGATTATTTGCATTTCAGGTTTTATCCTGCAAACGTTTTATCCTGCAAACTACACGAAGTATCTGATTCCTCTAACTCGATTGGACTCTGAGGTGCGAGTGCTCGTGAAGTCATTGTAGCCAGCCACCATTGTTCCACTGCCTGGCAATTCACAGACGTGTTAGTCCATGGCAGCAGAGTGTGGGATTTTCTCGATTTAAAGATAAGTGGCCTTACATAGCCACTGGTCAGCATATTCAAACAAAGATAGCACTACAATAAAATATAAATATATTGCTAAAAATACAGTGAAGGAGGAGTTTATGGACAGTATGAATCCACCCTACCTTCACAGTCAAACTCAGTGACATTTTAATAAATTAAAAATATTACTCAGTGTAGAAGACAATAGAAACTTCAGTACAAGATTGTGGCCGTTGATAGTATTAGAGGTTCGGACCACTGCACTTTCAGTAGATAGTATGTTGTAAGGTAAATACGAAAAACTTCCTTCTCTCAGACTGACTCTACATTTTTCTCATACCCACTGTTGATCAATCGAATTCACCCGAAAAACAGCAGTGAAAATATCAAATGTCGAACTTTATTAACATAAGTTGATAAATGGGTAAAAATGGTATGCCCAACCTTCCTCTTCAAGGTTGGCAGTCTTGTATAATAAAAGCTTCAGTTTCAAACAATCTCAGTATCAATTTTTCACATACATTGCTTTGTCTTCTTTGCTACTGCTTGTTCCAGCTATCAAAATGTCATCTAATTCTTCAGGCAAAACCTCTTGTCTCTCTTCTGTACTGACTGTTTTATCTACGTTTTTTTATCTCTTGGTATATCTCACTGAGAGAAAACTGGCCTTACCGCCAGGGCAGTCACTTTGCCAAGATTACTTCTATTTTTCTTTTGTGGCTGACCTTGTCTGCTGAGCTACACATGCTAGTAATAAATCAAAAATGTTCAACATACCTGGTTTTGTTTTTTATATCGAAATACTTTTTTTCCTTTCACAACCATTTTGTCATCTGAATAAATACTATCACAAAATACTGTCGTACACCAATTTATGATAAGTAATGTACTGAGCGGTTTCTATCACTCTTTAACTCACAGCACATTTTTGCTGACCACCTACGCTGAGCGCATTTACCCACACATGTCTTACGCTGAGCGCGTTCCTATCTCCAACTGCCTAATCCCCGTTCTAACATTCTTCGTTCCCCCTAAAATGTGTTCACTCATCCCAATTTTCTCGTGCGTACTTTTTTTTCTCAACTCACTAAAACCTGCAAGGGACCTAATTCTAAGTCATCTCCCTTTGATGATTTAACTGAACACCATACTCTCTTCTTTAAAGCTTACTACAAAATCATTACATGCTAATTTTCTCAACCATAACTGGGAGCACACTAAATCTGCTTAACTCTAATTCAACACTTTCATCTACCAACCGTAATATGCGGAGTTTCCTCCCTTTTCTCAAAGCATTCCTTCACTCATTTATCTCCCTTCAACTAAGACAAATAGTCTGTATCCAAATCCATTCATATTTCCTAAACCATTTTTCTACACTCTTTTACTTTACTAAAACCAAACCACCGTTCACACATCTCTCCCCTCCCCCTCCCCCTTAAAAAAAATTTTCTCCCACAGAGAAAATTTCCCAGAAAAATCTCCACTCACTCTCTTCCTTCCCTCGTCCATTACCAACTCCGTCCCTCTCTTCACCAATACCTGTCCCAATAAGCTAAACACCAACTGATCTTAATGCGACCTGCTATTTTCCACTTCCAATCAACCTTATATATCTTCCTGTCTACAATTTCCATTTCATAGTATACATTTTCCATCAAGGAACTGTTTTCATATTATACATTTTACTGAATACAACTGTTTTCATCTTACAACTTGAGTATCAATTCATTTCATATTACACCTTGTACATAATATAACTCATTTCATAGTACACCTTATCGTTTGCTCCTTTTCTACTCTTACTAATTCCTTTCTAACTTTATTAGCCATTTACCATCCCTTTTATATCTACTCCCAAATTTATTATCCCGCTTACGCGAATTATCTTGAAATTCCGCCTATCTCATTAATCGTTCCCCCCAGTTGCATATCTTTCCTCCCTGTGCTTTTTCTTTTTCTTACCATCCATGTCTATCGTCCATCCTCATCTCCGATCCACTTTTACTGTGCATCTTGTCTTCCTCTTATAAATCTGACATTTCCTATATGGTTTCGTTTCCCTCTTTTTCGTTCTCTCTAGAACGTTTACTTATCTCTTCTTCAAATATATATGCTGCCTTGTCTATGGCTTTTCCTACTTGTCATATGTCTTCTATATTTCATTTCCATCTTCCCTTGTGGTTAAAAGAAACCCATAACCATATACAAATGTGTACTGTTTCCTCAACATAATTACTCATCTCCTCTATTCTCATTTCCTTAGCTTTTCTATATTTCATTACTCTTTCTTATTGTCTCCTTATAACTCTCTATTTCTTATAACGCGGAGAAGCTTCGCTTCTCACAAAGTCTTCACAAGACTCTGGCAACTGCCGAAAAAAAAATCTGCATCTTCCTCAACCCCGTTATCAGATCCCTCCGGATTATCACTTCTACTTTCCCATTGTCTCTTTATCTTCGCCATTTCTCTATGGCCCTCATCCCCTGCCATTTTGCCTATAGTTTCTCCATATGCTCTTTTCGTTTCTCTACGTCTCTCCCTTAAACTATGGCTTCCCTGTCTCTTTCCTCCTTTATTCCTCCACTGCAGTAGTCCATCGTTCGGACCTACTCAGCTCACTTATGTTCAGTGTAGAGAGATTGCATCTAGTTTCCAAACAACTAGACTCCCGCTGCAGTTCTCTACTTTTCTTCTCTCCCTTTATCTCCTCTTACTTCTCGTTCCCTCCCTGGAACTATGCTCTTTGCTCTACAACTTTTCGAAACCTCTATCTTCATTATACCTCCATAATTCTGCCGTTCTATTCTACGGCTTCTCCAAAACCCTTGCCGTCTTCCTTTACGACTTTATCATGCTCCTTTATCTCTATCTCCATTATTCCTGCCGTCGTCACCACGGCGTTTCACATTTCTGCCGTCTGCTCTACGGCTTCTCCCTCCAAAATCTCAGTCTCGACTATTCCTGTCGTCGTCAACACGGCATTTCACAAAATTTCCGCCATACTACCATGGCCTCTAATCTACTTCTTACTTCACTTTCACTCATCTCCTCCTCTACTACAGTACCCTATTGGTCAGGTGTACTCAGTTTGCTTCACATGTGAGCGGTACAGACCAATTATACTTAGTCTTCTCAAGACTCAGCTACCGCCGCCATCTTGTTATACATCTAACGCTATGCCTCTCAGCATATAGCCTCCTCCTAACTATCTATTTCACCTACTCATCATCTCCAACACCTTCATAGCTACGGCCTCTTTGTTCTTGAGCGCCTCTAATGCTATCTGTTTATCCATATCTTGAGTCTCCTCTACTCGTCTAACCTTGTCAACACTTTCCTTCCTCTCTACCTCTGTATCTCGTATATCTCCCGAGTTTCTCTCAACCTCCTTACTTCTTACTTCATCAACCGTTTGCCTCGGTTTCACTCTGTCTTCCATTTTTTCCCTTCTCGTACTCCCTGGGTTCCTCTCAGGTTCTGTACTCTTTAATTTGTCGCTACCTCGACCTCTACTTGTACCTTCTCCATCCTTATTTCTCGTCTTTGACTCCTCTCTACTACTAGATCGGTATCTCCTTCGATCCTTAGTAGTTTCTCTACTTCTACTACTGCTTCTATTTGTCTCCTCCTTCTTAGCCTCTCGGCTCTTAGATCGGTACTCCCTTCGATCCGTATTTCTTCTCTCTTCGTCCTGTATAGCCTCCCGGCTCTTGGATCGGTAACCGCGTCGATCCGTATCTCTCCTAATTCTCTCTTCCTCTCTGCTTCTATTTCTTAGCCTATGTCGGCTCTTGGTTCGGAAATCCCTTTGATCAGTATCCCTCTTTCTTTCTCTACTATTATCTCTCATATTCTCCTCGCTCTCTCTAGTCTTGAATCGGTATTCTCCTCGACTCGTATTTCTCCTATTACTAGCCTCTCGGCTCTTGGATCGGTATTCTCTTCGACCCGCATCCCTACTTGCCTCCATAGTATCTCTACTCTTAGATAGGTATTCCCTTCGATCTGTACTTCTATTTCCTTCATGTTTCTTAATTTCTTCCTTCTTCTGCTCCGCGTTCTCTGTGGCTTCCCTGCTATCATCACCTGCCCCAGGTGCTGTTACATCTTTCTTTTTCTCTGATGCATCTCTATTCATTTCCTGTCTCCTTTCTAACTCTTCCAACTTCCTCTCTAAATCTGCGCAAAGTGCAGTTAACTCTTCTACTTTTGTTCTTTCATTTCTTTCTTCCTCTTTGTTCTTCTTCGACCTTCCATGGTCTACACTGCCTATTTCCCATTGATCCGTTCTCTTGGTCCTTCTATCTTGTTCCTTTTGTGCTTCTCTATGATTAGTTTTCTCCTTTTTCAATTCTTCCAATTTTCTGTCAATATATTGAACAAATGCCTTTATGTCCTTCATCTCCGCTCCACCACTATTTCTTACCTTATTCTTCCTCCTCAGTCTGACCTCTTCTACATGTCTCAACTTTGCTAGACGCCTTCTGTAATCCTCTGAATTGTCTGATGACGACGAACGCTGTCTCTTTGTTCCTCTTATATTCACTTTCTCCATCTCTTCCTGCGTATCTGAATCTTTAGCTGATGTGTCCTCTAAGTTCTCAGTTTGACTTCCACCACTTTGTTGTTTAGTCTCTATCTGTTGCTCCTGTTGCAATAGCTGCTGCTCCTGTGCTTTGTTTCTTTTTTCTGCAGCTCTTATATGTTTGTCATCATCATCAGTTGCCATCTCCACAACGAAGGTTGGCTGTAATGGATCTCCAACGTCTTCTGTCTCTTGTCTTGGTGGTTCACTCTGATAGACTCTTTCCTGTCCATCTCTTGATGTTATCTTCCCACTTATAGCGCTGTTTTCCCCTTGCACGGTTGCCTTCAACTCTCCGTTCTTTTATGGTTTTCTGCAAGGTGTTATGCCTTTTTATGTGGCCAAAGTATTTTATCTGCCGAACTTTGACCTCCCTCATTAGTTCTCTTTTCATACCTAGATTTTCTAGGACCTCCTTATTTGTTTTCATCTCTTTCCATGAGATACGCCCCATTCTTCTATATATCCACATTTCAAGAGCCTCAATTCTTTCTTCCAAATGCTTATTCATCGTCCATGTTTCTTCACCATACAGAAATGCAGAATATATATAACACTTTATGATTCTCAGTTTTAATTTGTGAGATAACTGTTTGGATGTCAGTATATGTTTCATGTTGTTGAATGTAGCTTTGGCCATTCCTATTCTCTTCTTGATTTCTGTTTCACATCTGACATCTTCTGTTATTATATGACCAAGATATACGTAACTCTTGACTTGTTCCAGGATTTTCACATTTACGCTTATCTTTAATGTGGTGTGATAAACGAGCGAAAAGGCCTTATTGCTCTATCTTTTCCTACATCTCTCGTATTGTATTTTCTCCGACATTTGTTCTTTCACCCCACATTTGCTATCCAATATTTGCTATTTCATCGTTGTGATTACTTGCGACCGGTATCTAGAGAACAACATTTGTTCTTTCATCGGGGGAAATAAAGCCCTTTGATTAAGTCCCCATACCTGACATTATCGTTTGAAGCCCACATTGCATCGTGATAAATCTGGTGAAAACACATCTGGTCATCCCAATCAGACATCTGGGCATGCTGTAATTTCTGTGTAACCACATTGGACGCCCAGCTTGGCCAGATGAAAACGTCTCATGCTGTAATGGTGTTATCTTTGGTCGGCCGCTGTTCAGACAAGCGTTGGGTTACCACATTGGACGCCCAGCTTGGCCAGGTGAACAATAAACAAACAGAGAATAGGTGACAGCAATTTGACAGCACTTTTGCATTAGCCCGCCAATTATCTCCATACCTGTTTGTCAACCCACACCCACGTTGGGACTGACAGGGGACAAGAGCGATCCTGTGAATGAGTGACCAGAGGGGCTATTAAGGATTGGTTGGTATGGGCGGAGCTGTACAAGAAAACCCATATTGGACTGGCAGAAATATAATACCGCGTAGCTTGTTAGAGGAGGCAGTTCAGTTTTTGTATTGTGAGGCAGAGATACAATCCCAAAAACGCCTAGCCTAATACACGTGTTTATTCAGAGTGGATATAATTCAGTTCTGTGATGAATTGTGTTCTTAAAGGATTTTGCGAAGGGAAAAGAAGGTTAGTAGATCTTATACAGATTATTAATACATTTTCTTAATTTTTGTTTATTTTAACCTCACAGCTAAAATGTGCGAAAGATAGAGTTTCAAATAATTTTTTGCATAACTGATTAATAAAATCAGAAGATTTTCCTAGAAGATGATAGGATGATAGGAGGTAATTAATAGTTCATACTTCACCTTCATCATCATCACAGTCTCCCATGCGCACACATCATTAGAATTGAACTCAGAGAGACATGAATAATGAGCAGTAGTATAAATGAAAGTCAACCAGTGATGTTAAATGTGAAAAACTTACGAAGACTTTTGTGTGTCTTCAGTTCATCAGAAGTCTGAGTCTACACGCAACGTGTCTGACGTCTAACCAGAAATAAGTTATCAAAAAAACGGACATCTGGCTAGCAGAATTCGCCATAGGACATCTTTCATTCCTCAATTAAAAAGGAATATTGTCTCACCCACAAGTCAGAAGGTGGACGCAGCATTTTTCGTCACCATATACTGCTTGCTCACAAGTTCAATACATCGTTATCACAAGTTCAATACAGAGTCATCATAAATTCAAATCACTCGAAAGATCATTATTATGTGAAGTCAAGCAAAAGAGCTCAAAAGAGGAATCGCATATTTATACCAAGTGCAACACCCTCTTAAGCGCATTCTATGAAGCAGACTCTAAAGTATATTTTATGAATCACGACTACATACGCAAGATTATGAGTCTACATATCACTAACATTTCGTGAAGATATCCAGTCTGGCCAGTACCCTCGGGAGATTAGACAACAGACCTTTTGTTCATATGACAACTATTAACTGTTGATCCACACTACAGAGATATACTCAAACAGTGAAGGAATATACATAGATATCTCGTCAGCGTTCTCCGTACGACAACAGTATTCATCAGAACGTCCTCGACTTAGAGATACCCCACTCGGCATAACGTATAACAACCTGGGACAGTGTATGCATACATGTGAATCGTCATATCAATGCGAAGCATTTAGAGACACATGGACTGTGTAGATTACTCACCATTTTGGTAACACGTATCATATCACATCATCATTTCACTTTACACCAGTTCATTCTTAATTAACTATTACTTAATTAACTGCAATTTTATTATCTCATCTGTGTTTTGTGTGAATCGTCCTTTCACCATCATCACGTTCTAACCATTACTAACCATATATGTGTGGATATTTCATTAATAAACCCAACGATATTTGATCATTATCTAGTTTGTTAATGTATCACTCGTGCTGTCGGTGTTACATATTCACCTATAGGAACCTTTTTCTACTCAGATGAGGTTGGGGGATTTTTCCGTTACGGGATCTAAGGGCAGAAGCTAAGGTCGTGGGGAAACAGAACTCTTTCCATAATTAATTAGAAAACACTGTCTAGTGGAAAGCATTCGCATTCCTGTCTTCTTGTCCCTATCTCGAATAGGTCTTTATTCTTTCTAAACGAGCCAATTTCTAGAGACCTTATATCTTATATCTCATAGACTATTCCTGGCAAAAACTACTGTCGTAGTTGCCCCAGTACTCACCACACGATATGTGGGTTTATCGTCTGTTTTGCTAATTATCATAGTTTTTGTTTTCTCAATATTAATGTCGAGTCCATATTCATGACTTATACTGTTCACTTGCTTCACTAGTTCTTGTAACTCCTGTTCGCTTTCAGCTAACAACACGGTATCATCTGCATATCTAAGGTTGTTTATTGACCTTCCACTGATGTTCAGTCCTGGTAATTCCTGTATCTGTTTGAAAATTTTTTCGGTGTATAAATTAAATAGGCAGGGGGACAGCACACAACCTTGTCTGACACCTCTTTTTATGTCTATGTATGGTGAATAATTCCTTCCCGATCTTACTGTGGCAGTTTGCTCCCAATAAAGGTTACTGAGTATTCTTATATCTTTTCCATCAATACCTATGTCTTTGAGGCATTCAATTATTTTCTCATGATGGACTCTGTCAAAAGCCTTCTTATAGTCAATGAAGCACATATACATACTTTTTTAGACCTCTGTATATTTTTCTGCTAATATTCTTAGGCAAAATATTGCCTCTCTTGTTCCACTGTTCCGTCTAAAACCAAACTGTTCTTCTTGGATTTCGCTGTCTACTTTACTTTTTATTCTTTCCTGTATGATTTTGAGCAGTATCTTAATTGCATGACTCATCAGGCTGATTGTTCTGAAGTCTGAACATTCTGTTGCATTTGGTTTTTTGGGCAATGTTATGAAAACTGATGTCTTCATGTCGTGTGGTATATATCCTGTATTGTATATATCGTTGCATATTTCTGTGATTGTATCTATACCAAAGCTCTCCAGAGCTTCTATCATTTCAATTTTTATGTTATCCATGCCTGCTGATTTTCCTTTTTGTATCATATGAATGGCATTCTCTACTTCTGATCTGAGAATGTTTGGGCCTTCATTAGAATCTGGTGATGGTTTTTTACCTCTGTTGTCCTCGAATAGTTCTTTTACGTATTCTGCCCATCTGTTTGATATGTCTTTCTCATCAAGTAATATTACACCATTTTTGTTCTTGATACAGCTTCCTCCTTGTGCAAACCGTGACCGATTTGATAATTTCTTTATTTCTTCATGCATATCTCTTGTCATGTGCTTTGCTTCCAAGTCTTCTATTTCCTTGCATTTTGTTTCTATCCACCGTTCTTTTGCTTCTCTACACATAGTACGTATGTCATTGTCTATTGTTTTATATTCTGGAGTGTTTTTTGCTTTCTTTCTTTCTGCCATTTTATTCAAGATGTCATCTGTCATCCAAATTTGATTTTTCTTAGACTCCTTTTTAGGTAAATTTGCATTTGCTGATTGTATGCTTGTTTTTAAGCATTCCCATTTTGCGGTTGCTTTTTCTTCTGGGTTTTCTCTTCTATACTGCTCCATGCTTTCTGTCAATAACTGTTGATATTTATTTTTGACATCGATTAATTATTTCTGTTTTATATCTGGTTGTTTCAGCGCTGATATTTCTATCTGGGGTTCCTCCTGTCTTCTGTTTCCTGCTCTTTTCAGCTTTATATTTACTTTGATGACGACTGGATTGTGATCTGAATTTATGTCGGCGCCAGGATGTGTCTTTGCACTTGTGACACTGTTCTTAAATCTATGTTTTATCATGATATAGTCGATTTGATTTCGTGTTACATCTCCTGGGCTTTTCCATGTGTATAATTTCCTTGGGTGGTGTTCAAAAAAGGTGTTACATATGACCAGCTGGTTTTCTTCACAGAACTGGATAAGTCTGTCTCCTCTATCATTTCTTGTCCCTAATCCATACTGTCCTACTATTTTCTTGTATTTTCCTTTTCCTACTTTTGTATTCATATCACCCATTACTATCAACGCATCTGTAGATTTGACTGGTTTAAGTGTGTGTTGTAGCTCTTCATAGTATTCTTCTATTTCTTCCTCGCTGTGATCTTTAGTTGGTGCATAAGTTTGTAAGATTGATATGTCGAATGGCTTTGCTCTCATCTTTAGTAACATCATTCTGTCAATGTGTGTCCAGTATCCACATACGTATTTTTCTAACTCCTTCTTTATCAACATTCCTACCCCTCTTTCATGTTTTTCTCCTGTACTGGTCTCTTGTTATGTAGCATGTATCCAAAAGTCTTGCCTCTGCAACTCCCAGTATATCAAGTTTCATGTCTGTTGCCTCTAATATAAGATTTTCAAGCTTTCCTTCTCCGTTTAGAGTTCTAACATTCCATGTTCCTATTTTTAGGCTGCTCCTACTAGTTTTTAGGTGGTCTTTCTCAGAATGCTCCCTTTCAACAGAATTTAAGGAACACTCGTCATTATGTACTTCCTTACTCATTGGAGGAGTTGCCTCTTCCCTGTTAATTTGTACAGTAGATTCTTCCCCAGGGGACAGAGAGTTCTCTATATATCGGTTCTTATCTTGTTGTTGTGATCCCATTACGTTCTGTAGGAAGTACGTGGTAAGGCCCCAATCTCTTCCACGGTGGCAAGCCATTGTCTTTTTCTATGTCCGACATGCCTCTAGTGCGCCACACACTTTGCTGTTTCGCTTTGCGAGCCGTTGATCTTCTCATATTCCTTCGCCTCACTCACCGTCTCAGTCTTTGTGTACTAGGGATGGACATTCCCTTGAGTAAGATTGCTCCTACTCCACCCATGTAGTTTAGCCAGTCAGCCAAGACTGTTGCCCGGGATGTGGCCACCGCCGTACACAAGCGGTATTCGAGGAGCCATACATGAGCTAGATAAAGAGAGGAGAACCAAATAGGATCCTGACTATCCTAAAAAGGACATGGCTGTCTCTCACCGTGAGGTACTATCCCTCTCTCTTTATCCTGCATCCCTATGTTTGTACGGTGCATCTATTTCTGTTTCAACATTATTCCATTGTTTCCTTATTTCTGTCGTATCTTCTAAAATCTCATTGTACTGTCTACTCTCTGTATCCTGCCCTACATGTATCCTATCTTCCTCTGGCCTATATGTGCCCATCTCTCCTTGTTCGCTGTATAATTTTTGGGGGGTTGGGGTTAACCGATCAGATGTTGTTCCCGGTTCTGCATGGACTTGTGCTCTCGTAACAATCTGTTCCCGCGCTAGTGTTGGTTTACCGCCGTCGCTATCTATGATCTCACTGGAAATAATATCTATTTCCTCGTCGCTCTTAGTCATTTGGACTACCCAGTTGTCTCCTCTCGTAGTTACACCCCAGTCACTGTCCTTCGGTTTTATACCTTTACCTATTCCTGATATTTTCTGTGTACTATTATTTGTAGCCTGTTTTTGTGAACTCTGTGGTGTGTTGCTGGGCGTCTGTATTTTTTCTCCCTCCCTCTCTCCTGGTATTTTAACAAAATGAGCTGTCCTCTTTGTAGGATCTCTCTGAGGAATCACGATTGGGTCATTTTCCTGTTTCCGGAGGTGTTGTACATGTACCCTTTTAATTTGCCTTCCTTTTCCAATCTTGTATGTGGTCTGTGAGAGCCTCTCTAACACCTTCCATCCGGTGTCCCATTTGTCTTTGAACTTGCCTGTTCTTACTTGCATTTTGTAGAACACTATATCTCCTGGACTTAACACTTGTAGTGTCGCGTTTTTATTCGCATTATCCCTTCTCTTCTCTGCTGCTACCTCCGTGTTTCTGGTTGCCATCTTGTGTGCTATATGCTTATGCATCTTTAAATTTTCCATATGACTTTCACCGTAGTACTTCCTTCTAGGTTTCAACAACGTGTCCATTGGTAGTATTGGTTCTCTGCCATATAGCATGTAGAATGGCGCTAATCTGGTGGAGTCGTTCGTGTTAGACCGGATTGCTTGTAGTGCATGCGGAAGATGCACATCCCAATCGCCACCTCTGTCATGTGTATACTTTGCCATTATATTATGTATTGTGGCATGGAGGCGTTCGTTTTTCCCGTTACTCTGAGGATGATAAGGAGAGGTTTTGATATGTTGTATATTCATCTCCCTGAGGAAACTTTGAAACTCATTCCCTGTAAACTGTGTCCCGTTGTCCGTGACAATAGTGTACGGGCAACCATGTCAAGGTATAAAGTATGTCATCATTATATTCACCACGGTCTTTTCTTTCGCTTCCCTCACTGCATAGCACTCTGGCCAGTTGGACAACATGTCTACAATGTGGATAATATACTCGCATCCTGATTGAGACCTCGGATATGGTCCTGAGATGTCAATACTGACCTTCTCCATGGTATATTTGGGAATATCCATCCTTTGTATTGGGCACTTAATTTCCGACATATTTCTTGTCTTACATGTTAAGCATTTTTGTACATGTTGTATAACATCCTTATTTAGGGTCGGCCAATAATACCGTGCTTTAATTGCTTCCAGCGTTTTATCCCTTCCAAAATGGCCGTTATTATCATGCAACTCCTCTAACACCCTCTTAACCAGGTGGCTAGGAATGTATTTTTTTGGAACTCCATCCCCTTTTGGATCTACGAACTCCACTATTTTATCATGTTCGTTAATGATAAAATGTGTTGCCTCCCTAGTTCCTTGCTCAATTTTCCTCCTAAGATTGATTAACGCGGAATCCTTTGCTTGTTCTGTGAGGAGGTCAAACCCTTCGATGATATCAATTTGTTTTATTCCCTCTTCTTCTAGTTCTGCATCCATCTGTTGTTGGTTGCGATTGGAGTTTATGACACTTATTTGTCTGAAGTGTTCGCTAATATCTGGTGTTACATCTTGTTCTGATTTTTCTGCACCATCGTTGTATGGTATACGGGATAAATGGTCTGCACAAGAGTTATCTTTTCCTTTTATATATTTGATGGTCACGTCGTAGTTCTGCAGATTTAACGCCCAGGTTTGCAACTTCGGAGTTGTTCCGGCACTTTGGTGAGCCATGTGCGCATTGGTTGATGATCTGTCCTGACTATAAAGGAAGTTCCTCTCAGATAATAGTCTAATTTTTGTATGGCATAGTATATTGCAAATGCTTCTCTCTCAATAGCGGCCCATTTCATCTGAGATTTGTTGAACTTATGGGAGATAAATACAATAAGTTTCTCGTTCCCAACGTTAGGCATCATCTGTGGTTCTCCATCTTCTGCAGGCTGAACCAAACACGCTCCCAACGCTGTACCAGAAGCGTCTGTGTATAAGATGAATGACTTATCCGGGTCTGGGTGTGCCAAAAACTGGAGTTCTGTTAAGGCTACCTTGAGATAGTCAAAAGCCTTCTGGCATTCCTCTGTCCACTTGAATCGGGCATATTTCTTAACTAAATTGATTAGAGGTTCTGCCGCTCGTGTAAAGTTAATCACGTGTTTCCTAAAACAACCACACGTTCCCAAGAACCCACGTACTTGTCTGGCATTCACTGGTGGAGGCATCTCCCTAATGGCTTTGACTTTGTCTTTGTCCGGTCTGATTCCATCCTTGTTTATCAGAAAGCCTAGATACTTAGTTTCACGTTGAAGGAAATTACATTTAGTCAATTTCAATTTGACTTTATGACTTCTTAATCTGTTGATGACTTTCTCCACGTGTTGTAGGTGATTCTGAACGGATCCTGACGTGTGTACAAGGATATCGTCTATATATGCCATGGCAAAATTGTGCATCCCACTAAGGACTTCGTCCATTAGCGCCATATAAGTTGTGGGGCTACCTTTTAGCCCAAATGGCATAACATTCCAAGCGAACGTTCCCACATGCGTACAGAACGTGCTTTTCTTCTTATCTTCTTCCGTCAATGGTGTACACCAGAAACCAGATCTAGCGTCCAGGGTAGTGAACCATTCCGACTTTCCCAATAGCGCTAGAATGTCGTCTATTCTAGGGATGGGGTGCGTTACGGTCTTAGTTATGCTATTCAACGCTCTTTAGTCACAGCAAAACCTGTGACCACCGTCCTTCTTTGTGACTATCACTATTGGGGACGCCCATTCTGACCGCGATCTCTGAATGACCCCAGCGGCTAACATCGCCTGGATAGCCTTCACTATCTGTCTAGTTGTCAGCGGAGTCCTGTATGGTTTCTTGTTTACGACTTTTCCTGGCTCTGTCTCGATGTTCATTTGTATCGTATGCGTCCTTCCTAACTTCATGTTGGTGAGAGCAAAGATGTCATGATTATGCAATATAAAATTCCGAAGAATTTTGTCATGTTGGGGATGTACTTTGATCTGCTTCTGTATTTCTGTTATTCTGTCCTGAAATTTTTCCCGACCGTTGTCTCTGTCCTGTGAATACCGATCTGGTGTCCATGATTTTCTTTCTCCTGTTTGTTTTTCCCGGTATGGTGCACCTGCACTGTTTCCGTATACTGCGCTTACCACGTGGTTTCTCGTTGATATTCCCCATTGTTGGCTTTTTATGTTCCTAACTGTTTGTGGTTTTGGATTTTGTCTCTGATGTGCGTTGTTATTTTTCATCGTTTCTTGTATTTGGTGCTTTTCTTGGTGTTCAATATTTCCTTCCTGACCTTCCATCAGTCGTACCCTTCCTAATACAAATCCTCTTGGTATTCTAACTGTTCTTCCCGTGGTGTTTATAATCATCGTTGGAAATTGTTGTCTTTTTCCAATGTGTACTATTCCTTCTACCATGTCTAGTCCGGGTTCATCTAGTATATCTCCATCTTCCCAGTCGAGTGTTAAGACCGTTTGTCCTTGGTTGAAATATGGGGACCTTTTCAACTTGCCTTGAAGAATACCGACTTCATTCGGTCGCAGCGTAACTGTTGTTCTGTTTCGGATTATGGACGCTATGTATGTGTCGTCCTGTAACCTGATGCATTCGCCATTTATCTTCAGTTGGTGAGTATCAAAATGTAATTGAGCCTTATGTTTTAGCAGAAAATTACGTCCTAGTATGATATTTCTCGTCATATCCTTCACTATGGTGAACGTTTGTTCCACGATCATATCGCCAATTCTCATTTGCACCATAGCCGTTCCCATCACTTTCAGGTTTTCTCCTGACACTGAGGTAAGTGTATTTTGTGACTTTCTGTATTGAGCTATACCTCGTATCTGTTTGTAAAGCCCAAACCTGATAAGGCTTACAGTAGCCCCTGAGTCTACCAATGCTCTATATCTCCTTCCGTGTATTTCGACAATACATGAGCAAGGGTCTGGTTTATGAGCCAGCTCGATTGCTGTTGCTACTTGTCTTCTTTTAGGGTTACGGTGTTTTTTTTCTTGTTTTTCAATATCATTTATTTGTATTTTCTTGTCTTCGCTCCTACTATAATCCGGTGGATAGTTCAATTGTTTTTGTTTCTTTCCGCATCTATGTCCGTATGATCGCTTTTCCAATATTGTATGCGCATCTGCTTTCTCTTCGCTGTTATGTACCCATTCCTTGTTTGTAACAATCTTTTTATCTTCTCTCCTGATTTCTCCAACAAAATTCCTCAAATCTATTCTAGTTCTTCTCCTATTAAAACTATCCCAATGTCCTAACTCATTGTTCCTGTTGAAAGTCTGGAGTGTCCTATCACTGTTATTACATGTTCTATTATGTCCCTGTTTATATTGATATTTGTTACATTTCCATTTCCCAATTTCGCGACCTGTACACATGTTTCTCCTTTCATGTTTGTTCCTGTTTATAACTGAACCATCCCAATTCATCTTCATATTCCTGCATTCTTGAAATGTTTGTTGTTGCCGTCCTTTCTTGTCAAACCAACTTGCACGATGGTGTACTCTGGGACCCTCAAGATAATAATAGAAAGAACCCGCTCCAACAATGGTATGGTTGTTGGTTATACCTAACATGTGCCCTTCCTATCATGTTCACTTGTGATTGTCTTCCATTTATTGTATCAATATGTCCTTTCTCCGTCTTGTCATGTGGTTGTACTATCTTTCTGATGAGTCTCCCTCTCTTGGTATTTACTTCATTCCCTTGTCTATTCTTTTCGGAATGGTTGTAATATTGTTGTCCATTGTGTTGTCTACTATGTCTCGGGTTAAAGGTCTCAACTCTTCTTACTGAGTGCTGCGGCTCTAATGGCCTATAGTTACACGCAATGGCTTTATGTCCCAGCCTATTGCAAGCATAACACACGATTGGCTCGCGGTCCACCTGTCTTGACCTACAAAACGTTTCTATTCCTCTCCCTCGTCTTGATATTCTTCTTTGTTGACTATGTCCTATCTCCATAGGTTCTTCCTGTGTTTCTTCACATGGGACTGCTCTACCAAGCCTGAGGTCCAATCTTCTTCTGAGGTTCTCTTCTGCTGTAGCTAGTGCAATAGCCTGTGATAAGTTTTGTGGGTCCTTCTTGAGCAGAGGTAATTTAATTGGTGTACCATTTAAACCATCAACGAATATACCCACTAACTGTTTCTCCACCTCTTGTTGGTTGATTTGTTGCCCCAAGAAAGCTTCTTCAGCCAGGTTCAACAACCTGTCGCTAAACATTTGAATGGGTTCTCCTTCCTGCTGTCGTACGCTCCTCAGAAGAGTCCACGAGTACGATGCATCCGTAATTTGTGAATACCTTCTTATTAGTTCTTTCCTAAAGTCCTCCCATGTCTCATCTGGGAAAGTTTCAAACCTTCGTCTTATAAAATCTACCACCAATCCATGCGAGGAAAGATATGCAACTTGTTTGTACTCAATTTGGTCCATATTGACCGACGTGCAATACCTCTGTATCTCAAGCAACCATTTTCTACATAAGCTAGGATTACCTGAGTATGGCGTTATGCTGTTCCGGATATTCTGGAACTTACTTTCATTTCTAATAGCAGTCATAGCCTTGGCTACCTGCTCAAGAGCAGCCACATTGGGATCTAAACCCACAGTAAGTTGTTGTTGTTGTTGCATCTTGACTTGACCTGTACGTGTTAGTATTAATAAAACACCTGGAAAAACAATATTAATATCCTGGTTGACCTGCAAAAGAAATACTAACAACTATCTATGCACAATACTTATAAATTTTGTGAACTACAAAACAATTTTTTTGGCAACATTGTGATTGTACATATCAATCTAAATCTTATAATTTAACTGACTAAACTAATGAGTAACTTAACTTACCTCTAAATGTTTATGTGCTACTTCATCTGTGTTTCTTGCTTGGGATGAACACTTGCTACTCCAGTATTCAGAACTAACAGCACAATATTTGACTTATACGGCTGTGTACTGTGTTATTTTTGCGCGTTGAGCCTGTTAATAATTCAGATTGTCATCTCATGCATGAGTGCTTGTACTCTGACGGTTGTTGGGTTATGTAGACTGTTTTGTTCTTTATATCTTCTTAGTGAACTTGACCTTCGTGATGCCTTGATTTGACCTCGTTGTTCTTGATGTCGATTCACTTTAACTTGACTTCCGCACTGTCTCGATTTGTTTCTTCAGCTCGCAGGATTCTTTTTGAATATTTTCTCCGCAGTTCAATTCTCGTTGGCTTTCAGTCTGCCTTTGATGATCCTTCGTTCTTGTCTGCAGTATTCTGAACTATCCTAGTGTACGGCTGGTCACGTGCACCATGAAAGTCCTGTGGCCGTTGATAGTATTAGAGGTTCGGACCACTGCACTTTCAGTAGATAGTATGTTGTAAGGTAAATACGAAAAACTTCCTTCTCTCAGACTGACTCTACATTTTTCTCATACTCACTGTTGATCAATCGAATTCACCCGAAAAACAGCAGTGAAAATATCAAATGTCGAACTTTATTAACATAAGTTGATAAATGGGTAAAAATGGTATGCCCAACCGTCCTCTTCAAGGTTGGCAGTCTTGTATAATAAAAGCTTCAGTTTCAAACAATCTCAGTATCAATTTTTCACATACATTGCTTTGTCTTCTTTGCTATTGCTTGTTCCAGCTATCAAAATGTCATCTAATTCTTCAGGCGAAACCTCTTGTCTCTCTTCTGTACTGACTGTTTTATCTACGTTTTTTTTATCTCTTGGTATATCTCACTGAGAGAAAACTGGCCTTACCGCCAGGGCTGTCACTTTGCCAAGACTACTTCTATTTTTTCTTTTGTGGCTGACCTTGTCTGCTGAGCTACTCATGCTAGTAATAGATCAAAAATGTTCAACATACCTGGTTTTGTTTTTTATATCGAAATACACTTTTTCCTTTCACAACCATTTTGTCCTCCGAATAAATACTATCACAAAATACTGTCGTACACCAATTTATGATAAGTAATGTACTGGGCGGTTTCTATCACTCTTTAACTCACAGCACATTTTTGCTGACCACCTACGCTGAGCGCATTTACCCACACATGTCTTACGTTGAGCGCGTTCCTATCTCCAACTGCCTAATCCCCGTTCTAACATTCTTCGTTCCCCCTAAAATGTGTTCACTCATCCCAATTTTCTCGTGCGTACTTTTTTTTCTCAACTCACTAAAACCTGCAAGGGACCTAATTCTAAGTCATCTCCCTTTGATGATTTAACTGAACACCATACTCTCTTCTTTAAAGCTTACTACAAAATCATTACATGCTAATTTTCTTAAACATAATTGGGAGCACACTAAATCTGCTTAACTCTAATTCAACACTTTCATCTACCAACCGTAATATGCGGAGTTTCCTCCCTTTTCTCAAAGCATTCCTTCACTCATGTGATCTCCCTTCAACTAAGACAAATAGCCTGTATCCAAATCCATTAATATTTCCTAAACCATTTTTCTACACTCTTTTACTTTACTAAAACCAAACCACCGTTCACAAGATTATGTTTGATCATTAAAGTTTCTATGTTTATTTATTTGATGATGTAAATACCTTTGAGTTTTCCTAAGTTACCTAACCGAAAAGAGAACCGGTTTAGGTTAATTAAATTGTAAATATGTACCATCAGATTTGCTGAAATTATTTGCATTAAAGTTTTAAGTTTGTTGATACTTAGTTTAGATTGAGAGATAGGCCATATTTAATACCCCTAGCACAACTAGCCACATAAACACACATAAATAATAATACATAATACCAAAGGAGGATCTTCGAAAAGAGCAAATAGATTTTCAGGACATAAATTTCAACACCTGGAGGTTTATACAGTTGGATAATACACCTTTGATGTCAATACAACCTAATTCTTTTTCAAAAAAGGGGTATTTCTTGTAAGACGAGTCTCTTACCTGGCACTATCCTGGTATCATCTGATACATCTTTTTGTCCAGGATATCTTTGATTTTAATAACATCTCCAACCTTTCGTGACAATGGAAAAAGCCAGCATCAAGTATTCACATGCTCGTGCAATAGTGATCTCTGTGGTAATTTGTTTAACATAATGACGTTGTCAATCACATGCACAACCTCATAAAAGTCGCCGGGTACGACAAGCCTGAGGTGGCAGCAGTAAATAAATATTAGACAAACATAAAGGTATGTTTTCAGGCACTCGTATCTTCCTTAATTTCCCTTCCTTATGTGTTATAAATGTTTATAGACTTACAGTATACGGTCAAGTTTATAAACTACTTACAATTAAGACATACGTACATTTGCTCACCTACTCTTTCTACTGCATCTCTAAGAGCTTTTAATTTTATTTGTATATATGGTCCTATCCACCACCTGCTCCTCTTTTTATCCTTACATCTGGTCGGCAGCTTCTCCATTTTATCTGTACATGCATACCTCGGATATTGCAGGTTCAGTTCCAGACCACCGCAATACAGCGACTATCGCAATAAAGAGGGTCACACCCATTTTTTTGGCTTCCCAGTGCATATAAAAGTCTAAAATCATGTTTACACTTTGTCTATTAAGTGCGCAATTGCGTTAGGTCTAAAAAAAGAACAATGTACTGTAAAATTAAATACTTTATTGCTAAAAAATGCTAATCTTCATCATCTAAGCCTTCAGCGAATCGTAATCTTTTTGCTGGTGGAGAGCAAAAATCTATCGGAAGAAGAAGGCACGTTTTAGTAAATAAACATGACTAATTTGAAATAAAAAGCGCAATATATGTGAAGCGCAATAAAGCGAAACACAATAAAGCGAGGTATGCCTGTATAATGTTTACTCTCACTGACCCAAGTTTTTCATTTAAAGTAACAACAGTACTGTGGACCATCTTTCGTTTTAGCTCTAGCAGACTTTTTCATGGCTAGCCATTAACAGGGCTAGATGCTGGGTGTCCTTTTTAGGACTTGTCAGCGATTCACTAGAGTTCAGATAGTGCATACAGAAACATGAGAATAATGTTGAAAATAGAGTCACAGAATAGAATATATATTTTAAAAACGTGGAAAAAAATACTGATAATAAATTCACAGAACATCGAAACTTAAGAATAAATGCTGAAAAATAAGAGTGACAGGACAGAATCAGACAATTGAGAATAATGCTAACAATAAAGTGATGGAACAGAACATAAACTTGACATAATTGCTGAAAACAGTGTGATATAACATTACACATACGGAAACTTGAGATTAATATTAGAAAAACGTCGCTGGTACTAAACTGTATCGGCTGTGGTTGCGTCAGTTAAAAAGGACTGGGTACGGCATCATTTAACACGTTATGTGGCAGTGTTAATGGTTTAATACTAATTGATTTGGGTTAATGGTAATAAACCGTATTGGCTACTGCCGTTCCTTTGGACCTATCGGCTACGTGGAAAGATGAAAATGCTGCAAGTGCAATAGCTTGATTTCCATATAACTGTGCCAAGCTCGCGCCCTGGAGAGAACTTTCTTTATTTTTTTCCGCATGGGAAATGATCGCATACCCAAAGATATTTTCTACAGACAACTGGCAGATGGAAAAATAACAGCCAGGCGACTGAAGCTGTAGTTCGAAGATGTGTGCAAGAGAGACACGAAGGCACTGGAAATAAATTCATCAACCTGGCAGAATGAAGCTGCCGATCGCACCAAGAGGGGATGCTCCCTACGGCGCCACCTCAGATTAGACAGAAAAAAGCTTTCACGACAAGCAGAAGAGAAAAGAACACGCCGAAAGAAATACCAGGAAAAAAAAGGAGCTGTGTGCTGTCACCTCAAGGGCGCATTATCTGTCGTAGATTTTTTATAGAGGAATTAAGACAGATTGGTCCCTTCTGAATAGACTAGAACAGGTGGTGACTCAGTGAGAGATAATAAAAGAGATAGATTTTACACAAGTGAAATGGTGGTAAAATAAGTAGAGTCTGGTTGTGAACTCGAGAAGCTTTCTCTCCTTCAGCCTATCTCTACAACAGAACTTGGTTAGTCAGACAGTCTATTATAATATATATTCATATATATCAACCACTCACATACACTCACACATAAGTGACGACAGTTAGACGCACAGACGTGAACATTATATCTATGGAATAGGAATCTTTTGGAACGAGCTGACCAACACACGTAAATGAAGTTTATGTAAATTTTATTTATCATAAAGAAAACTTCACAACAGCACAATTTTGAATATTAAACACATACAAATAAACATAGGTATGAATTAATAAAGAGTTATACTCATAGGTGTAATCCTCCCTCCCTCTCTTGAGACAAGACTCCGTTAGGAGAAAAGGTTTTCACCCCCAAAGAATCAAAGATTTATACGCTATGGTCTAGGATTTCCCTCTACAGTAAAGAACAGAGTTTATACGTTAATCTATTCTGAAAGGGAAACAGTATTAGCAAAACTTTGCATTAAAAAAAATTACAAAGTGGGTACATGAATTATACGATCAAAGAACCACTCATTCCTGCTTTCTTTCTATCCATACAACAGTGGCCACTGACATTTGTTCTTACCTACAAACTTGATTTTCACCTTCTAGTGCAAACTTTAGGACACACACGCCCACAGCAAATCCAGTGTTCTTTTG
The DNA here is from genome assembly GCA_024509875.1 of Oreohelix idahoensis. Taxonomy (NCBI): domain Eukaryota; kingdom Metazoa; phylum Mollusca; class Gastropoda; order Stylommatophora; family Oreohelicidae; genus Oreohelix; species Oreohelix idahoensis. Next base: position 249,308 of record JAMPIV010020040.1, on the reverse strand, counting down.
GCAAAGAGAACCCCAGCTCTACAGAGACCGGTTAATCCAATTCTTCCGGGGAGCGTTCTCTTTACGACTACATTTTGTTTGACTTACTGTTTATGTCACTTCAGATCAGTTCAGGTAATAGATGTCACAGTGCTCACAGTGTCAGAATCTTGAGGTTTCAGTACTTAGGAAATGTCAAGTCGGTAACTTCTCTCAGTATAAAAATTTTTGGTCACACCACAAATGATCAAACCTCGGAAATGTTAAGGTTGTTAGGTCGCCGCAACGGGCCGACTGTAAATTAGATGTTGCAAAAGAAATCTGGAACTATATGCTCAGTTACAAAGTCACTCTTAATGTTCTTCGGGTTGGTATTCGGTCTCTCTCTGGGTGTAAACACAACCTCAGACCAGATTTACATTGAAGACCCAGAAATAAGTTAAAAATGTTCTTTAGTATGATTATTCTCAGATTTACATGTAAGCCGCTGGTAAGGTTTAGGGTTTGACCCAAATACTGTATAAGAGAAAAGATACAAATACTTATCAAATATATATTATGCACAATCCTATCCTTAACCCGCGTAAAATATAATATATATATATATCCACTTCGGTTATTTAACTTTAAATTATATCTACAAGCTTAGAGCTTGTCTTATCGTTTAATTTCCCGTGAAATAAATTCTAGTCATTTTAAAAAATCAGTCATCATGAATTAGAAATAAATACATATTTCGTCAATACTCATGATGAATCAGTGCATTTACTTAGTTGGTTAAAATATTTTCTGACTGGTTACTAGCAGTTAATAAAATTTATCTTATAGCTGGAAGAGTTTAGCTAGAAATTATTATTCGTTCTGCTATCCACTGTAACACAGTAATCCTAGAGAAATATCATTGACGGACCTATTAAGTAAATCGCTCTGCACAGTAAATCTTAGTGAAATATAACTGCCGATTTAACTAGTTAAATCACTCAAAACTACTACTATAGTATTTACCTTCATACAAACTTCTTCTAGACTATCTCCAACGAGAAACTAAGAAACTATCCCAAAACCAGGGGATTCTAGAAATCGCCGCTAGATGTCTTTAAAAGCTGAGGAGTACTGAGTAAATTTTAGTTAGAATGCTCTGGTATATATATATCAGAAATCAAAGTGACTAATTCACTATAGACCGAAACCAGACTCTCTGCCAGATGTTAACACCTACGGGGAATCTTCGTTCAGATTTCTGCTTATGTGTAAATCAAAGCCTTTCTTCAGGCTAAAGCAGAAAAACAGAATCAGGGATAACGTAATTTGCTAATCAGTGCAAATTTTACCCGTCTCTGCTTCGTATGGGCCATCTAGCGAGCAGTATCCTTTGATCTGGCAGTTCGCCGTGTTTAATTGCTTTCTAGCGAGCGAATTACAAGAGAGGTAATAGCAGTTTGCTCACCTTGGTTCCAAAATTATCTGCTCTTAGTAATACATCCTTGATCGCTGTCTTATCTATTACCACGATTTTCAATCGCTGGCGTGAAGAATAAATTACAGATCAACGCAACTAACAGGTCTGCTGGTAAACCTACATCAAAGAAAGTAGCGAACAGCAATAAAATCTGCATGCTAATTTAAAAAGAGGGACACATCTCTGAGTATAGGAGATGTTAACCAACAGGTGTAGGTGAAAACTAGGCAAGAGAAAAGTGTAGATAAAAAAATAGATATATGAAATCTATTTTCATAATATGTCACATTATCCTCATATTCAGTTATGACAGTGACAAAACATGAATAGAAACTGGAGAATAAGACTTAGAATAGAGTGATAAAACAGGAACAGAAAGTGGAGATTAAGGCTGAGAATAGAGTGACAAAACATGAATAGAAACTTCTATAATCGGCAAGCAGTTTCTTCCTCAAATGGATTGGTGAATGCCAAGCTGTCAAACTTTTCTTCTCGTGGAGCCAACATTCTTAGAGGTCATGTTCTACTGTGTCATCGCCTTTCTCACATAGTTATATAGCTGACTGAGTTTTCATTTGCTAAACAGATGATGTTTGAGACTGTAGTGTCAGGTTGTAACTACGCAAGAATGAATGAATGGTGGAAAGTCAGTACAAAATACATGCTGATGAATTATGGTCCAGATGCTGAAGAAAGCGCCATGATAATGTCACTTGAAAGTCATGACCAAAATGGCCCCCCCCCCCCCCCCCCCTCATCCCCTCATATAATACCAAGAACGTAAAAGAGCCGAAATACTTAACTGAAAGGGGCCTTTATCTTATGATTAGCCTACCTCTTTGTTGTATTTATCTATATATAATTTCTTATTATTAGCTCTGATACTAGCTAAAGTAAGACATATAGCGGCAGAAAGAAATGTGTTCCTTGAAAAAATATCACAGGTAGATTTGAAACAGTAATATTTAATACGCCTGATACAAGTGTAACTTTCGAATACGTTGAGTTTTTTCAGAAGCAGATAGATGGCATCCAAACCACTCAAAGTTTTTTTTTTACTTACTTACTTACTTAGTCGTTCCCCTTCTACCGTGAGGTGTAAAGGTTTGGAAGAGAGAGCGCCAGTCTATCCTATCGGCTGTCTTCCTCCTGGCCTGGTTCCATTCTTGTCCTCGGTCCTTCAATGATTGTCTAATGTTGTCCTGCCAGCGGACTCTGGGTCGTCCTCGGGGGTCTGGATCCTTGGCTCTTTGTTTCCCATGCTTGTCGTGGTAGCCGATCTTCTCCAATTCTGCAGACATGGCCAAACCATCTTACTTGGGACTGTTCTACTTGGGTCTGCAGGGGGTAGGATTTAAGGACTTGACGTACCGTCTGGTTGCGTACCATGTCTCTTCTTGTTACTTCAACCAACTTCCTCAGATACCTCATTTCTGAGGTTTGGATCTGGCTTTTATGGGTTGTAGTCATTGCCCATGACTCGCATCCATATGTCAAGACTGGGACATAGGTTGAGCGGTATACAGCCATCTTCGTTTTCTTACCAACCTCTCTCTTGCTGAGGAATCCTCGATTTATGGCCTGAAAAAGTCTCCCAGCTGCTGCTTTTCGAGTGGCCAACTTCTTCTTTGATGCCTCCCTTTCGGTCTATAACAGCTCCGAAGTATTTAAAGTGGTCGACCTGCTCCAGGACCTGTTCTCCCAGCTTAGTCTGATGTCTTCTTTCTTCTCGTGATATCACCATGGTTTTTGTTTTAGAGCTGCTTATGACCATCCCTCTCTTCTCCAGCTCTTCCTTCCAGACTTGCAGGTTGGATTGGAGATGTGCCTCTGATTTAGCAATCAGGGCAACATCATCAGCAAATGCCAGCTCTGAAATATAGACCTGTCTCATCTTCCAGTACCCCACTGAATACTTTCTTGTTCTCTCCTTACATGCCTTGATGACATCGTCCATTAGGAGTATGAAGAGGTAAGGTGATAGGATATCACCTTGTCTTACACCAGTGGTGGTCCTGAACTCTTCTGACTTATGGTTTGCTGTCCTCACATAATTTCTGCAAGACTTGTAGAAGCTCTGTATAGCATGAATCAGAGGTGCTGGAATATTCTTCCTTGCCAAACAGTCCCAAAGTTTGCTCCAGGGGACCCTGTCAAACGCCTTTTCCAGATCTATGAAACAAAGATGGATCTCACTCTTATACTCAAGGGCCTTTTCACTCAGCTGTCTGAGTGTGAAGATTAGGTCTTGAATACTTCGGTTTGCTCGGAATCCGCACTGGACCTCATCCAATTGTGGCTCAGCTAGGCGTCGGAGTCTCTGCTCTAGGATTCTAGAGTAGATTTTACCAGGGACACTGAGAAGGGATATGCCTCTATGGTTTCCACACTGTCGATTGTCACCCTTTTTGAAAATTGGTGTTATGATGGCAATCTCCCAATCCTTTGGTATGGTCTTGTTGTACCACGCTGCCTGTAAAACCCTTAAGAGTAATAGGTCGCCTGATGCTCCCATGAACTTAACCATTTCTGGTGTTATACCATCATGCCCTGCTGCTTTGCCCATCTTGATTTTCTCCAGTGCTGCCTTCAGTTCTTCCATCTTTATGTCATCTTCACCATCATTGGTTTTCTCTTCTGTGTTAGTGGTTATCATTTCTGATGCTTCACCATGCTCACCATCCAGGAGTTCTGAGAAATATTCTTTCCATCTTTCCATTACTTCTTTCGGGGCAGTAAGCAATTTGCCTTGCTTGTCCTTTATAAATTTGAGAGGGCATTGTTTTCCCTTCCTCATGTTCTTTAGGGTCTTATAGAACAATTTCTGGTTTTCTTGTGCATCTTTTTCTAGCTTTTCTACAAATTCTTCCCAGCACTTCTGTTTTGCTGCTAGCACTTTGTTCTTTGCTTCTGTTCTGAGTGTCACATTTTTTTTTAAAATAATGCATATTACCAGCTCAGCAGAGGAGAAGAAATAATGTAATCCTCAGATTCCGCTCAGGCCACAACAGATTTATTGTTGTTATAGTTGATCAGAATCGACGTCATTGCACTCCGGGCAAACCCATAGGTCCTCAGTCTCCCTTAGCAAATGTCGAAGAGTATGAATGTTAATTGTTCATATTGCGCGCTGATTGCATACACGCCGGATGCATCCTTTCAAACGTTCATGCTGGTCTTAAGTTTGGTGCCAAATTCCAGCAATCTAAGTCTTGATGATTCATGGATTGCAGTGTCATTCTGAAATAGGCGTTAATACGTATTTGCCTTCAGTAAATCTCCCTTATTCGTGCAACAGATTGAGAAACTATATTCAACAAGCTAAAGATAGCAATGAGTGTAACTGTGGCACCGACAACATGGCTGCTGAACATCTGATTCAATGATGCCCAACACAGGAGGAACAGAGAAAGCACATATAGCCGTCAATACTAATATTCCTGGAAAAGTTATATGGAGATACAAATAGCCTCAAGATGACCACCGTTTTCTTTGAAATTATTCAAGTAGACGAAGAAGAAATGACAAGAACAGGAAATAAGGATGTATTTAACCTTTCGATCTTTTTTTTTTTTTTTTCTCGCATGAGGTCGCATATTTTGTCCTCGCATGAGGTCGCATTGGCACCCACCCCAAACCCGGCTCTGGTCAAGACCACATGTCCCAACACAAGAAGACCCAATGACAAACTGTGTCACTGTAGTGATCCTCTGTGTTCTCACACAAGGGACCTAATGACACATGAATGTCACTGTACTGGTCGCTGTGTTTAGACACATGATCCTAGCCAAAGGCCAGATATTAGGGGATAAAGGTAGTTCCTGTCTTTAGCTTGTTGTATAGATGGGAGACAGACATGACAGGGATAAAGAGGAGATGGAGAGATCATGGACTGATGGCACGAGACAGGAAGGCTTGGCATAAGTTCGTTGAAGGCTTGTGTATGCTCCTCGGCGATAAGGATTTATCACAAGACTGCAGGATTCTATATCATTTCAAAGTATTCTCTCAGGGGTTGTAGCCTTCCTTTATATCGGTCTGCCTCTCCGTCCACCTACTACAAGTCGCTTTGATTCATTTAAAAATAAATCATTTGGACAATGTACCATATTCTCATCAATTCCAGTTAAATAGACAATGTGTCTATCAATCTGTCTATATGCCTGCCTGCTATTATGTCTGTTCGAATGTTGTTTGTCTACTTACATACCTACTTACCTGCCTGCCTGAATAAATTTATACCTACCTACAGTGGCAGTTGTGGAATGTGCAATGCCGAAGGCAAAATGTTGCTATGCTTAGAACCGCCACTGCCTACCTGCCTGCTTACCTACATATCTACCTACATACTTACATACCGTCTGAACTACTTGGCTTTATATTTACCTACATCCCTACCTACTTACCTACGTACCTACCTACCTACTATCTACCTACCTACTGCTGTGACAGATTATGAAGATAGACTACATTGATCCGTCCGCTTGCTTCACAACGGTGCCCCTCATTCAGTGCAACCTGACTCCCCACCTTTGTTTCCTCATCAGTATGCACGTTCTGTTACGCCAAATCCATGCCTTTTCGCTATCTGTCTAACTCATATTTTATCCACGCCTATTTTTCTTGTTTCACGCGCTGACGAGGCTCTACCTTGATGCGTAACTGTCATTCCTTGCAAAGGAGACGAACCAAGTGCGTTTGCTAAAGCCCTCATGCGACCAGAGCTGTCAGTACACGCCTAAAACACGTGGAAGGTAGAACTGCTTTGAAGTTTCCTACAAGCTCGGAGATCGCCGAGTTCAGAAAACTTTGTTGTCGATTAACACCGGTTAACAGAGCGAACGGAGAAATCCTTTATATCGGAAGAAAGACCCCGCTGATTCCCCCGAATGGGCAAGGCGTGATTTTCGTCATCTGCCAGCGAAACAACGCTATTCGTGTATAAATACTAAACCTCCTAAAATCAGTTACCTAGTCGCCTCAGAGAATTTTTGGAATATCTAGCTCGACATCCTAGAAGCCATTGTACAAAGTGGAGTACTTAGAATTCGTGGAGATAGTTTTATTTTTCTGTTTGCGTTAGTATATATTAGCATTTTCGTGATCTTGTGTGTTAAGTTTATCCTTTAGAATTCACTGGGATTTGCTAAGTGCTAAAAATGGTGTACAGAATAACGCATAGCTAGTATTATTTCAGATGGTTTTAATTAACAAATAAATACGCTAGGAGATTGATAAATGACAGAGCCAAATTTACTTCTATCCATAATGTGTAATTTTATGAATGACTAGTGGTTATATCACGTGTTAAAAGCGATAAGATAAGCTAGACATTTGTGGTTCCTAATCTAATTTAATAACAGATTGGTTAGGACATCTTACCTATACGCGTGTTAGAATAGGATATATATATATATAGGTTAAATGTTTGTATCTCTTGCTAAATCTAGGCTCGATCAAACCAGCGAACTAGCACTCTTATAAACCTTCCAGCGTTATTGTTGTACTATTGGATCTGTGATTTGTGACCTGTGTGGTCCATTTTCTTCATTTATGAGAGAGATCAATCTAGAGACCATAGAAATAATAAATAAGCTGGACCTGAACATTACCAGATTTATATATAAATTGAATCAGCCCGCTGTGGCAGAATATAGATATATCAATTTACCTGACTTATGACAGTAGTTCCACTGGGATTATACTCAAGAGAATTCACTGTTCAGAATCGGCCATCAACTCAGAGAACAGCCGATAATTATTATTATTAACATTTTGCCTAACGAAACAGAGTGTCTCCGCCACCAAAGGCTAGACAACACAGGAACCATATATACATATTTTTCTTTCTATGACGGTGACAATCACGAATACGTCTTATTCCAACCAAATATACGCAGTGGTACATGAATTATCTAGGAAAACAATTAACGCAAAAACTTTGGCAACTACCTTGACCTCAGCAGTAAGCCCCAAGGCTAGTCTGGGGCCTGAGTTGGCAATCAACATTGACACTGTAGTTCATATTACTTGTTAGTGCTTTTTTTTCAAGGAATACCTGCGACAACTATTGGGTAAGCGAATATGAGTGTGGCCACTGAATGACTGAGTGAATGAACAGAAAGAGAGAAACATATATTCCATTGTTACAATCAGTATACTAATTCTTTTATTAATTCCTCACTAACCTGATTATTTACGGGATAGCTTATCTAGGAACTTGTTCTTTTTCCTTTACTGACTATTCCATACCTTTATTGTTAACCTTTGACCTTTCGGAGTTCTTAACTTCCGTTGGGATCCTTCTCTACAAGAGGGGTGGGAAATATTGGGTTATTTTAATTTGTCTTAAACTATGCTTTTATTGATATGTATGTGCTTGATGTTGTGAAGATTTTTAAGTGTTAATAAACTTAATAAAACTTAACTTAGAGTGTTAGTCGAACCCCTACCCATATATGTTATCCATAGTTTTCACGTCTGTGCGTATTCGTCACGTAGATTTGTATGTATGTGAGGTGTAACTTATATTTGTTATATAAGGAACGAACGTTCGTCTGATTACAATATAGTCCTGTAGATAGGTGGGAGTAGAGAAACTACTCACTCCTGAGACTGATCTTCTTACACTATCACCCCTCGTGAAAATTCTATCTTATTACACCTTTTATTCTCACATATTCTCCACTATCACCTCTGCTCAGACCGGACCATAAATATCTTCAAACCTATCTTATAAAGTTACGACAACTGCCTACCTAGCTGTCTACCAACCTATCTAAATACTTACATGCCTGACTCCCTGCCTACCTACTTACCTAATTAACTGTTTACCGATCTATATACCTACTTATACATGTGTCTGTCCGTCCGTCCGTTTGTCCGTCTGTCTGTTTGATCCTTATAGTTAACACATGCCACACACACACATACATGTTCATTTAATTTAATAACTGATAAGCAGATGGTACTAATTACTGTTTTTTAAACAAACTTTAATTTGTTTACTTCGCCAGTCTGCCTGCCTATATACATACCTACCTGTCTGCTGCCTACCTACATACCTACCTACATACATACACGCATACCTATCTACCTACCTACCTACCTACCTACCTATAACTACCTTTCTATTTACCTTTCAACATACCTAATTATCTACTTACCTACATAACTACTTACTTACTTTACTACCTTCCCACCCACCTACTTACCTGCCTACCCACAGATCTGCTTTGTGCCTACCTACTTCTTCTTCTTCTTTGATCCTTAGCCTATCTACTTACTTAACTACATACCTACCTAACTACCTGCCTGCATTCTTGCCATCCTACTTAACTTCCTCCCTTCCTGCTTACTTGCCTACCTTACTAGGTGCCTGCTTGCCTAGCTGCCTACTTTCCTATCTCAGCTAGGCGTCTCCACATACACAATTTATATTAAATCTGTAGAGCGAAAGAGAGAGAGAGAGATAGAGAGAGAGAGAAATAATATTATTTACTCATTATTTACACAACGATAATTCGTTTATTTCACCCTCCGTTCACCCATTGCACAATAAATTCTAATTTCTCATTCCACATAGAAATCAATACGTCCATGCCTCTTAAATTATGTGCAGAAGAACAACCTTTGCTTTACAAAAGACGTGATTTACATTGGTTGATAAATACCCGAAGACATCCCGCAAACAAAAAGAAAGACAGGTGCAAGAATATACTATATGAAGATAAGATATTTACGTTTCTGTTTGTTAGTATACTCACACAGAAGCAGATTTCCTGCCTTGAGGTATTGTATCAAGCCCAGGCCACGGATTTATCAATATGAAGTAGGAGATAAATTGAATATAAACATACATCAATGCAGAAAGCACGCTGATCTCCGATTGCAAAATGTCAAGACAAAGGTCGCTCACAAGCTGGGAGGAAGAGTCATTGGAAGGAAAGACGAAAAGTTAAAATTCTGTTTTCACCAGGAAGGGCACGTCAAATGAAACTGTATATCAACATATTGCTGTTTGCTAGTATTTTGTTCTCGGAATCAACCTAAGCAGAAGCGTTTGTGTCCGCCGGTCGCCTAGAAGTATGGCAGTCAACTTGGGCCAAGGGGCGAGAACCCAGATGCCGCTGGATAAATAACAATAATGGCAGTCAACTACTCTGTAGTCAAGTCCAGCCGGAGGTCGATTTAATTTATTTGACCCAATCGGGACCCAAGCTCACAGGGTAGAGGTTCCCACTTTGTTTCAAATTATATATATGAAGATTATGTAACAGTTAGTGTGGATAAGAGTAAATCGGGTGCTATTATATTTTTATGAGATCGACTTTTATCATCGAAATTAGATTTTGTAGTCTAAGGGAAATAATCCATAATACATTGAAGAATGGGACTAGAATAGGGTTGACGTCCCATGATCACAGAGTAGTGCGGCTGACCTTGGCCGAGAATTCAAGTAGTAAATTTTTCTGCTTTACTTTTTCTGAGTGAGTTCGACTACAGGACTGGAAATTCACGGGTTTGGGTGAGCTGTTAGTGAAACAAAATTTGTTCTAGAAGGTTCGAAAATAGTTGTCGTGGTAAATCGTTGTTCAAAATGTAAATCAGTCTGATTCGAAACGCGAAAACGTCAAGGTGCTAGTTTGGGTTTTCTCCCAAGTGTGTAAAGTGATTTAGAAGTGGCAAGCTAAATTGGGAGTTTTCATCGAGTGATAATGCAAAGTGATTTTGGTTGATTCCGTGGTGACAGAAAAGTTATAACTATCACTCAGACACTCAATCGCTTGGTACGCCACAAGTAGATATGACAGTTCATTATTTTATTCTGTGGACAAGATGCCAGGGTTCCAGTCAGAGAAAATATGTGTATTTTGAAAATCCAGGTACGTTGAACATTTTAGTCTCAAAGCAAATAGAGAAGTACAATAGACAAGTGACAGTATAGTAAGCAGAAGAATAACTTTGTAAAGCAACATCCTTGGCGTCCAGGCCAGTCTCACTAAGACACGCTAAGTCAAGAAATCAGAAGAAATAAGTCAGAACAAATAGAATAAACAGCGAGTACATACGAAGAATATTATGACAAGAAAAATAGTGACAACAGTGGTTCTCAAGCCACGACCACCATAACCACTAGAGACAGTATGAATATAGAAGCAGCGATAGAAAGAGAGAGAGAGAGAGAATAAAAGAAAATGACATTTTATTATTACCCACAGAAGTTTTTTGTTGTATAAAGTCTGCCAGCCTCATGAAGAAGGTTGGACATATCATTTCTTCTACATTTTTGATCATGTAAATAAAGCTCAATGTTTGACTGTTACTGCTGTCGGCGTAAAGTCGTTCATCAACTCGTGAAATTATCCATCATCTGTCAGTACATAAACTGTTGTCGTTGTTATGAGAGTAAAAAGTCTCCGTTAGAACAAATAAGCTTCCTGCTGTTCAGGGTAGAGATACGAAACCTATACGATCACAAAAATAAAGAAGTAGCAAAACGTAGACAAGCTATCATACATGGCCACAAATATATGCTATTACACTGCATTAAAAATAAAACAATATCAATATTTGGTTGCTATATGTCTACACAAGCCGATTTACAACAGACTATTTTCTAAAGTCCAGGAGACCCCACCAGAATGGTCTAAAACGGTTCCCGCAGTTACTAAAGACGTCCCCGCATGTAGTTATACTCACAGAGTATGTGAAATGTTGGTTGGATGGGGATTACTCCACTTTAAAGTTATAAACAAATTCAGTGTTATGGTAAACAAAATGTATAACGGTGAGCTTTCAAGATTACGTTAAAAAGACAGTGGGCTAAAAATAATAATAGTAAATAATAATAAAAAAAAGGACGACTGGCAGAACTCTACAGGGCTATGATTAAAAAGTGTAAACCCAAGGGTTACGTGGATAAAAAACTTTGAAGGAGATGCCCTAAAAGATGGAAGAATAAAAAAGGATATAAAGAGAGGCTTGTACGGAGCTGAATAATGATCTTATATATATATATATATATATATATATATATATATATATATATATATATATATATATATATATATATATATATATATATATATATATATATATGTCTACCGCTCCTGAACCAGTCCATAATCTGCAATGAACAAACATCGGCTGGAGAAGAAACCAACCGACATCTTACTGGCAGCTAAGTACCAACTTAAAGCTGCCATGTGAACTCTTTTTTTTTAAAAGAACATTCGAAAGAGAAAACACACTATCCAGATCATCCCGCGTGATGAAATATTAAAGACTTTATTTAATTCATCCTACCCTTATTTATTTTACATTTGTTAACGATAATTGGCTATTAAATTTTGTTGTCAGTATATATACAAATTTATAGCTGATTTAGTCTTTTCAGTGAACTGCAACCGTATGGCTCAGTCATTTTAAATACCTATACCAGAGCTAATAAAGTAGTATTTACTGAGTTAAATCCGTTGGGGGCTCATCAAACCGAGGAAAAATTCTTACTCTTCGTAGAAAGTCAAGGAAGATAGAATGTTTACACGGCCTGGATCCTATCAGCCGTAGTTTTTTATTTCTTAAATTCATACAAGGCTCTCTAGAATTGAAGTACCATTCTTCAATTCACATCTCTGGCAAGAGTAATCTTGAGCGAAAGGTAGACAGACACCTTTGAAGACCCTCAGTAGATACTCTGAATTTTGGCCACTGTTGGACCATCACTGCAGAGCAAGGGAAGTAAATCCCGAAACAGAAGAGTAAGAAAGAATCAAAACTGAAGAGTAAGAAAGAATGAAAAAGGTAGAGTAAGAAAGAACAAAAACAGAAGAGTAAGAAACAATGAAAACAGAAGAGTAAGAAAGAAAGAATAAGTGTCAAATATCACTTCAGCGCAAGAGGGTCACTTATTGGTGACCCTATGCCTCTTATTAAACGATCAAGTAGAAGAAATGACGCGCAGACAGGAGGAATACAACACGTATTATATTGAATCAATGGAGGGATTCACATAAACAAAATTATTTAAAGGGATACAATTCATTACCTTAGAATCTGTGAAAAAAACAATAGACTTTAAAATTTCTTTTACCGCATTTATGCTTAGAATCGTAGATTTTGTTTTACAATAATATTTTTTGTTATTAATTATGTTATAAATGCTTAATATATTTATACATTTTTATTAAATGTTTTAAATATTCAAAATATATACAATTTATAAACACTTTATTGTCTTTACAGTAGCTTCTAAATGTGTTAGCGTGTAAATTTTTATAAAATATCGTATTCGTAATTCGTCGAATTTTATCTAGAGGGGATCGGCATTTGCAGATCCCCGAAAATAAATGAACACGACAGGTTAAATACATCCTTTTTTTCTTGTCATTTGTTCTTTGTCCACTCTCAGACGTCTACTTGAATAATTTCAAAGAAAACGGTGGTCATCTTGAGGCTATTTGTATCTCCATATAACTTTTCCAGGAATATTACTAATGACAGCTATATGTGCTTTCTCTGTTCCTCATGTGTTGGGCATCATTGAATCAGATGTTCAGCAGCCATGTTGTCGGTGCCACAGTTACACTCATTGCTATCTTTAGCAACTCCGCCTATGCCGGTCCCAAGCCCGGATGAAAAAGGAGGAGGGCGGCCTGCATGGAGGCCGTAAGGAGGCAGCCCCTCCACCATGCAAAGGCACAACAGGCCAATCACCTGTTTGTCTAAAACTATGATTACAAGCAATATAAGAGAGAAAACCGGACTGATTTTAAAGGCGACGAACTGGAACGGACTACGGACTACGACTTATGGAACATGGAACACAAGAAGTATAAATGGGAAAGAAGAGGAGCTGGTGGAAGAGATGAGGAAAGCAAAACTAGAAATCCTGGCTATTACCGAAACAAAGAAAAAAGGGACAAGGAGTCATGGATCTCGATGGCAACACGCTGCTCTACAGTGGTGTACCCACATCTGAAAGAGCTAAAGGGGGCGTGGGTTGCATTGTGGCCAAAAACCAAAAAGATAGTATCAAGGGATGGAACTTTGTCTCGGAGCGCATTATGGTTGTAAAACTAAAAGAAGGAGAAACCATAGTCAACCTGGTCATAGTGTATGGGCCAAATGAGGATGAGAGAGCAGAGGTCAAGGAGGAATTCTTCGAGCTGCTTCAAAGGACAGTGGATGACTGCCTAGATGAAATTATCATGCTCGGAGATTTTAATGCCAGAGTTGGAAATGACCATGCTAGATGGGGTGGAGTTATCGGAAGATATGGAGAAGATACTCTCAATGACAATGGAAAGCGACTCCTTAGATTCTGCAGTGAGCAGAATCTGCTCATTACAAACACAAAGTTCCCCCATAAGCGCATACATGCATACACTAGATGTGAACCAACCAAGAATGAGAAGTCAGTGATCGACTATGCCATTGTTAGGAGAAGCTCATTCAAATATGTCCGGGATGCTAGAGTCTGGAGGGGGCCAGAGATTGGAAGTGATCACTACCTGCAAACAATCAAAAGAACAACTGAAAGAGTTGCTCAGCCTAGGAACTGCCCAACATCACGCAAGAAACCAAGTAAACGAGCAGGAGAAATGAGCATTAGGACCTACAAGCTGAGAGAGCCAGAAATTAAGACCAGATATCAGGGGCTTATTGCTGCAGCGGTGAGCAAAACAGAAGAGAACAACCTGATGACTTGGAAACCCTCTGGCTTAAATTCAAGGACATCATAAAGACAGCTGCTGCAGAAGCATGCGGTGAAGTCCGACTTGGGAACCAGAGAAAGAGGACACCTTGGTGGACAGAGGAAGTCAAAGAGAAAATAAGAGAGAAGAAAATGGCATGGAAACAATACTTAGGAGCTAAAAACACAACAGGACAAATAGAAAAATATAGAGAATATGTGACACTCAGAACAGAAGCAAAGAACAAAGTCCTAGCATCAAAACAGAAGTCCTGGGAAGAATTCAGAGAAAAGCTAGAAAAAGATGCACAAGAAAACCAGAAATTGTTCTATAAGACCCTAAAGAACATGAGGAAGGAAAAACAATGCCCTCTCAAATTTATAAAGGACAAGCAAGGCAAATTGCTTACTGCCCCGAAGGAAGTAATGGAAAGATGGAAAGAATATTTCTCAGAACTCCTTGATGGTGAGCAAGGTAAGCATCAGAAATGATAACCACTAGCACAGAAGAGGAAACCAATGGTGATGAAGATGACATAAAGATGGAAGAACTGAAGGCAGCACTGGAGAAAATCAAGATGGGCAAAGCAGCAGGGCATGATGGTATAACACCAGAAATGGTTAAGTACATGGGAGCATCAGGCGACCTGTTACTCTTAAGGGTCCTACAGGCAGCATGGTGCAACAAGACCATACCAAAGGATTGGGAGATTGCCATCATAACACCAATTTTCAAAAAGGGTGACAATCGACAGTGTGGAAACCATAGAGGCATATCCCTTCTCAGTGTCCCTGGTAAAATCTACTCTAGAATCCTAGAGCAGAGACTCCGACGCCTAGCTGAGCCACAATTGGATGAGGTCCAGTGCGGATTCCGAGCAAACCGAAGTACTCAAGACCTAATCTTCACACTCAGACAGCTGAGTGAAAAGGCCCTTGAGTATAAGAGTGAGATCCATCTTTGTTTCATAGATCTGGAAAAGGCGTTTGACAGGGTCCCCTGGAGCAAACTTTGGGACTGTTTGGCAAGGAAGAACATTCCAGCACCTCTGATTCATGCTATACAGAGCTTCTACAAGTCTTGCAGAAATTATGTGAGGACAGCAAACCATAAGTCAGAAGAGTTCAGGACCACCACTGGTGTAAGACAAGGTGATATCCTGTCACCTTATCTTTTCATACTCCTCATGGACGATGTCATCAAGGCATGTAAGGAGAGAACAAGAAAGTATTCAGTGGGGTACTGGAAGATGAGACAGGTCTGTATTTCAGAGCTGGCATTTGCTGATGATGTTGCCCTGATTGCTAAATCAGAGGCACATCTCCAATCCAACCTGCAAGTCTGGAAGGAAGAGCTGGAGAAGAGAGGGATGGTCATAAGCAGCTCTAAAACAAAATCCATGGTGATATCACGAGAAGAAAGAAAACATCAGATTAAGTTGGGAGAACAGGTCCTGGAGCAGGTCGACCACTTTAAATATCTCGGAGCTATTATAGACCGAAAGGGAGGCATCACAGAAGAGTTGGCCACTCGAAAAGCAGCGGCTGGGAGACTTTTTCAGGCCATAAATCGAGGATTCCTCAGCAAGAAGAGGTTGGTAAGAAAACGAAGATGGCTGTATACCGCTCCACCTATGTCCCAGTCTTGACATATGGATGCGAGTCATGGGCAATGACTACAACCCACAAAAGCCAGATCCAAACCTCAGAAATGAGGTATCTGAGGAAGGTGGTTGAAGTAACAAGAAGAGACATGGTCCGCAACCAGACGATACGTCAAGGCCTAAAATCCCACCCGCTGCAGACCCAAATAGAACAGTCCCAACTAAGATGGTTTGGCCATGTCTGCAGAATGGGAGAAGATCGGCTACCACGACAAGCATGGGAAACAAAGAGCCAGGGATCCAGACCTCCAGGACGACCCAGAGTCCGCTGGGAGGACAACATTAGACAATCTTTGAAGGACCGAGGACTAGAATGGAACCAGGCCAGGAAGAAGACAGCTGATAGAATAGTCTGGCGCTCTCTCTTCCAAACCTCTACACCTCACGGTAGAAGAGGAACGACTAAGTAAGTAAGTAAGCTATCTTTAGCTTGTTGAATATATGGTTTCTCAATCTGTTGCACGAATAAGGGAGATTTACTGAAGGCAAATATTAACGCCTATTACAGAATGACACTGCAATCCATGAATCATCAAGACTTAGATTGCTGGAATTTGGCACCAAACTTAAGACCAGCATAAACGTTTGAAAGGATGCATCCGGCGTGTATGCAATCAGCGCGCAATATGAACAATTAACATTCATACTCTTCGACATTTGCTAAGGGAGACTGAGGACCTATGGGTTTGCCCGGAGTGCAATGACGTCGATTCTGATCAACTATAACAACAATAAATCTGTTGTGGCCTGAGCGGAATCTGAGGATTACATTATTTCTTCTCCTCTGCTGAGCTGGTAATATGCATCATTTAAAAAAAAATGTGACACTCAGAACAGAAGCAAAGAACAAAGTGCTAGCAGCAAAACAGAAGTGCTGGGAAGAATTTGGAGAAAAGCTAGAAAAAGATGCACAAGAAAACCAGAAATTGTTCTATAAGACCCTAAAGAACATGAGGAAGGGAAAACAATGCCCTCTCAAATTTATAAAGGACAAGCAAGGCAAATTGCTTACTGCCCCGAAGGAAGTAATGGAAAGATGGAAAGAATATTTCTCAGAACTCCTGGATGGTGAGCATGGTGAAGCATCAGAAATGATAACCACTAACACAGAAGAGAAAACCAATGATGGTGAAGATGACATAAAGATGGAAGAACTGAAGGCAGCACTGGAGAAAATCAAGATGGGCAAAGCAGCAGGGCATGATGGTATAACACCAGAAATGGTTAAGTTCATGGGAGCATCAGGCGACCTATTACTCTTAAGGGTTTTACAGGCAGCGTGGTACAACAAGACCATACCAAAGGATTGGGAGATTGCCATCATAACACCAATTTTCAAAAAGGGTGACAATCGACAGTGTGGAAACCATAGAGGCATATCCCTTCTCAGTGTCCCTGGTAAAATCTACTCTAGAATCCTAGAGCAGAGACTCCGACGCCTAGCTGAGCCACAATTGGATGAGGTCCAGTGCGGATTCCGAGCAAACCGAAGTACTCAAGACCTAATCTTCACACTCAGACATCTGAGTGAAAAGGCCCTTGAGTATAAGAGTGAGATCCATCTTTGTTTCATAGATCTGGAAAAGGCGTTTGACAGGGTCCCCTGGAGCAAACTTTGGGACTGTTTGGCAAGGAAGAATATTCCAGCACCTCTGATTCATGCTATACAGAGCTTCTACAAGTCTTGCAGAAATTATGTGAGGACAGCAAACCATAAGTCAGAAGAGTTCAGGACCACCACTGGTGTAAGACAAGGTGATATCCTATCACCTTACCTCTTCATACTCCTTATGGACGATGTCATCAAGGCATGTAAGGAGAGAACAAGAAAGTATTCAGTGGGGTACTGGAAGATGAGACAGGTCTATATTTCAGAGCTGGCATTTGCTGATGATGTTGCCCTGATTGCTAAATCAGAGGCACATCTCCAATCCAACCTGCAAGTCTGGAAGGAAGAGCTGGAGAAGAGAGGGATGGTCATAAGCAGCTCTAAAACAAAATCCATGGTGATATCACGAGAAGAAAGAAGACATCAGATTAAGCTGGGAGAACAGGTCCTGGAGCAGGTCGACCACTTTAAATACCTCGGAGCTATTATAGACCGAAAGGGAGGCATCAAAGAAGAGTTGGCCACTCGAAAAGCAGCAGCTGGGAGACTTTTTCAGGCCATAAATCGAGGATTCCTCAGCAAGAGAGAGGTTGGTAAGAAAACGAAGATGGCTGTATACCGCTCCACCTATGTCCCAGTCTTGACATATGGATGCGAGTCATGGGCAATGACTACAACCCATAAAAGCCAGATCCAAACCTCAGAAATGAGGTATCTGAGGAAGGTGGTTGAAGTAACAAGAAGAGACATGGTACGCAACCAGACGATACGTCAAGGCCTTAAATCCTACCCCCTGCAGACCCAAGTAGAACAGTCCCAATTAAGATGGTTTGGCCATGTCTGCAGAATGGGAGAAGATCGGCTACCACGACAAGCATGGGAAACAAAGAGCCAAGGATCCAGACCCCGAGGACGACCCAGAGTCCGCTGGGAGGACAACATTAGACAATCTTTGAAGGACCGAGGACTAGAATGGAACCAGGCCAGGAGGAAGACACCCGATAGGATAGTCTGGCGCTCTCTCTTCCAAACCTCTACACCTCACGGTAGAAGGGGAACGACTAAGTAAGTAAGTAAGTAAAAAAAAAACTTTGAGTGGTTTGGATGCCATCTATCTGCTTCTAAAAAAACTCTACGTCTTCGAAAGTTACACTTGTATCAGGCGTATTAAATATTACTGTTTCAAATCTACCTGTGATATTTTTTTAAGGAACACATTTCTTTCTGCCGCTTTATGTCTTACTTTAGCTAGTATCAGAGCTAATAATAAGAAATTATATATAGATAAATACAACAAAGAGGTAGGCTAATCATAAGATAAAGGCCCCTTTCAGTTAAGTATTTCGGCTCTTTTACGTTCTTGGTATTATTTGAGGGGATTGGGGGGGGGGGGGGGTGCCATTTTGGTCATGACTTTCAAGTGACATTATCATGGCGCTTTCACCAGCATCTGGACCATAATTCATCAGCATGTATTTTGTACTGACTTTCCACCATTCATTCATTCTTGCGTAGTTACAACCTGACACTACAGTCTCAAACATCATCTGTTTAGCAAATGAAAACTCAGTCAGCTATATAACTATGTGAGAAAGGCGATGACACAGTAGAACATGACCTCTAAGAATGTTGGCTCCACGAGAAGAAAAGTTTGACAGCTTGGCATTCACCAATCCATTTGAGGAAGAAACTGCTTGCCGATTATAGAAGTTTCTATTCATGTTTTGTCACTCTATTCTCAGCCTTAATCTCCACTTTCTGTTCATGTTTTATCACTCTATTCTAAGTCTTATTCTCCAGTTTCTATTCATGTTTTGTCACTGTCATAACTGAATATGAGGATAATGTGACATATTATGAAAATAGATTTCATATATCTATTTCTTTATCTACACTTTTCTCTTGCCTAGTTTTCACCTACGCCTGTTGGTTAACATCTTCTCCTATACTCAGAGATTTGTCCCTCTTTCTAAATTAGCATGCAGATTTTATTGCTGTTCGCTACTTTCTTTGATGTAGGTTTACCAGCAGACCTATTAGTTGCGTTGATCTGTAATTTATTCTTAACGCCAGCGATTGAAAATCGTGGTAATAGATAAGACAGCGATCAAGGATGTATTACTAAGAGCAGATAATTTTGGAATCAAGGTGAGCAAACTGCTATTACCTCTCTTGTAATCCGCTCGCTAGAAAGCAATTAAACACGGCGAATTGCTAGCTCAAAGGATACTGCTCGCTAGATGGCCCATACGAAGCAGAGACGGGTAAAATTTGCACTGATTAGCAAATTACGTTATGCCTGATTCTGGTTTTCGGCTTTAGCGTGAAGAACGGCTTTGATTTACACGTAAGCAGAAATCTGAACGAAGATTCCCTGTAGGTGTTAACATCTGGCAGAGAGTCTGGTTTCGGTCTATAGTGAATTAGTCACTTTGATTTCAGATATATATATACCAGAGCATTCTAACTAAAATTTACTCAGTACTCCTCAGCTTTTAAAGACATCTAGCGGCGATTTCTAGAATCCCCTGGTTTTGGGATAGTTTCTTAGTTTCTCGTTGGAGATAGTCTAGAAGAAGTTTGTATGAAGGTAAATACTATAGTAGTAGTTTTGAGTGATTTAACTAGTTAAATCGGCAGTTATATTTCACTAAGATTTACTGTGCAGAGCGATTTACTTAATAGGTCCGTCAATGATATTTCTCTAGGATTACTGTGTTACAGTGGATAGCAGAACTAATAAAAATTTCTAGCTAAACTCTTCCAGCTATAAGATAAATTTTATTAACTGCTAGTAACCAGTCAGAGAATATTTTAACCAACTAAGTAAATGCACTGATTCATCATGAGTATTGACGAAATATGTATTTATTTCTAATTCATGATGACGGTTTTTTTTAAATTGACTAGAATTTATTTCACGGGAGTTTAAACGATAAGACAAGCTCTAAGCTTGTAGATATAATTTAAAGTTAAATAACCGAAGTGGATAAATATATATTATATTTTACGCGGGTTAAGGATAGGATTGTGTATAATATATATTTGTTAAGTATTTGTATCTTTTCTCTTATACAGTATTTGGGTCAAACCCTAAACCTTACCAGCGGCTTCCATGTAAATCTGAGAATAATTATACTAAAGAACATTTTTAACTTAGTTCTGGGTCTTCAATGTAAATCTGGTCTGAGGTTGTGTTTACACCCAGAGAGAGACCGAATACCAACCCGAAGAACATTAAGAGTGACTTTGTAACTGGACATATAGTTCCAGATTTCTTTTGCAACATCTAATTTACAGTCGGCCCGTTGCGGCGACCTTACAACCTTAACATTTCCGACGTTTGATGATTTGTGGTGTGACCAAGAATTTTTATACTGAGAGAAGTTACCGACTTGACATTTCCTAAGTACTGGAAACCTCAAGATTCTGACACTGTGAGCACTGTGACATCTATTACCTGAACTGATTTGAAGTGACATAAACAGTAAGTCAAACAAAATGTAGTAAAGAGAACGCTCCCCGGAAGAATTGGATTAACCGGTCTCTGTAGAGCTGGGGTTCTCTTTGCCAAAAGAACACTGGATTTGCTGTGGGCGTGTGTGTCCTAAAGTTTGCGCCAGAAGGGGAAAATCAAGTTTGTAGGTAAGAACAAATGTCAGTGGCCACTGTTGTATGGATAGAAAGAAAGCAGGAATGAGTGGTTCTTTGATCGTATAATTCATGTACCCACTTTGTAATTTTTTTTAATGCAAAGTTTTGCTAATACTGTTTCCCTTTCAGAATAGATTAACGTATAAACTCTGTTCTTTACTGTAGAGGGAAATCCTAGACCATAGCATATAAATCTTTGACTCTTTGGGAGTGAAAACCTTTTCTCCTAACTGAGTCTTGTCTCAAGAGAGGGAGGGAGGATTACACCTATGAGTATAACTCTTTATTAATTCATACCTATGTTTATTTGTATGTGTTTGATATTCAAAATTGTGCTGTTGTGAAGTTTTCTTTATGATAAATAAAATTTACATAAACTTCATTTACGTGTGTTGGTCAGCTCGTTCCAAAAGATTCCTATTCCATAGATATAATGTTCACGTCTGTGCGTCTAACTGTCGTCACTTATGTGTGAGTGTATGTGAGTGGTTGATATATATGAATATATATTATAATAGACTGTCTGACTAACCAAGTTCTGTTGTAGAGATAGGCTGAAGGAGAGAAAGCTTCTCGAGTTCACAACCAGACTCTACTTATTTTACCACCATT
Source organism: Oreohelix idahoensis (assembly GCA_024509875.1). NCBI lineage: Eukaryota > Metazoa > Mollusca > Gastropoda > Stylommatophora > Oreohelicidae > Oreohelix > Oreohelix idahoensis. Next base: position 227,634 of record JAMPIV010020040.1, on the reverse strand, counting down.
TCACTTGTGTAAAATCTATCTCTTTTATTATCTCTCACTGAGTCACCACCTGTTCTAGTCTATTCAGAAGGGACCAATCTATGACTTAATTCCTCTATAAAAAATCTACGACAGATAATGCGCCCTTGATGTGACAGCACACAGCTCCTTTTTTTCCTGGTATTTCTTTCGGCGTGTTCTGTTCTCTTCTGCTTGTCGTGAAAGCTTTTTTCTGTCTAATCTGAGGTGGCGCCGTAGGGAGCATCCCCTCTTGGTGCGATCGGCAGCTTCATTCTCCCAGGTTGATGAATTTATTTCCAGTACCTTCGTGTCTCTCTTGCACACATCTTCGAACCTCAGCTTCAGTCGCCTGGCTGTTATTTTTCCATCTGCCAGTTGTCTGTAGAAAATATCTTTGGGTATGCGATCATTTCCCATGCGGAAAAAAATAAAGAAAGTTCTCTCCAGGGCGCGAGCTTGGCACAGTTATATGGAAATCAAGCTATTGCCCTTGCAGCATTTTCATCTTTCCACGTAGCCGATAGGTCCAAAGGAACGGCAGTAGCTAATACGGTTTATTACCATTAACCCAAATCAATTAGTATTAAACCATTAACACTGCCACATAACGTGTTAAATGATGCCGTACCCAGTCCTTTTTAACTGACGCAACCACAGCCGATACAGTTTAGTACTAGCGACGTTTTTCTAATATTAATCTCAAGTTTCCGTATGTGTAATGTTATATCACACTGTTTTCAGCAATTATGTCAAGTTTATGTTCTGTCCCATCACTTTATTGTTAGCATTATTCTCAATTGTCTGATTCTGTCCTGTCACTCTTATTTTTCAGCATTTATTCTTAAGTTTCGATGTTCTTTGAATTTATTATCATAATTTTTTTCCACGTTTTTAAAATATATATTCTATTCTGTGACTCTATTTTCAACATTATTCTCATGTTTCTGTATGCACTATCTGAACTCTAGTGAATCGCTGACAAGTCCTAAAAAGGACACTCAGCATCTAGCCCTGTTAATGGCTAACCATGAAAAAGTCTGCTAGAGCTAAAACGAAAGATGGTCCACAGTACTGTTGTTACTTTAAATGAAAAACTTGGGTCAGTGAGAGTAAACATTATACAGGCATACCTCGCTTTATTGTGTTTCGCTTTATTGCGCTTCACATATATTGCGCTTTTTATTTCAAATTAGTCATGTTTATTTACTAAAACGTGCCTTCTTCTTCCAACAGATTTTTGCTCTCCACCAGCAAAAAGATTACGATTCGCTGAAGGCTTAGATGATGAAGATTAGCATTTTTTAGCAATAAAGTATTTAATTTTACAGTACATTGTTCTTTTTTTAGACCTAACGCAATTGCGCACTTAATAGACAAAGTGTAAATATGATTTTAGACTTTTATATGCACTGGGAAGCCCAAAAAAATGGGTGTGACCCTCTTTATTGCGATAGTCGCTTTATTGCGGTGGTCTGGAACTGAGCCTGCAATATCTGAGGTATGCATGTACAGATAAAATGGAGAAGCTGCCGACCAGATGTAAGGATAAAAAGAGGAGCAGCTGGTGGATAGGACCACATATACAAATAAAATTAAAAGCTCTTAGAGATGCAGTAGAAAGAGTAGGTGAGCAAATGTACGTATGTCTTAATTGTAAGTAGTTTATAAACTTGACCGTATACTGTAAGTCTATAAACATTTATAACACATAAGGAAGGGAAATTAAGGAAGATACGAGTGCCTGAAAACATACCTTTATGTTTGTCTAATATTTATTTACTGCTACCACCTCAGGCTTGTCGTACCCGGCGACTTTTATGAGGTTGTGTATGGGATTGACAATGTCATTATGTAAAACAAATTACCTCAGAGATCACTATTGCGCGAGCATGTGAATACTTGGTGCAGGCTTTTTCTATTGTCACGAAAGGTTGGAGAAGTTATTAAAATCAAAGATATCCTGGACAAAAAGATGTATCAGATGATACCAGGATAGTGCCAGGTAAGAGACTCGTCTTACAAGAAATACCCCTTTTTTGAAAAAGAATTAGGTTGTATTGACATCAAAGGTGTATTATCCAACTGTATAAACCTCCAGGTGTTGAAATTTATGTCCTGAAAATCTATTTGCTCTTTTCGAAGATCCTCCTTTGGTATTATGTATTATTATTTATGTGTGTTTATGTGGCTAGTTGTGCTAGGGGTATTAAATATGGCCTATCTCTCAATCTAAACTAAGTATCAACAAACTTGAAACTTTAATGCAAATAATTTCAGCAAATCTGATGGTACATATTTACAATTTAATTAACCTAAACCGGTTCTCTTTTCGGTTAGGTAACTTAGGAAAACTTAAAGGTATTTACATCATCAAATAAATAAACATAGAAACTTTAATGATCAAACATAATCTTGTGAACGGTGGTTTGGTTTTAGTAAAGTAAAAGAGTGTAGAAAAATGGTTTAGGAAATATGAATGGATTTGGATACAGACTATTTGTCTTAGTTGAAGGGAGATCAAATGAGTGAAGGAATGCTTTGAGAAAAGGGAGGAAACTCCGCATATTACGGTTGGTAGATGAAAGTGTTGAATTAGAGTTAAACAGATTTAGTGTGCTCCCAATTATGTTTAAGAAAATTAGCATGTAATGATTTTGTAGTAAGCTTTAAAGAAGAGAGTATGGTGTTCAGTTAAATCATCAAAGGGAGATGACTTAGAATTAGGTCCCTTGCAGGTTTTAGTGAGTTGAGAAAAAAAAATAATCACGAGAAAATTGGGATGAGTGAACACATTTTAAGGGGAACGAAGAATGTTAGAACGGGGATTAGGCAGTTGGAGATAGGAACGCGCTCAGCGTAAGACATGTGTGGGTAAATGCGCTCAGCGTAGGTGGTCAGCAAAAATGTGCTGTGAGTTAAAGAGTGATAGAAACCGCTCAGTACATTACTTATCATAAATTGGTGTACGACAGTATTTTGTGATAGTATTTATTCGGAGGACAAAATGGTTGTGAAAGGAAAAAGTGTATTTCGATATAAAAAACAAAACCAGGTATGTTGAACATTTTTGATCTATTACTAGCATGTGTAGCTCAGCAGACAAGGTCAGCCACAAAAGAAAAATAGAAGTAGTCTTGGCAAAGTGACAGCCCTGGCGGTAAGGCCAGTTTTGTCTCAGTGAGATATACCAAGAGATTTAAAAAAAAACGTAGATAAAACAGTCAGTACAGAAGAGAGACAAGAGGTTTCGCCTGAAGAATTAGATGACATTTTGATAGCTGGAACAAGCAGTAGCAAAGAAGACAAAGCAATGTATGTGAAAAATTGATACTGAGATTGTTTGAAACTGAAGCTTTTATTATACAAGACTGCCAACCTTGAAGAGGAAGGTTGGGCATACCATTTTTACCCATTTATCAACTTATGTTAATAAAGTTCGACATTTGATATTTTCACTGCTGTTTTTCGGGTGAATTCGATTGATCAACAGTGGGTATGAGAAAAATGTAGAGTCAGTCTGAGAGAAGGAAGTTTTTCGTATTTACCTTACAACATACTATCTACTGAAAGGGCAGTGGTCCGAACCTCTAATACTATCAACGGCCACAGGACTTTCATGGTGCACATGACCAGCCCTACACTAGGATAGTTCAGAATACTGCAGACAAGAACGAAGGATCATCAAAGGCAGACTGAAAGCCAACGAGAATTGAACTGCGGAGAAAATAGTCAAAAAGAATCCTGCGAACTGAAGAAACAAATCGAGACAGTGCGGAAGTCAAGTTAAAGTGAATCGACATCAAGAACAACGAGGTCAAATCAAGGCATCACGAAGGTCAAGTTCACTAAGAAGATATGAAGAACAAAACAGTCTACATCACCCAACAACCGTCAGAGTACAGGCACTCATGCATGAGATAACAATCTGAATTATTAACAGGCCCAACGCGCAAAAATAACATAGTACACAGCCGTATAAGTCAAAAATTGTGCTGTTAGTTCTGAAATACTGGAGTAGCAATTGTTCATCCCAAGCAAGAAACACAGATAAAGTAGCACATAAACATTTAGAGATAAGATAAGTTACTCATTAGTTTAGTCAGTTAAATTATAAGATTTAGATTGATATGTACAATCACAATGTTGCCAAAAAAATTGTTCTGTAGTTCACAAAATGTATAAGTATTGTGCATAGATAGTTGTTAGTATTTCTTTTGCAGGTCAACCAGGATATTAATATTGTTTTTCCAGGTGTTTTATTAATACTAACACGTACAGGTCAAGTCAAGATGCAACAACAACAACAACTTACTGTGGGTTTAGATCCCAATGTGGCTGCTCTTGAGCAGGTAGCCAGGGCTATGACTGCTATTAGAAATGAAAGTAAGTTCCAGAATATCCGGAACAGCATAACGCCATACTCAGGTAATCCTAGCTTATGTAGAAAATGGTTGCTTGAGATACAGAGGTATTGCACGTCGGTCAATATGGACCAAATTGAGTACAAACAAGTTGCATATCTTTCCTCGCATGGATTGCTGGTAGATTTTATAAGACGAAGGTTTGAAACTTTCCCAGATGAGACATGGGAGGACTTTAGGAAAGAACTAATAAGAAGGTATTCACAAATTACGGATGCATCGTACAAGTGGACTCTTCTGAGGAGCGTACGACAGCAGGAAGGAGAACCCATTCAAATGTTTAGCGACATGTTGAACCTGGCTGAAGAAGCTTTCTTGTGGCAACAAATCAACCAACAAGAGGTGGAGAAACAGTTAGTGGGTATATTCGTGGATGGTTTAAATGGTACACCAATTAAATTACATCTGCTCAGGAAGGACCCACAAAACTTATCACAGGCTATTGCACTAGCTACAGCAGAAGAGAACCTCAGAAGAAGATTGGACCTCAGGCTTGGTAGAGCAGTCCCATGTGAAGAAACACAGGAAGAACCTATGGAGATAGGACATAGTCAACAAAGAAGAATATCAAGACGAGGGAGAGGAATAGAAACGTTTTGTAGGTCAAGACAGGTGGACCGCGAGCCAATCGTGTGTTATGCTTGCAATAAGCTGGGACATAAATCCATTGCGTGTAACTATAGGCCATTAGAGCCGCAGCACTCAGTAAGAAGAGTTGAGACCTTTAACCCGAGACATAGTAGACAACACAATGGACAACAATATTACAACCATTCCGAAAAGAATAGACAAGGGAATGAAGTAAATACCAAGAGAGGGAGACTCATCAGAAAGATAGTACAACCACATGACAAGACGGAGAAAGGACATATTGATACAATAAGTGGAAGACAACCACAAGTGAACATGATAGGAAGGGCACATGTTAGGTATAACCAACAACCATACCATTGTTGAAGCGGGTTCTTTCTATTATTATCTTGAGGGTCCCAGAGTACACCATGGTGCAAGTTGGTTTGACAAGAAAGGACGGCAACAACAGACATGTCAAGAATGCAGGAATATGAAGATGAATTGGGATGGTTCAGTTATAAGCAGGAACAAACATGAAAGGAGAAACATATGTACAGATCGCGAAATTGGGAAATGGAAATGTAACAAATATCAATATAAACAGGGACATAATAGAACATGTAATAACAGTGATAGGACACTCCCGACTTTCAACAGGAACAATGAGTTAGGACATTGGGATAGTTTGAATAGGAGAAGAACTAGAATAGATTTGAGGAATTTTGTTGGAGAAATCAGGAGAGAAGATAAAAAGATTGTTACAAACAAGGAATGGGTACATAACAGCGAAGAGAAAGCAGATGCGCATACAATATTGGAAAAGCGATCATACAGACATAGATGCGAAAAGAAACAAAAACAATTGAACTATCCACCGGATTATAGTAGAAGCGAAGAAAAGAAAATACAAATAAATGATATTGAAAAACAGGAAACAAACACCGTATCCCTAAAAGAAGACAAGCAGCAACAGCAATCGAGCTGGCTCATAAACCAGACCCTTGCTCATGTATTGTCGAAATACACGGAAGGAGATATAGAGCATTGGTAGACTCAGGGGCTACTGTAAGCCTTATCATGTTTGGGCTTTACAAACAGATACGAGGCATAGCTCAATACAGAAAGTCACAAAATACACTTACCTCGGTGTCAGGAGAAAACCTGAAAGTGATGGGAACGGCTATGGTGCAAATGAGAATTGGCGATATGATCGTGGAACACACGTTCACCATAGTGAAGGGTATGACGAGAAATATCATACTAGGACGTGATTTTCTGCTAAAACATAAGGCTCAATTACATTTTGATATTCACCAACTGAAGATAAATGGCGAATGCATCAGGTTACAGGACGACATATACATAGCGTCCATAATCCGAAACAGAACAACAGTTACGCTGCGACCGAAGGAAGTCGGTATTCTTCAAGGCAAGTTGAAAAGGTCCCAATATTTCAACCAAGGACAAACGGTCTTAACACTCGACTGGGAAGATGGAGATATACTAGATGAACCCGGACTAGAAATGGTAGAAGGAATAGTACAAATTGGAAAAAGACAACAATTTCCAACGATGATTATAAACACCACGGGAAGAACAGTTAGAATACCAAGAGGATTTGTATTAGGAAGGGTACGACTGATGGAAGGTCAGGAAGGAAATATTGAACACCAAGAAAAGCACCAAATACAAGAAACGATGAAAAATAACAACGCACATCAGAGACAAAATCCAAAACCACAAACAGTTAGGAACATAAAAAAGCCAACAATGGGGAATATCAACGAGAAACCACGTGGTAAGCGCAGTATACGGAAACAGTGCAGGTGCACCATACCGGGAAAAACAAACAGGAGAATGAAAATCATGGACACCATATCGGTATTCACAGGACAGAGACAACGGTCGGGAAAAATTCCAGGACAGAATAACAGAAATACAGAAGCAGATCAAAGTACATCCCCAACATGACAAAATTCTTCGGAATTTTATATTGCATAATCATGACATGTTTGCTCTCACCGACATGAAGTTAGGAAGGACGCAGACGATACAAATGAACATCGAGACTGAGCCAGGAAAAGTCGTAAACAAGAAACCATACAGGACTCCGCTGACAACTAGACAGATAGTGAAGGCTATCCAGGAGATGTTAGCCGCTGGGGTCATTCAGAGATCGCGGTCAGAATGGGCGTCCCCAATAGTGATAGTCAAAAGGAGGACGGTGGTCACAGGTTTCGCTGTGACTAAAGAGCGTTGAATAGCATCACTAAGACCGTAACGCACCCCATCCCTAGAATAGACGACATTCTAGCGCTATTGGGAAAGTCGGAATGGTTCACTACCCTGGACGCCAGATCTGGTTTCTGGTGTACACCATTGACAGAAAAAGATAAGAAGAAAAGCACGTTCTGTACGCATGTGGGAACGTTCGCTTGGAATGTTATGCCATTTGGGCAAAAAGGTAGCCCCGCAACTTATATGGCGCTAATGGACGAAGTCCTTAGTGGGATGCACAATTTTGCCATGGCATATATATACGATATCCTTGTACATACGTCAGGATCCGTTCAGAATCACCTACAACACGTGGAGAAAGTCTTCGACAGATTAAGAAGTCATAAAGTCAAATTGAAATTGACTAAATGTAATTTCCTTCAACGTGAAACCAAGTATCTAGGCTTTCTGATAAACAAGGATGGAATCAGACCGGACAAAGACAAAGTAAAAGCCATTAGGGAGATGCCTCCACCAGTGAATGCCAGACAAGTACGTGGGTTCTTGGGAACGTGTGGATATTTTAGGAAACACGTGATTAACTTTACACGAGCGGCAGAACCTCTAATCAATTTAGTTAAGAAATATGCCCGATTCAAGTGGACAGAGGAATGCCAGAAGGCTTTTGACTATCTCAAGGAAGCCTTAAAAGAACTCCCGTTTTTGGCACACCCAGACCCGGATAAGTCATTCATCTTATACACAGACGCTTCTGGTACAGCGTTGGGAGCGTGTTTGGTTCAGCCTGCAGAAGATGGAGAACCACAGATGATGCCTAACGTTGGGAACGAGAAACTTATTGTATTTATCTCCCATAAGTTCAACAAATCTCAGATGAAATGGGCCGCTATTGAGAGAGAAGCATTTGCAATATACTATGCCATACAAAAATTAGACTATTATCTGAGAGGAACTTCCTTTATAGTCAGGACAGATCATCAACCACTGCGCACATGGCTCACCAAAGTGTCGGAACAACTCCGGAAGTTGCAAACCTGGGCGTTAAATCTACAGAACTACGACGTGACCATCGAATATATAAAAGGAAAAGATAACTCTTGTGCAGACCTTTTATCCCGTATACCATACAACGATGGTGCAGAAAAATCAGAACAAGATGTAACACCAGATATTAGCGAACACTTCAGACAAATATGTGTCATAAACTCCAATCGCAACCAACAACAGATGGATGCAGAACTAGAAGAAGAGGGAATAGAACAAATTGATATCATCGAAGGGTTTGACCTCCTCACAGAACAAGCAAAGGATTCCGCGTTAATCAATCTTAGGAAGAAAATTGAACAAGGAACTAGGGAGGCAACACATTTTATCATTATAAAACATGATAAAATAGTGGAGTTCATAGATCCAAAAGGGGATGGAGTTCCAAAAAAAATACATTCCTAGCCACCTTGTTAAGAGGGTGTTAGAGGGGTTACATGATAATAACGGCCATTTTGGAAGGGATAAAACGCTGGAAGCAATTAAAGCACGATATTATTGGCCGACCCTAAATAAGGATGTTATAGAACATGTACAAAAATGCTTAACATGTAAGACAAGAAATATGTCGGAAATTAAGTGCCCAATACAAAGGATGGATATTCCCAAATATACCATGGAGAAGGTCAGTATTGACATCTCAGGACCATATCCGAGGTCTCAATCAGGATGCGAGTATATTATCCACATTGTAGATATGTTGTCCAACTGGCCAGAGTGCTATGCAGTGAGGGAAGCGAAAGGAAAGACCGTGGTGAATATAATGATGACATACTTTATACCTCGACATGGTTGCCCGTACACTATTGTCACGGACAACGGGACACAGTTTACAGGGAATGAGTTTCAAAGTTTCCTCAGGGAGATGAATATACAACATATCAAAACCTCTCCTTATCATCCTCCGAGTAATGGGAAAAAGGAACGCCCCCATGCCACAATACATAATATAATGGCAAAGTATATACATGACAGAGGTGGCGATTGGGATGTGCATCTTCCGCATGCACTACAATCAATCCGGTCTAACACGAACGACTCCACCAGATTAGCGCCATTCTATATGCTATATGGCAGAGAACCAGTACTACCAATGGACACGTTGTTGACACCTAGAAGGAAGTACTACGGTGAAAGTCATATGGAAAATTTAAAGATGCATAAGCATATAGCACACAAGATGGCAACCAGAAACACGGAGGTAGCAGCAGAGAAGAGAAGGGATAATGCGAATAAAAACGCGACACTACAAGTGTTAAGTCCAGGAGATATAGTGTGCTACAAGGTGCAAGTAAGAACAGGCAAGTTCAAAGACAAATGGGACACCGGATGGAAGGTGTTAGAGAGGCTCTCACAGACCACATACCAGATTGGAAAAGGAAGGCAAATTAAAAGGGTGCGTGTACAACACCTCCGGAAACAGGAAAATGACCCAATCGTGATTCCTCAGAGAGATCCTTCAAAGAGGACAGCTCATTTTGTTAAAATACCAGGAGAGAGGGAGGGAGAAAAAATACAGACACCCAGCAACACACCACAGAGTTCACAAAAACAGGCTACAAACAATAATACACAGAAAAGATCAGGAATAGGTAAAGGTATAAAACCGAAGGACAGTGACTGGGGTGTAACTACGAGAGGAGACAACTGGGTAGGCCAAATGACTAAGAGCGACGAGGAAATAGATATTATTTCCAGTGAGATCATAGATAGCGACGGCGGTAGACCAACACTAGCGCGGGAACAGATTGTTACGAGAGCACAAGTCTATGCAGAACCGGGAACAACATCTGATCGGTTAACCCCAACCCCCCAAAAATTATACAGCGAACAAGGAGAGATGGGCACATATAGGCCAGAGGAAGATAGGATACAAGTAGGGCAGGATACAGAGAGTAGACAGTACAATGCGATTTTAGAAGATACGACAGGAATAAGGAAACAATGGAATAATGTTGAAACATAAATAGATGCACCGTACAAACATACGAGAGCTGCAGAACAAAGAAACAAAGCACAGGAACAGCAGCTATTGCAACAGGAGCAACAGATAGAGACTAAACAACAAAGTGGTGGAAGTCAAACTCAGAACTTAGAGGACACATCAGCTAAAGATTCAGATACGCAGGAAGAGATGGAGAAAGGGAATATAAGAGGAACAAAGAGACAGCGTTCGTCGTCATCAGACAATTCAGATAATTACAGAAGGCGTCTAGCAAAGTTGAGACATGTAGAAGAGGTCAGACTGAGGAGGAAGAATAAGGTAAGAAATAGTGGTGCAGCGGAGATGAAGGACATAAAGGCATTTGTTCAATATATTGACAGAAAATTTGAAGAATTGAAAAAGGAGAAAACTAATCATAGAGAAGCACAAAAGGAACAAGATAGAAGGACCAAGAGAACGGATCAATGGGAAATAGGCAGTGTAGACCATGGAAGGTCGAAGAAGAACAAAGAGGAAGAAAGAAATGAAAGAACAAAAGTAGAAGAGTTAACTGCACTTTGCGCAGATTTAGAGAGGAAGTTGGAAGAGTTAGAAAGGAGACAGGAAATGAATAGAGATGCATCAGAGAAAAAGAAAGATGTAACAGCACCTGGGGCAGGTGATAATAGCAGGGAAGCCACAGAAAACGCGGAGCAGAAGAAGGAAGAAATTAAGAAACATGAAGGAAATAGAAGTACGGCTCGAAGGGAATACCGATCTAAGAGTAGAGATACTATGAAGGCAAGTAGGGATGCGGGTCGAAGAGAATGCCGATCCTAGAGCCGAGAGGCTAGTAATAGGAGAAACACGAGTCGAGGAGAATACCGATTCAAGACTAGAGAGAGCGAGGAGAATATGAGAGATAATAGTAGAGAAAGAAAGAGGGATACGGATCGAAGGGATTTCCGATCCAAGAGCCGAGATAGGCTAAGAAATAGAAGCAGAGAGGAAAAGAGAATTAGGAGAGATACAGATCGACGCGGTTACCGATCCAAGAGCCGAGAGGCTATAAAGGACGAAGAGAGAAGAAATACGGATCGAAGGGAGTACCGATCTAAGAGCCGAGAGGCTAAGAAGGAGGAGACAAATAGAAGCAGTAGTAGAAGTAGAGAAACTACTAAGGATCGAAGGAGATACCGATCTAGTAGTAGAGAGGAGTCAAAGACGAGAAATAAGGATGGAGAAGGTACAAGTAGAGGTCGAGGTAGCGACAAATTAAAGAGTACAGAACCTGAGAGGAACCCAGGGAGTACGAGAAGGGAAGAAATGGAAGACAGAGTGAAACCGAGGCAAACGGTTGATGAAGTAAGAAGTAAGGAGGTTGAGAGAAACTCGGGAGATATACGAGATACAGAGGTAGAGAGGAAGGAAAGTGTTGACAAGGTTAGACGAGTAGAGGAGACTCAAGATATGGATAAACAGATAGCATTAGAGGCGCTCAAGAGCAAAGAGGCTGTAGATATGAAGGTGTTGGAGATGATGAGTAGGTGAAATAGATAGTTAGGAGGAGGAGGCTATATGCTGAGAGGCATAGCGTTAGATGTATAACAAGATGGCGGCGGTAGCTGAGTCTTGAGAAGACTAAGTATAATTGGTCTGTACCGCACACATATGAAGCAAACTGAGTACACCTGACCAATAGGGTACTGTAGTAGAGGAGGAGATGAGTGAAAGTGAAGTAAGAAGTAGATTAGAGGCCATGGTAGTATGGCGGAAATTTTGTGAAATGCCGTGTTGACGACGACAGGAATAGTCGAGACTGAGATTTTGGAGGGAGAAGCCGTAGAGCAGACGGCAGAAATGTGAAACGCCGTGGTGACGACGGCAGGAATAATGGAGATAGAGATAAAGGAGCATGATAAAGTCGTAAAGGAAGACGGCAAGGATTTTGGAGAAGCCGTAGAATAGAACGGGAGAATTATGGAAGTATAATGAAGATAGAGGTTTCGAGAAGTTGTAGAGCAAAGAGCATAGTTCCAGGGAGGGAACAAGAAGTAAGAGGAGATAAAGGGAGAGAAGAAAAGTAGAGAACTGCAGCGGGAGTCTAGTTGTTTGGAAACTAGATGCAATCGTTCTACACTGAACATAAAAGTGAGCTGAGTAGGTCCGAACGATGGACTACTGCAGTGAAGGAATAAAGGAGGAAAAAGGCAGGGAAGCCATAGATTAAGGGAGAGAGACGTAGAGAAAAGAAAAGAGCTTATGGAGAAACTATAGGCAAAATGGCAGGAGATGAGGGCCATAGAGAAATGGCGAAGATAAAGAGACAATGGGAAAGTAGAAGTGATAATCCGGAGGGATCTGATAACGGGGTTGAGGAAGATGCAGAATTTTTTTTCGGCAGTTGCCAGAGTCTTGTGAAGACTTTGTGGGAAGCGAAGCTTCTCCAAGTTATAAGAAATAGAGAGTTATAAGGAGACAATAAGAAAGAGTAATGAAATATAGAAAAGCTAAGGAAATGAGAATAGAGGAGATGAGTAATTATGTTGAGGAAACAGTACACATTTGTATATGGTTATGGGTTTCTTTTAACCACAAGGGAAGATGGAAATGAAATATAGAAGACATATGACAAGTAGGAAAAGCCATAGACAAGGCAGCATATATATTTGAAGAAGAGATAAGTAAACGTTCTGGAGAGAACGAAAAAGAGGGAAACGAAACCATATAGGAAATGTCAGATTTATAAGAGGAAGACAAGATGCACAGTAAAAGTGGATCAGAGATGAGGATGGACGATAGACATGGATGGTAAGAAAAAGAAAAAGCACAGGGAGGAAAGATATGCAACTGGGGGGAACGATTAATGAGATAGGCGGAATTTCAAGATAATTCGCGTAGGCGGGATAATAAACTTGGGAGTAGATATAAAAGGGATGGTAAATGGCTAATGAAGTTAGAAAGGAATTAGTAAGAGTAGAAAAGGAGCAAACGATAAGGTGTACTATGAAATGAGTTATATTATGTACAAGGTGTAATATGAAATAAATTGATACTCAAGTTGTAAGATGAAAAGAGTTGTATTCAGTAAAATGTATAATATGAAAACAGTTCCATGATGGAAAATGTATACTATGAAATGGAAATTGTAGACAGGAAGATATGTAAGGTTGATTGGAAGTGGAAAATAGCAGGTTGCATTGAGATCAGTTGGTGTTTAGCTTATTGGGACAGGTATTGATGAAGAGAGGGACGGAGTTGGTAATGGACGAGGGAAGGAAGAGAGTGAGTGGAGACTTTTCTGGGAAATTTTCTCTGGGGGAGAAATTTTTTTTTTAAGGGGGGGGGGGACATGTGTGAACGGTAGTTTTGTTTTAGTAGAGTAAAAGAGTGTAGAAAAATGGTTTAGGAAATATGAATGGATTTGGATACAGACTATTTGTCTTAGTTGAAGGGAGATCAAATGAGTGAAGGAATGCTTTGAGAAAAAAAGGAAACTCCGCATATTACGGTTGGTAGATGAAAGTGTTGAATTAGAGTTCAGCAGATTTAGTGTGCTCCCAATTATGGTTGAGAAAATTAGCATGTAATGATTTTGTAGTAAGCTTTAAAGAAGAGAGTATGGTGTTCAGTTAAATCATCAAAGGGAGATGACTTAGAATTAGGTCCCTTGCAGGTTTTAGTGAGTTGAGAAAAAAAAAAGTACGCACAGGAAAATTGGGATGAGTGAACACATTTTAGGGGGAACGAAGAATGTTAGAACGGGGATTAGGCAGTTGGAGATAGGAACGCGCTCAGCGTAAGACATGTGTGGGTAAATGCGCTCAGCGTAGGTGGTCAGCAAAAATGTGCTGTGAGTTAAAGAGTGATAGAAACCGCTCAGTACATTACTTATCATAAATTGGTGTACGACAGTATTTTTGTGATAGCATCTTTTCCGAGGACTAGATGGTTGTGAAAGGAAAAAGTGTATTTCGATATAAAAAACAAAACCAGGTATGTTGAACATTTTTGATCTATTACTAGCATGTATAGCTCAGCAGACAAGGTCAGCCACAAAAGAAAAATAGAAGTAGTCTTGGCAAAGTGACAGCCCTGGCGGTAAGGCCAGTTTTCTCTCAGTGAGATATACCAAGAGATTAAAAAGAACGTAGATAAAACAGCCAGTACAGAAGAGAGACAAGAGGTTTTGAATGAAGAATTAGATGACATTTTGATAGCTGGAACAAGCAGTAGCAAAGAAGACAAAGCAATGTATGTGAAAAATTGATACTGAGATTGTTGAAACTGAAGCTTTTATAATACAAGACTGCCAACCTTGAAGAGGAAGGTTGGGCATACCATTTTTACCCATTTATCAACTTATGTTAATAAAGTTCGACATTTGATATTTTCACTGCTGTTTTTCGGGTGAATTCGATTGATCAACAGTGGGTATGAGAAAAATGTAGAGTCAGTCTGAGAGAAAGAAGTTTTTCGTATTTACCTTACAACATACTATCTACTGAAAGGGCAGTGGTCCGAACCTCTAATACTATCAACGGCCACAATCTTGTACTGAAGTTTCTATTGTCTTCTACACTGAGTAATATTTTTAATTTACTAAAATGTCACTGAGTTTGACTGTGAAGGTAGGGTGGATTCATACTGTCCATAAACTCCTCCTTCACTGTATTTTTAGCAACATATTTATATTTTATTGTAGTGCTATCTTTGTTTGAATATGCTGACCAGTGGCTATGTAAGGCCACTTATCTTTAAATCGAGAAAATCCCACACTCTGCTGCCGTGGACTAACACGTCTGTGAATTGCCACGCAGTGGAACAATGGTGGCTGGCTACAATGACTTCACGAGCACTCGCACCTCAGAGTCCAATCGAGTTAGAGGAGTCAGATACTTCAGTAGTTTGCAGGATAAAACCTGAAATGCAAATAATCACAACCCCTGTATGGTCCAGCACTATTTTGTCTTTACATACAATGGACAAAGCATACAGTGTCAGACATTGTGCTAACATACGCACAGGACAATTTACCTCACCACCCATCACAGCCAGTTCACCGTGACTACAATTTCCTTATAAATCCTAAGTTTGATTCCTTTGTCCATGATTTGCTTCCATACAATGATTTGGTGTAGTATAAATTTACTAAGTAATATCTTGATCGATTCATTACAACAATTCCTGTCGATCCTTCCTTAGGTTCCATTATACATGTCATTCCTTTAAAAAATACTCTTTCAAATGTATTATCAAACTTACAGTCGTATTTCTGACATCATTCTCAATTATCCTACACATTTTACAATGCTGGCTTTCGCCTCTAAAATCAACACATGCTTTGCTTTCCAGCAAGCAACACATTCGTCCTGGAATATTCTTAACACAGGCTTATTCACTTTCTAACACACAAGTGGATTAATCACAGGAAAAATACATAAATATATATATATATATATATATATATATATATATATATATATATATATATATATATATATATATATATATATATATATATATATATATATATATATATATATATATATATATATATATATATATATATATATATATATAGTCATTCTTACCCTCAGGCAAAACACACAAGCTGTTAATGGTATCTAATGTCTGCGCAACAGATGCGGTGGGCAAAGGTACATGACGATTACAGTTACCGCTTCTTTCTGTACAGCTTGAAGTTTTGAATTTGTGTTATTGGCGTCAATTAGCCAAGGGCAAGGTCTTTTATAGTCACGCCTCCGGCGTATCGGATGACATGGGTGGAAAAAGGAGTAAAGAATCCCAAAATGATGCATATTTGTGCCTTCTGTTCAATGTATAAAATCTAGTTTTTCAATTATTTTCCTTACTTATGGGGAAGTTTTGGTTATTAAAGTTTGAATTATACTGTGAATTATTTTGTATCGATCTATCTATAAATTAGTTAGTTTGCCAAATGCATTTTAATATATGCATGCTTTAACTAGCTAAGTTGGACTAATCCTGATGTAACACAGCTCTTTTACTCGATATTTCTGTCTTACTAGAATATTATTCGAGAAAGTTTTTACACCTACCTCTAAAGTAACATTCCCGTTGATGAATCATATAATCCTCCACAGTGATACTTCTTTATTCTTTCCACAATTAAATAGTATCGTACTATCGGTTACACAAAATTGGTCTCTAGGTTTTAGCATAGTACGTTTCCTACCACACAGTAATAAAGGTACGTTTTCATTGGTTATTGTATCAGAGAGTTCCCTACCTATGGCGTGCGGAATGGTCAGATTAGAAAACCGTGTTGTGAGACAGAACTAAATCACGCCATCCATTGACATGATTTTTACTTGCACTGAATTGTCAATCGATTGTTTTTGGCTTGTAATGAATTTAACTTGCGATGAATTGGACTTTACATGTACAACACCACGATGAATTTGGTGTAATGAATTAAACATCGGGATGTGACGTAAGAATTACTGATTACTTACTTATTTACTTTGTCGTTCCCCTTCTACCGTGAGGTGTAGAGGTTTGGAAGAGAGAGCGCCAGACTACCCTATCGGCTGTCTTCCTCCTGGCCTGGTTCCATTCTAGTCCTTGGTCCTTTAAAGATTGTCTAATGTTGTCCTCCCAGCGGACTCTAGGTCGTCCTAAAGGTCTGGATCCCTGGCTCTTTGTTTCCTATGCTTGTCGTGGTAGCCGATCTTCTCCCATTCTGCAGACATGGCCAAACCATCTTAGTTGGGACTGTTCTACTTGGGTCTGGAGGGAGTGGGATTTTAGGCCTTAACGTATCGTCTAGTTGCGGACCATGTCTCTTCTTGTTACTTTAACCACCTTCCTCAGATACCTCATTTCTGAGGTTTGGACCTGGCTTTTGTGGGTTGTAGTCATTGCCCATGACTCGCATCCATATGTCAAGACTGGGACATAGGTGGAGTGGTATACAGCCATCTTCGTTTTCTTACCAACCTCTCTCTTGTTGAGGAATCCTCGATTTATGGCCTGAAAAAGTCTCCCAGCTGCGGCTTTTCGAGTGGCCAACTCTTCTTTGATACCTCCCTTTCGGTCTATAATAGCTCCGAGGTATTTAAAGTGGTCGACCTGCTCCAGGACCTGTTCTCCCAGCTTAAGGGGGAACACCCACCCAGAAATGGGTTATCTTTTTAAAAAATTAACAGGAAAATAACTAACAAACTTGTTGACATAAAATTTGGCTACATGTTACAAGAGATATTATATTTTATGATGAACAAAGTTTACTTTATAAATTTTAATGTTTTATGTGAAAATAATTAATTAACATGAAGTGATAAAAAAAAAGAAAGGAAAACCCCCAGTGCACCTGGGAATGAATTTCACTCACATAAAAGGTGCAAAGAATGCCAAACCAGCAGATGATGTGCATAACATCCCTACCTATGGCGTGAACCACCCAAAAATGTCTACCCCAATGAGTTTTGTAGATATGGCTCTTGCAATATGACCCTTTTAAATAGCACACATTTAGAACTTTGTATAGCAATATCTCTGTTTCTATACCATGTAAGAAAAAAGTGGAGGTTCATGCCATAAAGAATAACATGGGCTATAAGTGTGCAAAATTTGAAGGCTATAGCTTTAAAATTGTAGAAAATATCACCGGAACTGTGAATCGCAAGCCCTGTTTTCGTTAAAGTTTAGTTTTTAAAATGTTAAAACACTTATCTGATTCTCTTTGAACATTGATAACTCATAAACTATTACAGATAAACACATAATTCAAAAAGAATATCAAAGTAAAAAGGCTTATAAATATTTAAAACACAATTATTATATGAAAATCAAAAATAACCTTTTTTGTCTTTTTCTGGGTGTATATGCCCCCTTAATCTGATGTCTTCTTTCTTCTCGTGATATCACCATAGATTTTGTTTTAGAGCTGCTTATGACCATCCCTCTCTTCTCCAGCTCTTCCTTCCAGACTTCCAGGTTGGATTGGAGATGTTCCTCTGATTTAGCAATCTGGGCAACATCATCAGGAAATGCCAGCTCTGAAATACAGATTAAAGTACTTATAATGTATTTCTTCCGGTTATTTCTAGTAATAATAAATAATAAATTCTTTAAGCACCAAACACAGCGCATAAGGCATATTTCTAGTATGCAATAAAAATATTTTTAATGTATTTTTTAAAGAAATCAACTCCAGATCACTAATCGTAATGATTTAAAACGTCTGCTACGACGTGACTTTAAACCACATGTTGTGAAACTTGTATAACTTGATCAACTCTATCCATCGCATTAAGGTTTTACTAAACGCAAAGTAGTTATTAAATGTGATATCTAAGATTCATGTTAAATGACTTTCAGACTTTGAAAAGCTAGTAGCATTTGTTCAAGTTTATAGAAAAAAGTTAACAGAAAAAAAAATTGAAAAGTGTTGATTGAATTTTGAATTAATATGCAATTAATAGTTACTGTTTTGAATTTTGTTGTTATTGTCTTCCTTTATGGGTCATGGAAAACGCTGTTCTGAAGAATGTAAGATAGAGTAGGAGGCAGTAGTGATGATGTTTCGGGATTACTCTTCGTCAGCCATTCTATTTTCACAAGTAGAAAAAGAGATGAGAAATATTGATAGGATGTGAGAAAATGACAAAGAACACTGCAAAGTGACACAAATTAATAACAAATTTACTAAGAGAAATACTAAACCCAAAATAGATGTCGATGCAAAGAAACTAACTGCAATACTGCAACAACACAAACAAGAAAACAAAATAAACGAAAGAAAAGTGTGGCCTGGTGTATAAGTTGTATTCAGTGTTGAACCAATGTCAATGGGCAAAAGCTAGACACAAACAGGAAAAGGAAGTGAAATCAATGATAGCCGATATTAATAGCCGACAGGAAAAAAAAAGACAAGCCGGAGAAGAAAAATACGAAATACAAAAAGATACAAAGAAAAAAGGATAGAAGAAAGAAAAAAGGTCGAAAAGGGAACATTACAAAGAAAACTCAGAAGCTACTGATAAAGTAAGCAGTTACCTGAGAGCAGGAATTACCTAAAATAGTGCTGGTCATTTAATCCATTTAAATATCAGGATATTCTCCAACTGCCATCAATGGTACCTATACCTTGTAGCGGTATGGCAGCTTGTGTGCCCTGACAATCCCCAGAGCTATGCCAGTGGGAGTTTTACTCCTGGTAGGTTCAACCAAGCTGGACTGGTCTGCGTGGGTAGGGGTCAGACAAAAGCTGGTACCCTGGTCCTCCAGGTTGGGGGTTTTAGCACAGGGCCGACATCCCTGTCTATGTAAAAAAATCGCACATGTTACGGAAACGGCAATGAATGAAAAAAACTTTGATGCGGGACGGACATCCGGAATCTCAGGCTCGTATGACTGACAGTGGTGAAAGCCGAAAGGAAGCCACTGGCATGAAAACGGATGCTCAGACCGCAAAACACGAAACCAGAATTGGTTTTTGGAATGTCAGAACCATGAATGAGGCAGGAAAGCTGAGACAGATCACAGCAGAGATGAGGAATTACAAACTACATATCCTGGGAATAAGCGAGAGCAGATGGACAGGGATGGGGAGAATAAAAACAGCTACAGGGGAAACAGTACTTTATTCTGGTAGAGAGGATGGTCAGCACAACGAATGTGTAGCCATTATCCTGAAGAAAGGAATGGAAAGGTCTTTACTGGAATGGAAACCCATTAACAACAGACTAATAAGAGCAAGACTGAGAGGGAGATTCACCAACACCACAATTATACAATGCTGTGCACCAACAAACGACAGCGATGAAGAGATCAAGGACGAGTTCTATCAACAGGTACAAAAGGAAATGGAAACTGTACCCAGGTACGATCTTATTATAATAATGGGAGACCTAAATGCGAAAGTTGGAACACACAATAATTATAACGAAAGAGTAATGGGGAAATGCGGCAGTGGAACAGTAAATGAGAATGGGGACAAATTAATAAGCTTCTGCAGTATTAACAACCTGGTCATTGGAGGAACACTTTTTCAACACAAAGAAGTGCACAAGTTAACATGGGAATCACCAAACGGACGAGACAAAAACCAGTTAGATCACATAATGATCAATGGCAGATGGAGACATGCACTACAAGACGTGAAAGTAAGAAGAGGTGCAGATGTGG
Organism: Oreohelix idahoensis; assembly: GCA_024509875.1. NCBI lineage: Eukaryota > Metazoa > Mollusca > Gastropoda > Stylommatophora > Oreohelicidae > Oreohelix > Oreohelix idahoensis. The sequence continues at coordinate 207,258 of JAMPIV010020040.1, read as the reverse complement.
GAAGTGATCATCACCTAGTAGTAGCAAGACTGAAGGTGAAACTCAGAGCTGCTGGACCAGTTGTAGTCAAACAGAAAAGATACAACATCACGAAACTTAAGGACCCCCTCACCAGAACAGCGTTCGTGGTTGACGTAAAGAGACGATATCTGATTACCAAAGCCAGGAAAGAACAGAGACCGACGATGTCGACCAGAAATTCAACACGATCTCAACAATATACAAAGAAAGCAGCAAGTCATGCTTGGGATTCCAGGAAAGAAAGAGCCGGGACTGGATAACACCAGAAACGCTAAACACCATAGCGAAGAGAAAGGAAATGAAAAGAAAGAAAACAGAAGCTAAGTCTCCCAGGTTAAAGGCAATATATAGTGAACAGTACAGTTAGCTGGACAAGGAAGTAAAACGTCAAACCCGTGCTAACAAAAGGACATTTCTGGATGACCTTGCAAGACGGGCAGAAGAGGCAGCACTGAGAAATGAACAAAGCACAGTCTATAAAATAACTAAAGCTATCAGTGGAAAACGAGGTGCAAACAATATAACGTTAGTAAGAGACAAGCAAGGAAATCTCATCACCACAGCACAGGGGCAGGAAATAAGATGGGCAGAGCACTTCAGAGAAACACTGAATAAGGAACCACCAGAGACTCAGCTGAATGTTCCTGAGGCTGAAAGTGACTTAGATGTAAATACAGACATTCCACGAAAAGAAGAAATCATCACAGCTATCAAAGGGCTAAAAAATGGAAAAGCGCCTGGTCAAGACAATCTAAATGCTGAGCTATTCAAGACAGACCCTGAACTAGCAGCAGAACTATTAGAACCACTATTTGCACAAGTCTGGGAAACTGAGACAACACCAACAGAGTGAAGTAAAGGAATAATTGTCAAATTGCCCAAGAAGGGTGACCTTGCAGACTGCAACAACTGGAGAGGAATTACCCTCCTCTCAGTTCCCAGCAAAATACTAGGCAGGATAATCATCCAGAGAATTTCAAAAGCAGTTTACCATAAACTGAGGAAAGAACAAGCGGGCTTCAGAAAGAACAGAAGATGTGCAGATCATATATTTACCCTCAGGAACATTATAGAGCAGTGCTCAGAATGGCAGAGACAGCTGTACATTAACTTTGTTGATTTTGAAAAGGCTTTCGACAGCATACACAGGGACAGCCTATGGAAAATTCTGAGGGCCTATGGAATTCCCAGCCGCATTGTTTCCATCATAAAAAGCCTCTATTCTAACTTTACGTGCAGTGTTGGATCGAGTAATATAATTTGACAGTCATAGATTGGGTTATGTGCCAGACAACGGAGGGCAGTCCAAGAGGAATTAGATGGACAGCGTTTTCTACACTGGAAGACCTGGAATATGCAGATGACATTGCACTACTCGCGCATTCACATCAGCACATGCACGACAAAACTGATAGACTGAATAAGTATGGCCAGCAGGTTGGCCTGAACATCAATTTGAAGAAGACAGAGGTCATGACACTAAATGTGGGCAAACCTGAGCCAATAACAGTAAGGAACCAGAAGTTAGAACAGACAGACACATTTACTTACCTAGGATGCATAGTAACACCTGACGGCGGAACAACCAAGGACATAAACAACAGAATGAATAAAGCGAGAACAGCCTTTGCTGTTCTCAACAACATTTGGAAGTCTTCCCAGTACAGCACAAACACCAAATTAAGACTGTATGAGAGCTGTGTACTTTCTGTGCTTCTCTATGGTGCAGAATGTTGGAGAGTAACAGAGAAGGAAATGTCGAAACTGTCCTCCTTCCACACAATCTGTCTAAGGAAAATTCTCCGAATCTTTTGGCCAAACACCATCAGCAACCAAGAACTACTTATTCGGAGTAACCAGGAGGACATGCACACACCATCATAGCTGGCAGACGCTGGAGTTGGGTTGGCCACGTCCTCAGAAGGGACCCTGATACCATCACAAGAACAGGTATGCTATGGACCCCCGAGGGAAAGCGAAAGAGAGCGCGACCAAAAACAACTTGGCGGAGAACTGTGGAAGCTGAAATGCAAAGAATGAACCACAGTTGGGGTAATGTACGAAGGATGGCCGCCGACCGATCAAAGTGGAATCAATTTGTTGCTGCCCTACAAGACGCCACCAGGCGTGATGGCCGCTGACTGCTTTGACGGTTGGTGGTTATGGATCAAAGAAGAAGAAGATATTCTCCAAAGAAAAAAAAAGAGTCGCATCATCAGTATTACGTGTCGCCAGAAAGTGTTGAATTGAAAATTAGAAGTTCCACAACTGAACCATGCGTTTATTAGTCTTGTGTGACAATGGTCTGTAGCCAATCTAGGAGAAAGTAAACCCTGAATTCAAACCTTCGCTGCCTCGAGTGAATATCCCCTTTACGGGTAAGGTTTTGGGAGCGGTGCAGAGACATGGTCACTACGCCCCAAGGCATGGTACTTGAAGAAGAAAAAGAAGAATGTTACCACCAGACGAGCGCTTCATAGTCAGTTATGACTGAAGGAGACTATTACTATCAGTTTTACTTACTTACTTAGTCGTTCCCCTTCTACCGTTGGATCAGTTTTACTTGATCGTTAATTACCAAAGTACCTGAACCACGCTGCCGTCTCTTTGAAATATTTGGGTCTCGTGAAGTTACTCAGGTAAGAACTAATGTCAAGGAAGGCTAGCAAATACAACTTAAAATAGCAAGCTGGGACAGAGGTTCTGTTAACAAATTATCGGAGAGCGTGTTTGATTTCCCTCACTGCGTGCGGTCTTCGAACAGAGCTCAGCAAACGACAGCGTTGAAAACAGACGTGCTTCATTGTTTTTGAAAATTGTGGTAGCGGCATGCCCCAGTCTACCCAGCTGTAAATTGGTACACAGCTCTGCTCTTGAGTTAGGGAATGCAAAGGCAGCGAGGAAGTGGACCCCACCTCGTAATGCTGAACCTGGTATAGTGAAGAGGTCTCTAACACATTCCTCATTCGACGAGTATCTGCGATGGGACTACTTTTCCTTTACCTTTTACAAAATAGTTGGGGAAAAGGGGGGGTCTATGAGCAGACAAAGGAAAGAATAGAACTAATGTTCCTTTAGGCATGTCGAAGAAGCAGTTGTGTCCAGGACTGGTTCAATGTAGTTCGTGAGTTCTGCAAGGAGACAAAGAACGGATAAGCCAACTGTTTCTTCGGGCATCTCGTAGAAGCAACTAATATCAAGGTTGTATTCTGGGCTGGTCGGACCAAAGTTCAGGAAGTCTCCGATGAGGCATAGAAAGAATATGCCAACTGCTGTATTAGGCAGTCCGTCAGAAGCAACTAATATGAGGATGTGTAAGAGACTAGCAATTTCATCGTGTAAAAAAACATTGCTACGAACCAACGCTCCAAGAGCACACAATTGCGTTGGCGCAGGTTTCCTACAAGGAGGCCAGCTGTTGTGATGGTTTCATGCTCCATAAGGAACGAAACAAAAAGGAATGTTGGTGATGATGCCCAACCAGTCACGCCAGTCAGAAATATGACGTTGATGTTGTTCTTTTTCTTTCTCCTAGTCACTTCTTACAGCACTGTAGCTGGTCCCCTAAAGCATGCACCATGTATTCACATTGTGGCAGCCTTGGTCGTGGTCGTTGTATCAATGTTCTTATGTGTGGCCGCTGTGAACGGTAGGTTTGGTTTTGGTAGGGTAGGTGAGTGTAGGAAAATGGTTTGGGAATAATGAATGGACTTGTTGGGAGACTGTTCGCCTTTGTTGAAGGGAGGTGATATGGGTGCAGGAGTGTTTTGTGCGGAGGGAGATAAATCTAGGAATCCTTTTTGGAAGATGACGTTGTTGTTTAGAATTAAGCGTATTAAGTGAGTTCCAAGTTATGGTAGAACCAATTTGCATGTTTAGATTTGGTAATAAGGTTTAAAGAGGAGAGTATGGATTTGTGTATACTCAGCAAAGGGAGTCAACTGGAAATTACATCACTTGATAGGTTAGTGAGTGTGAAAAAGTATAGACGCACGAGAAAAGTTTGGGGGATGAACACAATTTTTAGGGATGAACGAGAGGAATGTAAATAGGGGTTTAGTTGGAGTCTTGCTGGAAACGCGCTCAGTGTATGTCAGCGGGTTGCTGAAGAGAAAGAATAAAGTTGTGGTTCGCGACTCTGGCGAACAAGCCACTGGAGGTGGTTGATACTGTAGTTACAGGCAAATATCAAGTTGTTATGCCATACAGAAAGAAAGACGATGTCGCCATTTTTGCGAGAATTGAGTTAACAAGATTGTCAAGATTTTCAAAACAGAACAGTATGTTGATAAGTCAGTAGTTAGGTCGGAAAAGGGAACAGTGACTAATTGAGATAAACGAAACAGCCCTGGTAGTCAGACCAGTAATTATTTTATAATAAATACCTCAAAACTAGTTATCAGACCTAACGGGTTTTTCATCATGAGTTGAAGTAAACAAAACCCGGCTACATAAGTTTTTCTAAGATGAGATAGAACAGCCATAGCAGACAGTGCATATAGAAGGATTGAAAGAACGCAAAGAGAAATTATTATAAGTTGTGTTTATGACATTGTATATTTTGTGAGAATTACCTGCCTAGATTGAAGATTAGGCGTGAGGCAAGTTTATTTCAACGGAATGTTGTTATTGGATGATTACTGAAAATTAAACATCATCTTTGTTATTCACCACTTGGTTTGGTGCAGTACTTTAGATGGAGATTCTCCACCCACCAACAGTGTTTTCGTATGATGTCCTATCATATAGAGTAAAATAATTTAACATCATCAGCACTGTACTGTCTACTGTTTTGGGGTATTGAGACGAACACACTATACGAACACTAAAAAAATTCAACAGCAACCACACCATCACGGCCACAGGTGGTAAATGGTGTCGTGACCAGCCCTACAGTGGACAGGGTGGTAGATGGTGCCTGTGACCAGCCCTAAACTGGACAATGACAAAGAAGACAGATAACAGGTGGTGGTAAAAAGATGCCAGTGACCAGCCCTACAGTAGCAACGAAGACAGCAAACGAAGAATCCAGTTAGTAGTACTAATACCCAGTGACCAATCCGCACCAGACAAATTTAAATTGCAACGAAAAGTGGTTCTGGAGACTAATTACAGAAATTTTGCTGATGAACAATTATATGCAAATAGAAGGAAGAAAACCAGCATCTTGATTCTCCGCCAGATAATAGGTAGAAAATGATGCCAGTGACCAGTCCGCACCAGACAGTGAAATAGAGACACAGAAAGATTTACGTAAACAAGAAGAATATCCTTTTTCAAGACTCAAGTACACAGAAAGAACGTCGTATATCAAGGAGCAATTCAACGACCTGCATCTTGTCATAGCAAGTATCACAACAAGAGAAGGTCTGCGTTCTGAAGATACGAGATTACTTAAATTCTTTTCACCCTGAACCAACGAGAGATGTTCCTACAATGTGCACCAACAATCAAAATAAGGCATGCCGATCGCGCGCAAGTAGTTAAAACTATATACAAGACTGTGTGCGAGACAATAATACTATATTAACAAGACACAGGTATTCTAAACAAGCAAGAAAGAACATAGCACCGAACATTTTAGGTCACTTAACTTAAATCATCTAGATATTAATTAATTATAAGTTGTTTATTGGTATTATTATTATTTCACATATGTTTATAATTGAATCACATGTAAATGTTATCATTATATTTCGGACGATATACATTTGTGTATAGTACATGATTAGAGTGGTTAGATTTGTTTTCAGGTAACTAATGCAAAAGTTATCCAGGTATTTGACTAATAATAACAATTACAGGTCCTGTATCATGCAGCAACAGCAGCCAAATCTGGGCGTTGACCCGAACGACGCTGTTATGCAGCAAGTTGTTAGAACGCTGGCAACAATGGAAAGTAATGCCAGGTTTCAAAATATTAGATGCATAGTAATGCCTTATTCTGGCGACCCTAAGTCATGTAGGCAATGGCTTTTAGATATTCAAAAATATTGTACTTCTGCCAATATCGAGCAGGCAGATTATAAACAAGTTGCATATCTTTCCTCGCAAGGATTAGTGACCGATTTTATAAGAAAACGCTTGGAAACTTTCCCTAACGAAACATGGGAGGAGCTAAGGAAAGAACTTGTTCAGGCTTATTCTCAGATTACAGACAGCACATATGCGTGGACACTGCTCCGCCAGATACAACAACAACAACCTCTGGAATCAGTGCAAATGTTTAGTGACAGGTTGTTGAACCTCGCAGAGGAGGCCTTCATGGGTCAAAACATAAATCAACAAGAAGTTGGAAAACAACTAGTCGGCATATTTGTAGATGGGTTGGATGGAACGCCGATAAAGTTACACTTGATTCGTAAAGATCCCCAGAGTTTGAAACAAGCAGTCACACTAGCTGTGGGGGAGGAAAATATCAGAAAGCGTTTGGACCTAAGTCTGGGAAGAGCTAGGACATATGAACAAAGGGAAGAAGAGCCCATGGAGATAGGGTTCTGTCAAAGAAGAGGACTACCACAGAGAGGGAGAAATCCACCGGAGGTAGCAAGAAATGGAGAACACAGACTACCTGTGTGTTATATTTGCAAAAGAGTTGGACATAAGTCTTACTCATGCAGATATAGGCCGCAAGAGCTTCAACAACCAGACGAGAGTGTCAAATGTTATACAAAGAAACAGTACAGCAGTAGCAACGGGGCTACGACGCCAAAACGTTGGTATAGTTTGAACAAAAGGAGGCATAGAGTAAACAAGAGTATTAACACTACAGGACGAATGGTACGGGACAAATATCGACAACAAATACACATATGATATCACAATGGGAAACAGATGGAAGACAAAAGAAAAGATAAAAAGAAAATAAGAAACATAAGAATTAACCAAGCACAATCTTGGGTCAACTCAGAGGAAGGACAAGGATATGTTGGTACAAGTGGAAGACAACCACAAGTGAACATGATAGGAAGGGCACATGTTAGGCATAACCATCAACCATACCATAGACAATGGGCCAGAGTACACCATCCTGCAAGTTGGTTTGACAAGAAAAAACAGCAACAACAAACATGGCGAGGATACAGAAATAGGATGAATTGGGATAGCTCAATCGTACACAAGAATAGACAACACACTCATAAGAGGAGAAACATCGGTACAGAATGTGAAAGGGAGAAATGGAAATGTAACAAATATCAGCAAAAGCAGGGACATCATAGAACATGTAATAACAGTGACAGGATACTCCCGACTTTCAACAGCAACAATGAGTTAGGACATTGGGATAGCCTGAATAGGAGAAGATCAAGAATAGCGGTCAGGAATTTTGTGGGAGAAATTAAGAAAGGAAGGATATTGGAAATAAACAACATCAATGTTGGTAACCAACAGAAGTGCCAAATAAGAACACAGAACGGTTGGAAAATGAAGGTAGAACCGCTAGGAGTGTGGAGAAAGATAATAGGATCTTGCCATCAAAATGTCACAACAAAAGAAGGTAATAGGAATAGACCATGTACAAGTCAAGTTAGAACAACAGTCCAGAAGCAGGAAAACATACAGAGAGTTAACAGTATAACGGAAAGGATGGAAAGGATAAAAATACCTGAACCAAGCACAGAGCAGTTGAGGAAAGAAATAAAAGCCATCCTTAGAAGAACTAAACCAGACATCGTGGTGCTAAAGGAGGTGCAGAAAATTCTGCAAGGAAAGGTTGATATAGACTTATCAGAAAGAAAGGAAGAAATCTACAAGCTTGTCGTAGACGAAATAGAGGACGATAGACCGATGGATGTAAGAGGCTATATAAGGAGTCATAGTATGTATAGTATGAGAGGCAGTGTTGAAGAAAGAGGTATACGTTTCCCAGTAAAACACCACCCTATACGGAAGGACAGACACAACACAACAATACACATGATAGGATAGGACACGTAGAACTGAAGCAACACTGAAGGATAGTGACTGGAATAAGTCTAACAGGATAGGAGACAACTGGAGAATAGGATGGGAAGATGACTATGGAGAAACATCAACAAGTAGTCAGCGTCGCGCAATGGCAGGAATGCATACGGAACCTAGGATAACATCTACCCAGTTCACCCCAAACCCTCAAAATGTATGCGAACAAGGAGAACAAGAAATTGCAGAAACACCAGAAGAAGATGGAAGACTATTACGACAGGATATACAAGAAAACAAGCAGTGTGATAATATTTTAGAAGATACAACAGGAATAAGGAAACAATGGAGTAATGTTCAAACAGAAATAGATGCACCGTACAAACATACGAGAGCTGCAGAACAAAGAAACAAAGCACAGGAACAGCAGCTATTGCAACAGGAGCAACAGATAGAGACTAAACAACAAAGTGGTGGAAGTCAAACTCAGAACTTAGAGGACACATCAGCTAAAGATTCAGATACGCAGGAAGAGATGGAGGAAAGGAAAATAAGAGGGACGAAGAGACAGCGGTCGTCGTCATCAGATGATTCATCGGTTTATAGAAGGCGTCTAGCAAAGTTGAGACATGTAGAAGAGGTCAGACTAAGGAGGAAGAATGAGGTAAGAAATAGTGGCGCACCGGAGAATAATGAAGATATGAAGGCATTTGTTCAATATATTGACAGGAAGTTTGAAGAATTGAAAAAGGAGAAGCGTAGTCATAGAGAAGTACAAGAGAAGGAACAAGAAAGAAGGACCAAGGGAACGGGTCAATGGGAAATAGACAGTGTAGACCAGGGAAGGTCGAGGAAAAACAAAGAGGAAGAAAGAAATAATGACAGAACAAAAATAGAAGAGTTAACTGCACTTTGCGCAGATTTAGAGAAGAAGTTGGAAGAGTTAGAAAAGAGACAGGAAATGAATAGAGATGCATCGGAGAAAAAGGAAGATGTCACAGCACCTTGGGCAGGTGATGATAGAAGGGAAGCCATAGCGAAGGCGAAGCAGAAAGAGGAAGAAGTTAAGAAACATGAAGGTAGTAGAAGTACAGATCGAAGGGAATACCGATCTAAGAGTAGAGATACGATGGAGGTAAGTAGGGATACGGGTCGAAGAGAATACCGATCCAAGAGCCGAGAGGCTAGAAAGGAGGAGAGAAATAGGAGTAGTAGTAGGAGAGATACGAGGAGTATAAGCAGAGGTCGAGGTAACGACCAAGCACTGAATACAGTACCTGAGAGAAACTTAGGGAATACGAGAAAGGAAGAAATGGATGATAGAGAAAAACCGAAGCAAATGGTTAATGAAGTCGTAAAAAGTAGAGAGGTTGAGACAATTTCGAGAGATAGAGAGGCAGAGAAGAATCAAAGTGTTGATGAAGTCAGAAGAGTAGAGGGGACTCAAGATATGGATAAACAGATAGAGTTAGAAGCGCTTAGAGCCAGAGAGGCTAGGATGATGGAGATGCTAAAGTTGATGAATAAGTTAGCATAAGAGGTGGCTATGTGAGGAGAGGCATAGCACTATTTAAGTAAACAAAATGGCGGCGGTAGCTGAGTCTTGAGAGGACTAAGTATAATTGGTCTATACCGAACACATGTAGAGAACTGGGTACACCTGACCGATAGGGTACTGCAGTAGAGGAGACGAGTAAAAGTGAGGTAAGAAGTAGATTAGAGGCCATGGTAGTATGGCGCAAATTATGTGAAACGCCGTGGGGACGACGGCAGAAATAATGGAGACTGAGATTTTGGTGAAGGCGCAGAGGAAGACGGCAATTATGGAGCAAAATGAAGTATGGAGAAAATAGTGGAGACTGAGATTTTGGTGAAGCCGCAGAGGAAGACGGCAATTGTGGAGCAAAATGAAGTATGGAGAATGACGTAGTAATATGGAGAAGATTTTGAGGAAGCCGTACAGGAGGACGGCAGAAACATGGAGTATTATGGTGAAATGGGGAGAAATATGGAGTTACAGACTTTGAGCAGTCGCAGAGTAGGACGGAAGGAATAATAGAGATTTTGAGAAACCGTTGAGGAGGACGGCAGTATTATTGGGTTTTCTGGGAGAAATAGGGAGAAATAAGGGAACTATGAGATTTTGAGAAGCCGTGGAGCAGGACGGCAGAAATATGGACAAATTGGAAATATGGAGAAATATGAAGTATGGAGAAATATTGAGACTGAGATTTTGTTGAAGCCGTAGAGGAAGACGGCAGAGATATGGAGAGTATGGGCTGAAGCCGTAGAGGAGGACGGCAGAGATATGGAGAGTATGGAGATAAATGACAATGGGGATATTGAGAAACCATTGAAGAAGACGGCAATGATAAGGAGAAATATTAGAGATAAACAGTTATAATGGAGAAATTGGAGAGCACAGTTCCAGGGAGGGAACGAGAGGTAGAGGAGATGAGGGAGAGAAGAAGAAAAGTAGAAAATTGCAGCGGGAGTCTAGTTGTTTAGAAACTAGATGCAATCGTTCTACACTGAACATAAAAGTAAGCTGAGTAGGTCCGAACGATGGACTACTGCAGGGAGGAAGAGAGAAGATAGAGAAGTAGAGAGAAAGAGGCAAGGAAGCCATAGATTAAGGGAGAAAGACGTAGAGAAGGAAAAAAAATTGAGAAGTCACATAGAGGAGACGAAAAATAATTATGAGATAAAGGGGCATATGGAGAAACGATAGATAAAATGGTACTAGATGAGGGCCATAGAGAAATGGCGAAGATATAGAGACACTGGGAAATTAGAAGTGATAGTTCCAGAGGGAGCTGATAACGGAGTTGAGGAGGATGCAGATTTTTTTTTCGGCAGTTGCCAGAGTCTTGTGAAGACTTTGTGAAAAGCGATGCTTCTCCATAAAAATGAAGCTATAGGAAATGAAGATTTGTTACGCGACAATAAGAACGAATAATGAGATATAGAAAAACTTAGGAAATAGGACAGAAAGAGAGGAAATAGTACTTACGTTGAGGAAACAGTACTTACATTGTTATATGGTTATGAGTTTCTTTGAGGTATAAAGAAGATATAAATGAAATATAGAAGACAAATGCCAAATAGGAATAGACATAGACGAGACAGTATGGATAAATTGAAGAGGAAGTAATAAACGTCTAGAGTGAACGAATAGGAGGAACACGAAGCCATGGAGGAAATGTCTGAATTATAAGAGGATAAGGTAAATAATAAAAGGTACGGAGAAAAGAAAACCTATACGTAGATAAAGACAAAGTTATAAAATTACAAGAAGGATAGGAATGAGTGAAATAAAGAGTAATAGTAGGGACATAAAATTTACATGGAATACAAGAAAGAGAGAGAGAGAGAGAGAGAGAGAGAGAGAGAGAGAGAGAGAGAGAGAGAGAGAGAGAGAGAAACGAAGTATATATAAAGAAGAAGACAAAGTAAAACAGTAAAAGTAGATTCGGATATTAGGAATGGATGGTAGATATAAATGCTAAGAAAAAGTAAATGCCATAAGAGGAAAGATTTGCAACTAAGAACGAGTAATGATGTAGGCGAAATTTTTGAGATAATTCGAGTAGGTATCGCACTTCAGAGTAGTGGAAGAGGGCGCGAGTTCATTAAATTGTCACGAAAGTGATTGTGGTATATAGACAGTAACAGTGAAGTACGCTGGAAATATTCGAAACAGGACTTATTAAACGTGGGAGTAGATGTAATAGAGATGGTAATGTACAAACGGAATTTATAAGAGAATTGGTAAGAAGAGGAGGAGAAAATGCCAACGTGTATATACCTAGTAGCCACATGTTAGTAAATTGTGAGTTCTAGAAGAATAGTAATATGGATTGAACTGGTAGATTGACCAGAGAAGTGTTGAAATTTGCATTTATGAAAATGTATAAAATGAATTGAAAATTTGCATTATGTAAATGTATAGAATGAATTAGAAATTGCATTATGTAAAGGTAATTGCATTATGTGAGTGTGTGGAGTGAATTGGAAATTGCATTATGTAAATGTATAAAGGAAATGGGGGTTGCATGGTGGAAAATGTGTGGTTGAGACATGAACGGATTTGGTGATGGACATGGCAAGGGAGCGGTTGAGCGTAGTGATTTGTCTGGGAAATTTTCTCTGTAGGAGAAATTTTCTTTGTAAGGGGGGGAGAGATGTGTGAACGGTAGGTTTGGTTTTGGTAGGGTAGGTGAGTGTAGGAAAATGGTTTGGGAATAATGAATGGACTTGTTGGGAGACTGTTCGCCTTTGTTGAAGGGAGGTGATATGGGTGCAGGAGTGTTTTGTGCGGAGGGAGATAAATCTAGGAATCCTTTTTGGAAGATGACGTTGTTGTTTAGAATTAAGCGTATTAAGTGAGTTCCAAGTTATGGTAGAACCAATTTGCATGTTCAGATTTGGTAATAAGGTTTAAAGAGGAGAGTATGGATTTGTGTATACTCAGCAAAGGGAGTCAACTAGAAATTACATCACTTGATAGGTTAGTGAGTGAGAAAAAGTATAGACGCACGAGAAAAGTTTGGGGGATGAACACAATTTTTAGGGATGAATGAGAGGAATGTAAATAGGGGTTTAGTTGGAGTCTTGCTGGAAACGCGTTCAGCGTATGTCAGCGGGTTGCTGATGAGAAAGAATAAAGTTGTGGTTCGCGACTCTGGCGAACAAGCCACTGGAGGTGGTTGATACTGTAGTTACAGGCAAATATCAAGTTGTTATGCCGTACAGAAAGAAAGACGATGTCGCCATTTTTGCGAGAATTGAGTTAACAAGATTTTCAAGATTTTCAAAACAGAACAGGTATGTTGATAAGTCAGTAGTTAGGTCGGAACAGGGAACAGTGACTAATTGAGATAAACGAAACAGCCCTGGTTGTCAGACCAGTAATTATTTTATAATAAATACCTCAAAACTAGTTATCAGACCTAACGGGTTTTTCATCATGAGTTGAAGTAAACAAAACCCGGCTACATACGTTTTTCTAAGATGAGATAGAACAGCCATAGCAGACTGTGCATATAGAAGGATTGAAAGAACGAGAAGAGAAATTATGATAAGTTGTGTTTATGACATTGTATATTTTGTGAGAATTACCTGCCTAGATTGAAGATTAGGCGTGAGACAAGTTTATTTCAACGGAATGTTGTTATTGGATGATTACTGAAAATTAAACATCATCTTTGTTATTCACCACTTGGTTTAGTGCAGTACTTTAGATGGAGATTCTCCACCCACCAACAGTGTTTTCGTATGATGTCCTATCATATAGAGTAAAATAACTTAACATCATCAGCGCTGTACTGTCTACTGTTTTTGGGTAGTGAGACGAACACACTATACGAACACTAAAAAAATGCAACAGCAACCACACCATCACGGCCACACCGCCTGCCTGCCCAGGTCCTTTTACCTCTGTGATTAGCAATGACTTGATGCATAATTATAACAGTCACACACACACACAGCAAGCGATGAGATAACTCCATAGTAATTGAAATACTATTTATTTACATATGAGAGGATCATTGCTCTCTGCTCTGACCTCCACATCTGGTCCTTCACAGAATATACAATGTGTAAGTTCTTTCTCAATATTTCTTCCTTCCCTCACTCTCTCTCTCTCGTTCAGTATCGAATCTACACCTTCTGATATTTAATCATTGATGATCACTCAGGTGCTATAGTCTCTATTTCTGTTCTTTCTTCCTTACAATTTCTTAGATTATTGTTATATATCATCTCAGTGTTCAGGTTATCTATTGACAGAACCGGACCTCTCCGGGGTTTTTACTTTCCCTTTCATCACTGAAGAATAGGACTACTGTATGTATATGTATTACATTTCACTCTAAATACCTTTTCTGAATAAAACCTAACTCACACCGGTTCTCCTTCTAGACAAGAATTCTCACTATTCAATATGTTGGGTTAACCATCACCCAAACTCATCTCCTTGTCCGCGAAATATTCATCACTCAAACTACTTGAGTACTGCCTTCAACATGGCTACTAGCGTACTACTTCACGCCTCTGGACTGCTGCTGAGAAAGCGTGCTTCACTGGATTATCATTCAATTCTTTCATGCGCATCATTGTTCGCGCATCCCCTTTTTGTACTCTATTTCTGAACCTTCCCATTCCAATTCTCTTTATTCATTCCCTTTGACTGTCAGTTGTTCCTTATCTGCCACATATATCTCCTTATCTCCCCTAAAAATAAATTATTTATCCGTAGGAGAAAAAATTTATTTTCATGACTATACCAACACTATTGTACTTAACTATGTACAAAACAACCAAAAAAATCCTTATCAATATGCTGGTACAATCCTAGTTCAGCACATTACCAATTCCTATCTGTGCCAAAGGACAATTTCCCATTACACAACACAATCAAATTGTACTGGAAACGTACATTCATCAACATCTCGTTCCCATTTACGACCACTCATCTTTGCTTTTCTCCTATCTGCTCATATTACATGATTTCAAATACATACTTTTGACATGTTATACATTCCACTTCCTTAGTGGTCTTTATTATTTTTTCATATCACTTAACATATCATTATTTTCTTATGTTACAACATATTATCATTACAAAAACTGGGGAATTTCTTTTTTCCCGTCACTTTTCTTAAGTGACCTTTCCTCTTTACATTTATGACATTTATGTCAAAGACTTCTTTAAATATTTCTTTAAATATTTCTTGCAGTTTTCCAAACCGTTCATTAAATATTTTTTCCTGTTGTCAAGTACTGCAAATAATTCTTGCAGCTGTCAAAAATGTCTTCCAGGTGTCAAACATTTCTTTAAATATTCCTTATAGCTGCCACATATTTTTGTCGAGTATTTCTTCCATTTTCACATATTTCTCACTGCCATATAGAAGTAAGCTGGTGAACAGGCGTTATATATCGCAGCTTTGGTCGTCGTTGTGAGTTTGGCGTTTTCCCAAACATGTTATGTGAGGCAGGCAAAGGTAGCTGCAGCTTTGTTAATGAGGCTATCAATTTCTGTGTCCAGAGAGAGTTTGTCATTGATGATATACACAAGGTATGTGTGATGCACCGCACACAACCCGTCAGGGCCGACCCAGTTTTAACTGGGTACCAGAGCAACTCTGGGAAGGTTAAGGCGGAGGGCGTGATGCTGAACACAGCATCACGTCGGCCGACTTAACATCACGTGCATCACACATACCACACTACATCAACTCCAGTTGTTATCAACCAATATTCCCAGAGCCGAGTTGAAGTCCTAACACCAACCCTTGTCCCCTAAATCAACTCCAACCATAGACAATCACTCGGATGCTGTCTTTAATCTACAACCACCACCGAAACGGCAAAGAAGCGTCTGAACCTAGACATTTAGCTTGACATTTCGTATTCTTTTAAAAGAGCTCATTAAATATATTAATTAAAAAACCTTGGCCTTTGTTATCTATGTTGTAAAATTCATAGTGTATATATGTATAAATATTGTTTGTATATATGTATATTGTATAAATATTGTCTGTCGGTTGTAAAATATATATTGTCTACCTGTTTGTAAAATATATATATGTATATGTTGTATAAAGAAACAACACAACAACACAATTAAAATACCTACACACAACACACCAGACAAACCAAAAGCAATACCACCCACACCACACCGCTTATACATTGTCTTACTCCGGCGTTACACCCCAACACACACTCATGAGTCATCACCCCCGCCAGCCAAATCCAATACCCCCGCGCACTCAAAAATCAACACCACACCCTGCTCATTAGCCATCTTTCTCTATAAAACACATACTAAGCGAATTTATCGATTTTTTATATTTTCCTCTTTATCTCAAGAGTGCAGGATTTTATCGATTTTTATGTATGTTGTATACATGTATATATATTGTATAAATATTGTCTACCTATTGTAAAATATATATATATATATATATATATATATATATATATATATATATATATATATATATATATATATATATATATATATATATATATACTGAAGCACATTAAAAACGTACCACTATTATATATACTGATGCCGAGAAGCTGGCAAAAAAAAGTGTGGGAATGGATTTTCCCCGTGTTTGCCATGAGGTAGAGAGCGAATGGCTGCTAGAATGGAAAGTGCAAGATTCAACCCATGGGTGTGTGTACAGACTATATGAAAACGATGAAAGTTACACGTGCAACACGATTCTCAACAGCTATGACCCTGAAAATGTGTACGCGTTGTGGCAGTATACTCGGTATAAAAAGGCCGTTGAGACAAAACACCCAGTACATATGCTTGAAATGCCACGACTATCTGAAAACGACCGCCAACGAGCCATTGGTATGTTGGAGACCGGAATGAGCTCGCGGGCCATTGCCAGAAGGATGAATTGCCACCACACCACTATTGTACGTCTTAATGAACGTTACGAAACCACTGGCAGTGCCCGGGATAGACTTCGGAGTGGCCAACCACGAGTTACTACCCCTGCGCAAGATCGTCATATTGTGCTGAGTCACCTAAGGAATTGACTCTCCCGGCAAGTCAAACAGCAAGAGCAATAGTGGGTAGACATGGGCAAGTCTCTCGAATGACAGTCATACGACCACTCAGAGATACAGGCCTTACTACAAGACGACCTTATGTTGGGCCAAACTTGACTCACAGACATCGTTAGCAGCGCCTGCAATGGGCAGAGCAACATATCAGTTGGACTAGACTGCAGTGGAATGCTGTCCTATTCACAGAAGAGAACAGATTCAACATATCCTTTGCAGATGGACGTATGCGGATTTAGCGACGGTGTGAAGAGCGCTTTGCAGATTGCTGTGTCAACCGATTTCGAGGTGGCAGTATTCACATTTGGGGAGGATTCAGTTTTCACCATCGCTTGCCTCTTCACGTCTTCCGTGGAAATGTTAATGCTGTGACATATCGAGATGAGGTTCTGGATGCACTGGTTGCTCCTGCGTTCACAATTTATCCAGACTTGCAGCTTCTCCAGCAGGATAACGCACGTGCATTTTTTTGTATTTTTTGGTTTTCTCCCTTGCCTGCACAGAATGCAATGAATTCATAACAATCAAATGTACAAATTAATGACCAGCATGGATTCATAGGAAAATGAATAAAGATTCCAAATATGTAAACTTGTACACACTTATATTTACATTTCACACTCTGTTCTTGGATTATACAGGTGGTGCGTTTTTAATGTGCTTCAGTATATATATATATATATATATATATATATATATATATATATATATATATACATATATATATATATATATATATATATATATATATATATATATATATATATATAGTATAAAGAAACATAACAACACACTTAAAATACCAAAACAATACTTCTTATCTCCCCACGCCGCCATTATCGATCGGGGTATTTTACTATATACAATTTTTTTTCTCACCCTTATAATCTCATCAATACCTACACACAAAAATACCACACAAAACCAAAATCAATACCACCCGCACCACACCGCTTATACATTGTCTTACTCCGGCGCTACATCCAAAAACACATACCCATGAGTCAACACCCCACCAGCCAAAACCAACCCCCCCCCCCCCCCCCCCCCCCCCCCCCCCCGCGCACTCAAAAATCAACACCACACAACGGTCGTTAGCCATCTTCCTCTATAAAACTCATACTAAGCTACTTTATCGATTTTTTTATATTTTCGTTTTTATCTCAAGAGTGCAAGCTTTTATCGATTTTTATGTCTAAAATTCCCTGTCCTGTTTTTACATAAAAAGACAGGTACACGCCGATAATGTCACCACTTCATAATAATAATATAATAAAATTTATATATACACACCTATTACGCCTCTGTTTATACGCCTCTGTGCTTATACATTGTCTTACGCCTGAGCCAATTCACCCATGCGTCATCACCCCCGCCAGTCAGCATCAATACACTCTCCATTAAAAACCCCACCGGCCACCTAACGCCAATAATTAGCCTTTGCTCCCCCATTTTATCGGTTTTTTGCCGTCATATTTCCTTATATAAACCCATTGGTGGCGTTTTTGCCGTCATTTTTTCCTCACGCCAACACACACCAATGAGTCATTACCCCCGCCAGCCTAAACAAATACCCCCGCGCACTCAAAAATCAACACCACACCACGCTCATTAGCCATCTTCCTCTATAAAATTTATCAATTTTTATATTTTCCTCTTTAACTCAAGTATTCTTTTAAAAGAGATCATTAAATATATTCTTCTATTTATAAACCTTGACCTTTGTTATCTATGTTGTATAAATATTGTCTACATGTATATATATATTGTATATAGGTATTGTATAAATATTGTCTACCTGTTGTAAAATATGTATATATATATATATATTTTATAAAACAAACACACCAACACATTACCAGCACAATACACCAACACACTACCAAAACAATACAACAACACAAGAACAATTACAATACCTACACACAATACAACCTACTTATCTCTCCTTAGTTACCTACTAACCCGCCATTATCGAACTAATATATTGCTATATAAAAGTCAGCGCATCCGCCAGAATCGATCGGAGTATTTTCCTATATAAAAGTCACGCGCATCCGCCAGAAAAGGGGTGCGTTTTGCGCATTACATACTACTTATAAATCTTTCTGCTATTTGATCCTCCTCGTGGTTACACTATCCGTCCGAAGTTAGAAATAAAGCACATCTCACTACTATTGTTAGTGGCCATGTTTGTTATGAACTGTGACTATCTCGTATCGCTTTGCCGTGTTGCGTGCTTTATAATAACACCGTCGATTTCAGTAATCGATTCCACAACAGAATTGGAAACAATCTTGCCACATCTCTTCAGAGACCCTCAGGAACAACACAGACCCTATACATATATGTTTGCTCCTCATTTGAAAAGAAAGCCTTCTAAAAAAAATAATTAAAATAACATTTTTCAGCACTAGCAATATCTAAATCTGCGTGGTACAAAAACAGCATTAAGCATTATTAGAACAACTTTACTTAAATCTAGCAATTCAATTTTTTTTAATTTGTTTAGATACAGGGTGGTCAAAGTGTAGCTCCCTCGAGACTGTGGTGAGGCTCTCTCACGCGTCTTCTTCAAGTACTTTGGCTGGTGGCGTTGGCGATCATGACTCTGGACAACTTCCTGTTTTCCAATGCTGTTGATTAATTATGTTGCTGACTTCTGCCCATGCCCATGATGTTAAGTATCTTCCCAGTATCTTCTCTCTTTGTCGTTCTCTCTGTTTCTTCCAATTTCCCCAATTGTCACGATATAATCCAGTTCTTTTCTTCTAATAACATGTCCAAAGAAAGTGGATAGTTTCATTGTACCATGAGTAATAAGCTTCCTTGTGCATTAGCCTCTTTCAGAACATCATCACACCTTTTTTTAAAAGATATCCATGGCATTTTTAACATTGTTCTGTAAAACACATCTCTGTGGCTTCTAATGCTTTTCCTATTTGTTTTCTAACTGTCCTTGACTCACTTCCGTATGTCAGGATCGATTTTATATAACACCGAAGTACTCTCTGTCTTACAGGAAAAAGTTGTTGCATAAAATAATTTGCATTTCATGGAATGGTGCCATTGCCTGTGCTATTCTATTTTTCACCTCTAAGATGCATCCTCCATCTGATCTTATTAATGTGTCTAGGTATTTGAATCTACTGACTTGGTTCTAAAATGTCTGCGTCACTCATTAAGTACCCGAAATTATTATTATTTCCAAAATCATTTTGTTAAATAACACAGAATAATTTTCAAACAAGATTACTTAATCTTTGTTCCACAAAAATGCCTTAAAAGTGTCACTAGGAAGGTGAGATACAAGTGACGCTCATTTTTAAGAGAAAAAATTTCCTTTTGCAGTCATATGTATAAATATACACTTCTGCTGTTCGCAAACATATATGGGTGGCTCTTTCCTAAAATGAAGAGGGTTGTAATAACACGGTGGTAAACGGTGGGATTAGGTTTAAAAAAAGAAGATAATACGCCATACTAGGACAAAAGACAAGAAAATAACCTATGTTACGGCCACAAGGCATTCGTCAGGGACAAACAATAAAAACAGATAGAAAAGAAAGCGAGAACTATGTAAAAAAGAACAAAAAACATGAACTTATTTTTCATGCTTTTTAAAATTAATTCTCGTTCTCTTTCCTTCCTGTTTTTTGTTGTTTGCCCTGACGAATGACTTGTGGCTGTAACGTAGACTATTTTCTTTTGTCCTAGTAAGACGCATTATCTCCCCCCTCCCCCTAAACCGATTGTTCGTAATTTCCTCCAGTATTACAGTTTGCAAAGGTCGTCTATTTCGCCTTCCCTGGTTGAGATCAAATGCTGCAGAAATAATCCGACAGACACAGAGGTCTCTGTAAAGTGCATGTCTGTAGGAGGGAGTCCGCTATGAATTATATGTTTGAAAACAAATTATCATGTTTACTTGATTTGTTTTTGAAATGTACTGACCTTTAAATACTAAACCCTTGACGCCTTGCGGCCGATTTGCTACCTGAAAGCGTTCAAGGTCATAGACATATTGCCACCGACTATTTTGTTTTGTGAATAAAGTACCAGGCGTAACAATATTAAGGTTATAATTTAGTGTTATATGTTATCCTTTATCTAGACATATGATTCTGTATGACTGAGAATAGGATATACAGTTGACAGAGGCATTTGTGGTGATTTAATGAAAGGCCTGTTACTTCCACGTAATTAAAAGCATTTGTTTTGTGTAACAGATTTCCTACGTCTTTCTGTTTTCTTCATGTTCTCCAGAAAATGTAATGTGCTGTCAAATTGTTCCTCTTTAAACTAGTCTTATCAGGTCGGACATTTTGGCTCCAGGTATTTCTCGCTTCTGTTTTCTCACTCTTTGGGGTTCTTTTTCAAAATTCTCTAGAAATTGCCTGCCCATATTTATCTACAGGGTTCCACTTCATGCAGGGTAGACTAAGGCATGCGTTTTTTGTACATGTCGTAGCTATTTCTATCTTGTCTGTTGTTGTGGATTTCGGATTTGCCTCGTTTTGGAGGGGATGACAAGCTGAATATAGAATCAAAGTTCTTCGGTTATGTTAAGATGTATGTTTAAATACAAATGATCTTTCTGACTAGTTTGTGTTGTCTTATCTCTGTCTTATCATTCTATTTTTAACCAACAATGTTGATAATTCATACGCGACTTGGGAGCTCTGTTCCTCTGTGCTTGGCCCCCCCCCCCCCCCCCGCCCCCTTTCCTTTTTTTTTAAATTTAGAAGTTTTTGCCTCGTTTTGATAAGGTGCGCCCATTCAACCTAGAAACGAAGTAAGTCAGTTACATTATGGTGAATATCAAAATACGAAAGACCTTGTAATATAGTGTTATAGTACATTGCCTGATTAATTACAAATAATCCAAATTATAAAGCCATTTTAAAAAAGTACAACTTGATGTATTATTTGTACCATCATGTCAGCTGTGTACTGTTGGTTTTGCTTGTAAGAATCTTGTAATAGTTGTCATGTAATTTTATCAGCTTTCGTGTGTTCCCTTAGAGATTTTAACCGTTAACATTGGTTCCAGATGAGAACTTTTATAGTTTTCTTTCTCAGGGTCAAATGTCATTCTGATCTTTGGGTTACACTGAGGTCAGAGGGCACATAAATCATCAAGGCGCCTGCTGCTCAGCGGTCGGACTATCGGCGTCATGTTTCTCCTGCGATCACTGGGTGTTCATTGTTGGATTGTTTGTTCACTCATCTTATTTATTTTACATGAAGAGGTTGTTGCCAGCCTCCGCTAGCTGGTTGGCAGGTATGAAACCTACATTTCAGTGATTGGAGACATACAGAGAATATGAACAACTTTCATCTATTCAGTCATTGAAATATTTGAGACGTGGTTCACATGAACGAACAATTTGGTTCTGTTTTCTGTCTGACCTTTCCCATTACCCTTTTATATTTACAGTTCATTATTTTAGCCATGAGCGTCCGATTGGCTAAGTGCTTAAAGCGCTTTCCTCTAGCGGCACAATTACGAAGTTCCTGTACTGAACCTTCTTGCGTTACGCTTCAATCGGGCTGTAAATTGGTACTTGACTTTGCTATTGAGTTAGGAAGGCAAAGGCATCGAGGAGGAGAGCTGGTCGCCGCACTTCATAACAATTAGCTTACCTTTACCTTTTATTTTTAGCCACAATGTCCCACAAGTAAAGACAATTTTGAGGTACAAACAAACAAAAATAAGAATTAGTAACAATTAAATGTGTTCAGGACCAACGTAGTTCCTCCGGGTCTCTGTTGATTCCAAGAAAGAAATGGTGTTGGTTCCTTCAAGTAACTAATATGAGTTTGTGCATGAAGCTGGCCACCTCATCATGTAAAGAAAATTGCTACAGAACCCACCGCTGCTAGAACATGTGATTGCTTGGTGGAGGCTGCCTGCATGGGGACCAGCTGTAGGGGTGGATCTATACACCATAGGGAGCAAAAGGGAAATGATGAAATGTGCTCAGAATTTAGGAGATTATGACACGGTATTACGCTTTTAGAAAATTATAGACTTCACAAGTACAACAGTTGTTCAACAGATCTCTGCTCCTGTAGCACCAACCCCATGACAGATGAACATCTGCTCCTGTAGCACCAATCCCATGACAGCTGAACATCTGCTCCTGTAGCACCAACCCCATGACAGCTGAACATCTGCTCCTGTAGCACCAATCCCATGACTGCTGAACATCTGCTCCTGTAGCACCAATGACATGACAGCTGAACATATGCTCCCGTAGCACCAACCCCATGACAGCTGAACATCTGCTCTGTAGCACCAACCCCATGACAGCTGAACATCTGCTCCTGTAGCACCAATCCCATGACAGCTGAACATATGCTCCTGTAGCACTAACCCAATGACAGCTGAACATCTGCTTCTGTAGCACCAACCCCATGACAGCTGAACATCTGCTCCGGTAGCACCAACCCCATGACAGCAGAGCATCTGCTCCTGTAGCACCAACCCTATGACTGCTGAACATCTGCTCCTGTAGCACCAACCCCATTACTGCTGAACATCTGCTCCTGTAGCACCAACCCCATGACTG
Source organism: Oreohelix idahoensis (assembly GCA_024509875.1). Taxonomy (NCBI): domain Eukaryota; kingdom Metazoa; phylum Mollusca; class Gastropoda; order Stylommatophora; family Oreohelicidae; genus Oreohelix; species Oreohelix idahoensis. The sequence goes on along the minus strand of JAMPIV010020040.1, from coordinate 184,162 downwards.
CTGAACATCTACTCCTGTAGCACCAACCAATGACAGCTGAACATCTACTCTTGTAGCACCAACCCCATGACTGCTGAACATCTGCTCCTGTAGCACCAACCCCATGACTGCTGAACATCTGCTCCTGTAGCACCAACCCCATGACAGCTGAACATCTGCTCCTGTAGCACCAATTCCATGACAGCTGAACATCTGCTCCTGTAGCACCAACCCCATGACAGCTGAACATCTGCTCCTGTAGCACCAACCCCATGACAGCTGAACATCTGCTCCTGTAGCACCAACCCCATGACAGCTGAACATCTGCTCCTGTAGCACCAACCTCATGACTGCTGAACATCTGCTCCTGTAGCACCAACACCATGACTGCTGAACATCTGCTTCTGTAGCACCAACCTCATGACTGCTGAACATCTGCTCCTGTAGTACCAACCCCGTGACTGCTGAACATCTGCTCCAGTTCTGCTCAACTTACTGCAGTGAACGGAGTGGCATATGGCAACAACTCACTTCTGTCAACGAAAAACTGTTTGGAGATGTCAGGAACCTTCAGCTGACCTCTGCCTTAATGTAGAGGTATCAGGGCGAACGAAGAAGAAGAAGAAGAAGAAGAAGAAGAAGAAGAAGAGGAAGAAAATTATAGATCACTTAGCAACATTTCAGTCTCCCGGCAATTAATAGCATTAGATTTCCGTTTTGTTTAACGGCACCACAAAGACACCTTTGCTGTTTCGCCATTCAGTGAAGCACAAGCGCACTCTAAAAATATCGCTGTTAAATTGTAACTATTGACAAGGATACAATAGAACCACAGTTGCTCAACAGAAATGTATTAACGCCATGTCTGTGGCCTAATGGATATGAACGCAGTTTCATAATCCAGATATACCAGGTTCGAAACCTGCTGCTGGCGGTTTGGTAGCAGATCGCTTTGTGTGGATTTTTAACAATGGTATAAGCGCCGTACCGTTCAGAAAGCAATGGCAAACTACTGAACGTAAAAATTGCCTAGAAAAATCACAAAACAGCCAATAAAAGCTGGGGTTGATTGCCACCTCCTGTAAAGGATAAGCAACTAACTAACTTTAACGATACGGCAACGACAGTCTTTTTTTTTTTAATAAATGGAACTCTTATCAACGTCATGGGCAAGTAGTGACTAAAAATAACAATACGGGACTTATCGAGGCCCCGTAAATAGAATGAGTACACTTTAAACACTTTATTTACTTACTTAGTTGTTCCTTTTCTAGCGTGTGGTGTAGAGATTTGAAAGAGAGAGCGCCATACTATCATATCGGTTGTCTTACACCTGATCTGGTTCCATTCTCGTCCTCGGTTCTTCAGAGATTGTCTAATGTTATCCTCCCAGCGGACTCTGGGTCGTTCGGGAGGTCTGGATTCCTGGATCTTAGCGTCCCACACCTGCCGTGGCAGCCGATCTTTTCCCATTCTGCAGACATGGCCACTTTAACGAGGTTCTATTAGAAGGTAAGTCTGGTGGCAGCAGCCGCGGTAATTCCAGCTCCAATAGCGTCAATTAAAGTTGTTGCAGTTAAAAAACTTATTACGAAATTATGCATGGGGCTGGCAACCTCATCATGTAAATTGAATTGCCACAGAAACCACTGATGCAAGAGCATGTGAATACATGGTGCAGGCTTCCTGCAAGGGGACCAGCTACAGTGCTGTAAGAAGTGACAAGGAGAAAGAAAAAGAACAACATCAACGTCATATTTCTGACTGGCGTGACTGGTTGGGCATCATCACCAACATTCCTTTTTGTTTCGTTCCTTATGGAGCATGAAACCATCACAACAGCTGGCCTCCTTGTAGGAAACCTGCGCCAACGCAATTATGTGCTCTTGGAGCGTTGGATCGTAGCAATGTTTTTTACACGATGAAATTGCTAGTCTCTTACACATCCTAATATTAGTTTCTTCTGACGGACTGCCTAATACAGCAGTTGGCATATTCTTTCTATGCCTCATCGGAGACTTCCTGAACTTTGGTCCGACCAGCCCCGAATACAACCTTGATATTAGTTGCTTCTACGAGATGCCCGAAGGAACAGTTGGCTTATCCTTTCTTTGTCTCCTTGCAGAACTCCCGAACTACATTGAACCAGTCCTGGACACAACTGCTTCTTCGACATGCCTAAAGGAACATTAGTTCTATTCTTTCCTTTGTCTGCTCATAGACACCCCCCCCCCCCCTTTCCCCCTTTTCCCAACTATTTTGTAAAAGGTAAAGAAAAAGTAGTCCCATCGCAGATACTCGTCGAATGAGGAATGTGTTAGAGACTTCACTACTATACCAGGTTTAGCATTATGAGGTGGGGTCCCCTTCCTCGCTGCCTTTGCATTTGCTAACTCAGGAGCAGAGCTATGTACCAATTTACAGCTGGGTAGACTGGGGCATGCCGCTACCACAATTTTTAAAAACAATGAAGGACGTCTGTTTTCAACGCTGTCGTTTGCTGAGCTTTGTTCGAAGACCGCACGCAGTGAGTGAAATCAAACACGCTCTCCGATAATTTGTTAACAGAACCTCTGTCCCAGCTTGCTATTTTAAGTTGTATTTGCTAGCCTTCCTTGACATTAGTTCTTACCTGATTAACTTCACGAGACCCAAATATTTCAAAGAGACGGCAGCGTGGTTCAGGTAGTTTGGTAATTAACGACCAATTAAAACTGATAGTAATAGTCTCCTTCAGTCATAACTGACTATGAAGCTCTCGTCTGGTGGTAACATTCTTCTTTTTCTTCTTCTTCAGGTACCATGCCTGGGGGCGTAGTGATCATGTCTCTGCACCGCTCCCAAAACCTTACCCGTAAAGGGGATATTCCCTCGAGGCAGACCATTGTCATACAAGACTAATAAACGCATGGTTCAGTTGTGGAACTTCTAATTTTAAATTCAACACTTTCTGGCGACATGTAATACTGATGATGCGACTCTTTTTTTTTCTTTGGAGAATATCCTGATATTTAAATGGATTGTCTTTCCACCATATGGATTAAATGACCAGCACTATTTTAGGTAATTCCTGCTCTGAGGTAACTGCTTACTTTATCAGTGGCTTCTGAGTTTTCTTTGTAATGTTCCCTTTTCGACCTTTTTTCTTTCTTCTATCCTTTTTCTTTGTACCTTTTTGTATTTCGTATTTTTCTTCTCCGGCTTGTCTTTTTCTTCCTGTCGGCTATTAATGTCGGCTATCATTGATTTCACGTCCTTTTCCTGTTTGTGTCTAGCTTTTGCCCATTGACATTGGTTCAACACTGAATACAACTTATACACCAGGCCACACTTTTCTTTCGTTTATTTTGTTTTCTTGTTTGTGTTGTTGCAGTTAGTTTCTTTGCATCGACATTTATTTTGGGTTTAGTATTTCTATTAGTAAATTTGTTGATAATTTGTGTCACCTTGCAGTGTTCTTTGTCATTTTCTCACATCCTATCAATATTTCTCATCTCTTTTTCTACTTGTGAAAATAGAATGGCTGACGAAGAGTAATCCCGAAACATCATCACTACTGCCCCCTACTCTACCTTACATTCTTCAGAACAGCGTTTTCAATGACCCATAAAGTAAGACAATAACAACAAAATTCAAAACAGTAACTATTAATTGCATATTTATTCAAAATTCAATCAACACTTCTCAATTTTTCTTTCTATTAACTTTTTTCTATAAACTTGATCAAATGCAACTAGCTTTTCAAAGTCTGAAAGTCATTTAATATGAATCTTAGATATCACATTTAATAACTACTTTGCGTTTAGTAAAACCTTAATGCGATGGATAAAGTTGATCAAGTTATACAAGTTTCACAACATGTGGTTTAAAGTCACGTCGTAGCAGACGTTTTAAATCATTACGATTAGTGATCTGGAGTTGATTTCTTTAAAAAATACATAAAATATATTTGTATTGCTTACTAAAAATAACCGGAAGAAATACATTATAAGTATCTGTATTTCAGAGCTGGTATTTGCTGATGATCATTTATTACACATAAGGGAGGGAAACCCGAGGCCTGTAAACAGTAAACTAATATGAAACAAATATAAAGGTATGTTATCAGGCACTCGCAGGAAATAAAGAAGTAGAACACCAGACAACAGAAAAACAACAGACATGAGTGGCTTACCCAGGATTTGAACACTGGACCTTCCGTGCGACAACCCCGCCTAGCCATGCAAGCGAATCACACTATCCGCCCTGCCATCTACGCATCATCATAAAATGATGTTTCAATGGCAGGTCAACAGTGCGAACCACAATACATGACACCAGAAGTCCACCATGGGCAGTTCAGCCTATTAATGACGCAATCACTTCTGTTGTTTTGTTGGATTCGGCCTATACTGCTTGATAGAAATACAACAGAAGTGATTGCGTCATTAATAGGCTGAACTGCCCATGGTGGACTTCTGGTGTCATGTATTGTGGTTCACGGTAGAAGGGAAACGATTAGGAAGTAAGTAATCAGTAATTCTTACGTCACATCCCGATGTTTAATTCATTACGCCAAATTCATCGTGGTGTTGTACCTGTAAAGTCCAATTCATCGTAAGCCAAATTCATTACAAGCCAAAAACAATCGATTGACAATTCAGTGCAAGTAAAAATCATGCCAATGGAAAAAGCCTGCACCAAGTATTCACATGCTCGTGCAGTAGTGATCTCTATGGTAATTTGTTTTACATAATGACATTGTCAATCCCATGCACAACCTCATAACAGTCGCCGGGTACGACACGCCTATGGTGGCAGCAGTCCTACTCATGCTTTGTCCTTGTCAGAGACTTCATAGACTTACAGTAAATAAATATTAGACAAACATAAAGGTATGTTTTCAGGCACTCGTATCTTCCTTAATTTCCCTTCCTTATGTGTTATAAATGTTTATAGACTTACAGTATATGGTCAAGTTTATAAACTACTTACAATTAAGACATACGTACATTTGCTCACCTACTCTTTCTACTGCATCTCTAAGAGCTTTTAATTTTATTTGAATACTTGGTCCTATCCACCATCTGCTCCTCTTTTTATCCTTACATCTGGTCGGCAGCTTCTCCATTTTATCTATACATGCATACCTCGGAGATGTTGTGGGTTCAGTTCCAAACCACCGCAATAAAGCGACTGTCGCAATAAAGAGGGTCACACCCATTTTTTTTTGCTTCCCAGTGCATATAAAAGTCTAAAATCATAATTACACTTTGTCTATTAAGTGCGCAATTGCGTTAGGTCTATAAAAAAAAACAATGTACTGTAAAATTAAATACTTTATTGCTAAAAAATGTAATCTTCATCACCTGAGCCTTCAGCGAATCGTAATCTTTTTGCTGGTGGAGAGCAAAAATCTATCGGAAGAAGAAGGCCCGTTCTAATAAATAAACATAAATAATTTGAAAAAAAAGCACAATATATGTGAAGCGCAATAAAACGAAGCACAATAAAGCGAGGTATGTCTGTAAAATGTTTATTCTCACTGACCCACGTTTATCATTTAAAGTAACAACTGTACTCTGGGCCATCTTTCGTTTTAGCTCTAGCAGACTTTTTCATGGTTAGCCATTAACAGGGCTAGATACTGGGTGTCCTTTTTAGGACTTGTCAGCGATTCACTAGAGTTCAGACAGTGCATACAGAAACATGAGAATAATGTTGAAAATAGAGTCACAGAATAGAATATATATTTAAAAAACGTGGAAAAAAATACTGATAATAAATTCACAGAACATCAAAACTTAAGAATAAATGCTGAAAAATAAGAGTGACAGCACAGAATCAGACAATTGAGAATAATGCTAACAATAAAGTGATGGAACAGAACATAAACTTGAAATAATTGCTGAAAACAGTGTGATATAACATTACACATACGGAAACTTGAGATTAATGTTAGAAAAACGTCGCTAGTACTAAACTGTATCGGCTGTGGTAGCGTCAGTTAAAAAGGACTGGGTACGGCATCATTTAACACGTTATGTGGCAGTGTTAATGGTTTAATACTAATTGATTTGGGTTAATAATAATAAACTGTATCGGCTACTGCCGTTCCTTTGGACCTATCGGCTACGTGGAAAGATGAAAATTCTGCAAGGGCAACAGCTTGATTTCAATATAACCGTGTCAAGCTCGCGCCATGGACAGAAAATTCTTTATTTTTTTCTGCACGGGAAATGATCGCATTCCCAAAGATATTTTTCTACAGACAACTGGCAGATGGAAAAATAACAGCCAGACCACTAAAGCTGAGGTTCGAAGATGTGTGCAAGAGAGACATGAAGGCACTGGAAATAAATTCAGCAATCTGGGAGAATGAAGCTGCCGATCGCACCAAGAGGGGATGCTCCCTACGGCGCCACCTCAGATTAGACAGAAAAAAAGCTTTAACGATAAGCAGAAGAGAAAAGAACACGCCGAAAGAAATACCAGGAAAAAAAGGGAGCTGTGTGCTGTCACCTCAAGGGCACATTATCCTCATAGTCAGTTATGACAGTGACAAAACATGAATAGAAACTTGAGATTAAGGCTGAGAATAGAGTGACAAAACATGAATAGAAACTTCTGTAATCGGCAAGCAGTTTCTTCCTCAAACAGATTGGTGAATGCCAAGCTGTCAAACTTTTCTTCTCGTGGAGCAAACATTCTTAGAGGTCATGTTCTACTGTGTCCTCGCCTTTCTCACATAGGTATATAGCTGACTTAGTTTTCATTTGCTAAACAGATGATGTTTGAGACTGTAGTGTCAGGTTCTAACTACGCAAGAATGAATGAATAGTGGAAAGTCAGTACAAAATACATGCTGATGAATTATGGTCTAGATGCTGGTCAAAGCGCCATGATAATGTCCGTTGAAAGTCATGACCAAAGTGGATCCCCCTGTAGCGAAATCTGTGAGATAATCGCTTATTTCAGTAAGATTTTAGTCCTATGATAATAAATACACCAGCCCTCAGGTGTCTTACTATTTTCATCTTCAACGCCAGTAGAGCGCTGCCTTTGGTGCAGTGGGAATGCTTAAAAAATGACCCGCCGTAAAATCTAACACGCTTTTAGTTTCGGTTTCGAAACGTACAATAAACATTTTAACATCTCGCCGATCTGCTGCACGAAACGGGGGGAAAGCTTGTAATTAACGGATTGCCAGAACTGTGAGACCAAACTGGCGTTTGAATTAACGTAATATGTTAACCTTCACACTAAAATTTGTAATAATTAGGACATTTCTCAGTAGTAAGAACGAGACGATTGTAATAATTAACGCCAACACTACCAACGGTTTGAAAAACCCTCTTCGCTCTGCTCGCGGTCTCTTTAATATATACACGCTGTGGGCAAAGCCAGCAGAGACAAACACACAGACAGTTTTCCATTTCCTCCTAGCGGTAAAATTCTGACGTCACTCAAACGAGTTGGTTATTTGAATAATGAAGAAAAATGATAGAGACAGGGGGGAAAGGGGGGGGGGGGGAGATGGCCGACTTGTGTAAAAGTTATATTTGACGATGGACAGTGACAAAATTGAAAATCTAAACCATAAGGAAACTGACTATAAAAATCATATAGTAGGATAGCTTAGTGTCCCCTGAGCAAAAATATGTTTTTAAAAATATGGTAGTCCAAGTATTAGCCACGTTATTGAGATAATACTGGGGAGCCGCGCTGGTGTAATGCTTCGCGCTGTAGTTCATAAATTTAAGAAATACGGAATTTGACTGAATATGAATTGTGATAAATGGATGGGAAGGAGCGTCCTGATTAAAGGTTATCGCAATGATATGTCATTGAATGAAAGAGTGCCGCTGGTTAAGAAATTGAGATAATACTAGATGTCTAAGAACGCTTGGACGGACAGACTGTTGTTCTTGCTCGTTACACATAACGTTATTTGGGGACGCAAGTTTCAAAAAAAGAGGCAGGGGAGTAATTAAAATTCTATTGGTTGGTATAAGAGTATAGGAGTAAAAGGGGGAGATAGGAAAAATGTTAACTAAAACTAAACATCTTTTTCTATTGGCATAACTAACGCAGACTGACCAATGGACTACGAGGCACATAGTTTGTTTGGAGTTTTGGTTTTGTTTTTTCAAACTAAATTCAAAAAGATTTAGTAGTGCCTGCTTTCATTGGTCGGCTCTAATAGATATTGGCAAGAGGCATAGTGGTCTCGTGTCCATTTGACTAGAAAATTTTATACAAACAACTACGTTGAGAACAGATGTGATAATTGTAAAAGTAACTACTAAATTCACTATCTGGACGGGGCAGAGCAAAACTGAGGCCATATTCTTTGCCAGTCAACGTTATTTGTGACATATTTCTTTGAATTAGTGGTAAGAATGCTTTATGTACTTACATGCTTGATTAAAACTGAAACAGTTAGATACTGCTGTGGAAAAGTGAAGGACATGCCGGGAGCAAACATTACTGAGTCCTCACAATGAACTGTATTTGACTGTTGCATATTATTATGATTTTATATTAATAATTTTGTATTGGAAGATGTTAGTAAGCCTCAGTGTTCCATGAACACTCTTCAACATGCCTAGAGCGTTTACAATTTAGAAAAGAAAAGAAAAATCATATAAAAGGAGATGTGGTTACTCCACGTTATTGGATTGAAGCAAACTATGTAAAAGTACAGTGGCGTATCTGCCATAGGGACCTGAGGTGTGGTCACAGAAAGGTGTGAGTCATATATAATTAGGGGCTGATGCACATGAATGCACACGAGGCTGACCCCATACCGTCATGTATACATAGGGATAAGAAGTTGTGAACAGATATGAAAAGGCCAGGGTGTCTTTTTATTACAGGGTTTTTATTTTCCTGTTACCATCCGGTGACAGGAAACCTGATGAGTGAGTAAGAAGAGAAAAGTCTCCATTATAAAGTTTATGCTGTCATCAGATAGCCTGAAGGAGCCTGTGTGTGTTTGCTGATCTATACTGACTTATTTTCGTCATACCAAGAATCCCAGGTGACACGTTAACAGCTGGGACATCTGACACTTCATCCGAATAAACTGGTTCTTATCAAAATAAAACAGAATTATATGGGGCATGAAGAAAACAACAGCTCCTCATAACCAATGACAATCACTAGCAACTATTAAAGTTTTAGTCTGTGAATACACCTACAGGAACTCTATAATAACATATATTCATAGGACCAAGAGTCCATACTTTTAGTTAAAGCATTATATGTAAATATATTTCCTCATTTTCAAAGACCTGTCCAGAAGAGATGGCGGGACAGGCAGATTAAATTGTACAAAAAAAAAAACATTCCAATTTTAAAGAAAACTTTAACTACAGTCTTATTCATTTTCTTATAGTGAGTTAAAGTGTATTGTGTTGATGTACCATCATTTTCATTTCACCCCTAGACACTAGAGACATCATACACCAGCCACTAGAATCAAAATACGGACTGTGTGAGATCTAGGGAGGTAGCGTTAGGTGCCCTGATAATATATATCATTATCATCATCATTCTTTTAGAGTCAGGGACCTACATGTGCTTGACCTCACACAGCTGACACAGACACAACTATCTTTCTTGTTAGGTATAACATCCTAACCTCCCCAGCAAAGTACACTTGCTACATAAAATGATATAAGTATATGAGGAGAACTGCCGTAAGACGGGGTAAAACAGTTGAAAAAAAAAACACACACACACACACACATCCACACAAATAGTAATACGTCTTACAAGGAGAAGGACAAGAAAAACCTACGTTGCGGCCACAAGGCCTTCGTCAGGGACAGACAAACAAGAGACAGGAGGGAAAGAAAATGAGAATTAAGTAGAGAACATGAAACTATAAAAATAAGAGAAAAAACTCCCTTAATATAAAGTCCAGTCACATGTGAAGCAAAGCAAGATGGCTGCCACTAAACCGGAAAGAGGAAGTTGATAGTACAAAAAAATAAGAAATAATGAAAACAAGGACTGGAAAAGAGTGAGAAAAAAGTAATCAATAAATAATAAATAAAAAAAAAATAAAAAATAAATAAATAAAATATAAATAAATAAATAATAATAATAAATAAATTTAAAACAAATAAATAAATAAATAAAAACTAAATAAAGAAATAAATAAAATAAAAAATAATAAATAAAAAAAATAATTTAAAAAAAAAAAAAATTTTTTATTTAAAATAAAATAAATAAATTTAAAAATAAATAAATAAATAAATAAATAAATAAAATTATTAAATTTAAAAAATGGTAATTTAAAAAAAAAAAAAAAGGGTGATCGCATCAAAGTAGAAAGTCATAATACAACAGGGACTCGATAGAGAAAGGCGTCTCAGACAAAAGAATGTTGGGTATTCAAACCGTGTGGTTTGAGGCAACCCATAAGATGGATGAGGCGTTGTTCCTGGCGAAACCGACTGTTGGTGTCCGAGGAACAGTATCTGATGGCTGTCACCTGGATGTCAGTGGCACCGTGGTGGTCAGGGCCATTGAAGTGGATGGTCACAGGTGTGGAATTAAACTCAGAGATGTCATACAGGTGTCTGCAGAATCGGTCGCCCAGTCGTGTGCCCGTTTGGCCAATGTACGTAATGGTGCAACGTTTGCATATAATAGCATAAATGACGTTGCGTGACTCACATGTGAAGCCATGGGTGATGGTGAACTTGGCGTTAGGGAACGAGACTGAACGTGTTTCGATTACATACTGACATGTCTTACATCGTGTACGGTTACATGGCTTGGTTCCAAAGTGGCCATCGTTGACGGTTTTCAGACGGCTGTGGACTAGGAGGTCCCTCAAATTTTTGTCCCGTCTTTATGCCAGCAAGGGTGGCTCACTAAATGCTTCCCGCGCCACTGGGTCAGCTTGGAGGAGAGGTAGGTGGCGAAACAGGATCCTTTTGACAGCAGTGCTGTGAGGGTGATAGGTCATTATTAACTTGACTCTATCAGAGGAGGTTTTTTGGCGGGGTTTGAGGGCCTCTAGACGTGAGATAGGGAGAACACGTTCTAAGGCAGAGGTAAGAACATCTTCTGGATACTGTCTGTTACGGAAGAAGTCCAACATTTCTTGTGCTCGGCATAGAAAGTTGTCATCATCTTGGCATAACCGACGGAGGCGGAGAAGTTGTGAGAAAGGCAAGGAGTCCCGACAAGCCGGAGGATGAGAGGAAGTATAAAGGAGGTAACTGTGTGCATCGGTGGGTTTGTAGTACACCGAAGTGGTGAGGTGGGGCGGAGTGATAGTGACAACAATGTCAAGGAAATTAACAGAGACAGTGGAGATGTGAGAGGTGAATTGGATCGCAGGGTGGCAGTTGTTAATGAAATTAATGAACCTAGATAGGTCAACCTCTGGCATATCGGTGAGACCTATGCCATCATCGATGTATCTATGATACATCAATGGAAAAGGTCCAGGATACTGCTGCCACACCTGATACTCCAGGTAGCCCATGAGGAGGCAGGCATAACTGGGACCCATCTTGGTGCCCATGGCAACTCCACTTATTTGGTCAAAGAACTGTCCATTGAACTCAAAGGAATTGAGTTGAAGGACCAGTTCTGCAAGGCGCAGGAGAGTCTCTGTAGCGATAGAGGGGTGCGTGCGCTGGTCCCGGAAAAACCGGAGAGCTCGGAGACCATCAGAGTGAGGAATGGAACTGTAAAGTGAGCAAACATCTAACAGAAATAAACGGTAGGTACGGTCTGGAGAAAGCTGAATAGAGGAAAAAGTAGTAAGAGCATGGTTGGTGTCCTTTAAGAAGGAAGGAAGCTGCTCTACAATAGGCTGGAAGATGCCGTCGAGGAAGTCTGATATACGTTCGGTAGGGCAGGCACACGCAGAGACAATGGGTCTCCCAGGGTTGGAGGGTTTATGAATTTTGGGAAGCATATAAAACACAGGCTTACCCAGACCACTATTGTCAATACGGAGATGAGAAGCGCTAGAAAGTAAGGACTTGTTGGCGATAAGACTTTTGATGGTGTCATGGACCAGACGATTGTTGAGGACTGTCGCATCATTGTCACGGCGCTGGTAGAAGGAGCTGTTGGTGAGCTGCTTATTACCTTCTTGGAGGTACAGGTCCTTGCGCCATACCACAATGGCACCTCCTTTGTCAGCCGGTTTGATAACAATGTCATCTCTGCGGCGGAGCTTAGTAAGGGCATGAGACTCATCAGAAGAAAGGTTTGAATAACGCAGGCGTTGAGGTTGGAGCTGCTGAATGTCGTGGAGGGTATTCTGAATATATAAATCCAGAGCGTGGGAAGCCCCAGGAGAGGGTGTAAAATGTTTATTCTTGGGAGGAGCAAAGCGTGCAAAGGCATCATCTGATTTAGCCTGCGATCTCTGAGGACCATCACTGTTGCGGAAATGGAGCTGAAGTCGGCTTGTCCGGGATTGGAACTTCTAGTACTACATTATTAGGGTCCTGTTCTGGGATTTAGCTGTAACAACATTTCTACTTTCCCAGGGAATCCCATTATTAATATTGCCCAAGATTTGGGAATTGATGAAATGTCAGAGCCTGGAATAATTAATTAAAGTTGTACTTGTTTTAGAAATTGAGGTAGAACATTTTAGTATTTATCAGATGGCGGATTTGGCCAAGTTTCGCTCTGCTGCTGTGCAGACTGCGAAAGAGATGAACATGGAGGGTCAAAGTTTGATTGACTATGTCACCTCAGAATGTGATAAGTTTATTGCTAAGGAAGAACATAGGTTAGCTGAAGAGAGGAGAATGCAGTTAGAAGATGCTAGAGAGATGAAGAAATTAGAGTTGGATAGAGAAGCTCGGAAAGAAATTAAACGTTTACAAATTGAGGCTGAGAAGGAGGCTAGGGCCTTAGAGGCTGATAGAGAGGCTGAAATTAAGAGACTCCAGTTTGAGGAGAAAAAGTTAGAAAGGGAAGCAGAAGAAAAGAGATTGGCTGCCGAAAGGGAAGCAGAAGAAAAACGACTGCAAAGGGAAGCAGAGGCAGAAGATAAAAGGTTGCAGAGGGAGCATGAGTTGCGACTAAGGGAGTTGGAGCTGCAAGGCCAGGCTCCTGAAAATGGTCACAGCCCCTCTACCTCTGATACGACTGCTAGTCAGGGGGCCTCCAACTCAGCTATGGGGTTTCACTTAGATTATTTTGTTGAGAGAGATGATGATATTGAATCATATCTAAGTAGGTATGAGGTATTAGCTACAACTTATGGGCTAGAAAAAGAAAGATGGAGCTTGAAGTTATCCCAAGGTCTTCGGGTAACAGCTTACGATGTTTTTTCCAAAATAAGCAGGGATGACCAAGACTATTATGACTTGTTAAAGCAGGCTCTATTGTTAAGATACGAAAAGAATGGTGAATTTTACAGGAAAAAGTTTAGAAATGCCAAGCTACTGTCGGGTGAGACTTATCACCAGTTTTCTGCACGGTTAGAGACTTACTTGGAGAAATGGATTGCTCTGGGGAAAACCCAAGATCTTAAAGAAATGATCCTTATTGAGCAATTGAGAGAGTCCATGGCTCCAGACTTGAGAAAGTTTCTCATGGAACAGGGTGCAGAGAGGCTGGGGGAGTTACTTAATGTCGCTGAGAGGTATCAGACAGCCCAGGCAGAGGTAGCTGGCGCCAAAAAGAAGCATGTAGATAATTATAGGGCCCCACAAAACTCAAATAGATTTGAGAATAAAGATCAGGGAAACAAGTTTAAGCAAAACTTTGGTAGGCCATACAATGATAATAAATATAAAAACCCACAGTTCAATGACAGGAAATATGAGGAAAGAAAACCCCTTTATCAAAATAGATACTATTGTAAATGGTGTAAGAGAGAGGGTCATGACACCAAATTTTGTACAAATAAACCTTCTGGATGTGCTGCTATGAAGTTGGGGGAAAAGAAAATAAAGGTAAAACCTACTGGACAGCAGGAACCTTACCATCCCCCAGTATGTGAGGACGTGGTATGTAATGGAGTCACAATTAGGTGCCTTTATGATACCGGTTTGGATTTTGATTCCGTTGTTGGTAAGCACTTGATGAACCCGGATCAGTATACCACAGAAACAGTGGAGATACAAGGGGCGACCAAGGACCTACCACTCATGAAAAACTCCCATTGCAAGAATAACAGTGAAAACTCGCTATGTGGAAAGGATAATCACAGCAGCAGTGATAGACGCACCCATTTACCCTCTGATATTGGGATGTCGTTATGTCTTCTTGGGGAATCCCAAAAGACCTGTGGTCCTGGCAGCAGCCCAGACCCGTTCACAATCCAAAAAGGAAGAAGATGAGCCAATAAATACTCATCCAGAGGAGATGAGGAAGGCACAGGCTGAAGATAGGACACTCAAGCCTTGCTATAAGAAATTACCTAAATGCCAAACACCTCCAAGCAAAGGGGATTATTATATGAAGAACAAATTGTTGTACAGGAAGGCCGGAACTGGACCCAATGGTCACGGACAGTTGATACTTATTAAGGCATATAGGGCAGATGTAATAATGAGCTTACATGTTGGGAAAGATGGTGACCATGAGAAAATAGGCACCATCTGCCAAAACGTTTCTAAATATTATTATTGGCCAGATGTAAAGATAGTTATTGAGAATTTTGTGGTGAACTGCGGCCAATTTCACGAGGGAACACCCACACGTAGGAAAACTGTTCAGGACCTAGACACGCCACGGGGCAAACTTAGGCCTGGAAATAAAAATAATTGTAATAAAGTAGACAACGTGGAATGGGAACCTCCTTTTCACACACAGTCTTCACTTGAATGTATTAAAATGGCAACTCTGTGTCGAGTACAAAAAGTGGTTTTACCGCAGAATAAGCCGACAGTCCCTCGGTCGGAATTATGTGAACTGGGAGAAGGTAAAAGAGAGATAAGATCTCTCACAAGGAACGTAAAGTGGGGAGAATACCCTAGGAAACGAATAGGTAGTGGTAGATTCTTGTGTGATGACAAAAGGAAGAAACGTCCTCAAAACAAGGCTTCCAATATTATTAAAAATATGTCAGAAAAATTAAAAGTCCATATGTAACCTTGTTAAGGACGTGGACAGATGAGAAGGCAGAAGAGACTGTTACCTCATCATATCAATACGTGAACGAACTGACCACTCGTTTAAAAACTAGTTAGAAACTGGCCAATGAAAATTTGAGACAAGCCAGGAAAAAGCATGCTGCTTATTATAACAAAAAAGCGAAGGATAGGGAGCTTGCTGTAGGGGAGAAGGTGCTTCTTCTATTACCAGGCAGCAACAATAAACTTCAGATCGGATGGCAAGGTCCATATACAGTTTTGGAAAAGATATCCAGAACAAATTATAAGATAGACAAGAAGGGAAAGGAAAAAGTCTATCATGTGAACCTTTTGAAGAAATATCTGGACAGACAAATCCAGGAAGGAACACACTTAATGGCCTTGTCAATTGCAACCAAAATGAAAAATGAACCTCTCACCTCAGTTGAATATCCACTGAAGCCCAGTGAAACGTTTGAACAGGTGAAGATCAGTAATCACCTGACAATAGGACAGAGGGAGAGAATTCAAAAGGTCCTGGAGAAACATACAGACGTGTTAACGGATAAGCCGGGGCACACAAATTTGCTGGAATATGATATGAAGCTACTAGACCCAACACCCATCTGTATGAGGCCTTATTCTATTCCCTTCGCAAAGGAAAAAGCTTTGAAAGAGGAGATAGATTATTTGTTACAAAAAGGGATTATTTCTCACAGTGAGTCTCCTTATAGTTCCTGTGTGGTTTTGTTGCGGAAACCATCGGGAGAACATAGACTGTGCATCGATTACAGGAAACTGAATGCTGTCACAGAAGATCATGTGGATCCATTACCTGATACTACGCAACTTTTGCCAGGCTGAACAAGGCAAAATATTTTTCCAAGGTGGATCTTAGCAAAGGCTATTATCAAATTCCAGTAAAGCCTGAGGTTCGACCTTACTTAGCATTTAGCACCTCGGAAGGTCATTATGAGTTCAACATGCTACCGTTTGGGTTGAAAAATGCCCCGAGTGTGTTTTCTAGGATGATGCGAAAATTGTTGGATCCCCTGAAAAATCCATGTATCTCGAATTTCATGGATAATATCCTCATTGCTACTGAAACTTTTGAGGAACATGTTAACTCTTTGAATATGCTGTTTAATAGACTCAGAGAGGCTAACTTGACTGCTAGACCAACAAAATGTTGTATTGGGTGTAAAGAGTTGGAATTCTTGGGATACACTGTACATCAGGGTAGCATGACCCCTGACCCCAAGAATCTGGAGAAACTGAAAAGAGCACCTAGGCCACAAACAAACAAATAAAGATGTGCGATCTTTTGTGTCGTTGTGTGGTTTCTACCAAAAAGTACATTAAACATTTTAACTCAATATGTGCTCCTCTGACGGATTTAACTCGAAAGGGACAACCTGATACAATAAATTGGTCAGCACAGTGTGAATTGGCTTACCAGGAGTTAAAAGAAAAACTCACAAGCAGGCCAGTATTACAATTGCCTGACTTGAATCAAGATTTTGTCGTGAGAAGTGACGCAAGCAATGTGGGCCTGGGCGCTACATTGTTGCAAAGGTCCTCCCCACAAGATGGGGAATTGAACCCAGTCGCTTATGCAAGCCGCAAGTTGAACAAGGCGGAAAAAAATTATTAAACAAGTTAGAAAGAATGTTTGGCGTTAATATGGGCTATAAGAAAATTCCAGATTTATCTATATGGCAGGACATTTGTGGTCCAAACAGATCATTTACCTCTCGTATTCCAATCACAAGCCAAGCATGAAAATGCCAGATTATTGAGATGGTCATTATTATTACAGCCATATTCATTTCTGATTGAATATATTCCCGGCCATCAGAACGTCGGTGCAGATTTTTTGAGTAGACATCCTTGTGATGAAAATCAGAAAGAAATGTAGGACTTCCTTTGCGCTAAGTTATCTCACAGATTGTAACCTGCAATGGATGCATGTTTTAGGAAGGGAGGTGTGTAGCGAAATCTGTGAGATAATCGCTTATTTCAGTAAGATTTTAGTCCTATGATAATAAATACACCAGCCCTCAGGTTCTTACTATTTTCATCTTCAACGCCAGTAGAGCGCTGCCTTTGGTGCAGTGGGAATGCTTAAAAAATGACCCGCCGTAAAATCTAACACGCTTTTAGTTTCGGTTTCGAAACGTACAATAAACATTTTAACATCTCGCCGATCTGCTGCACGAAACGGGGGGAAAGCTTGTAATTAACGGATTGCCAGAACTGTGAGACCAAACTGGCGTTTGAATTAACATAATATGTTAACCTTAACACTAAAATTTGTAATAATTAGGACATTTCTCAGTAGTAAGAACGAGACGATTGTAATAATTAACGCCAACACTACCAACGGTTTGAAAAACCCTCTTCGCTCTGCTCGCGGTCTCTTTAATATATACACGCTGTGGGCAAAGCCAGCAGAGACAAACACACAGACAGTTTTCCATTTCCTCCTAGCGGTAAAATTCTGACGTCACTCAAACGAGTTGGTTATTTGAATAATGAGAAGAGAATTGATAGAGACAAAGGGGGAGGGGGGGTGGAGATGGCTCACTTGTGTAAAAGTTATATTTGACGATGGACAGTGACAAAATTGAAAATCTAAACCATAAGGAAACTGACTATAAAAATCATATAGTAGGATAGCTTAGTGTCCCCTGAGCAAAAATATGTTTTTAAAAATATGGTAGTCCAAGTATTAGCCACGTTATTGAGATAATACTAGATGTCTAAGAACGCTTGGACGGACAGACTGTTGTTCTTGCTCGTTACACATAACGTTATTTGGGGACGCAAGTTTCAAAAAAAGAGGCAGGGGAGTAATTAAAATTCTATTGGTTGGTATAAGAGTATAGGAGTAAAAGGGGGAGATAGGAAAAATGTTAACTAAAACTAAACATCTTTTTCTATTGGCATAACTAACGCAGACTGACCAATGGACTACGAGGCACATAGTTTGTTTGGAGTTTTGGTTTTGTTTTCTCAAACTAAATTCAAAAAGATTTAGTAGTGCCTGCTTTCATTGGTCGGCTCTAATAGATATTGGCAAGAGGCATAGTGGTCTCGTGTCCATTTGACTAGAAAAGTTTATACAAACAACTACGTTGAGAGCAGATGTGATAATTGTAAAATTAACTACTAAATTCACTATCTGGACGGGGCAGAGCAAAACTGAGGCCATATTCTTTGCCAGTCAACGTTATTTGTGACATATTTCTTTGAATTAGTGGTAAGAATGCTTTATGTATTTACATGCTTGATTAAAACTGAAAAAGTTAGATACTGCTGTGGAAAAGTGAAGGACATGCCGGGAGCAAACATTATTGAGTCCTCACAATGAACTGTATTTGACTGTTGCATATTATTATGATTTTATATTAATAATTTTGTATTGGAAAATGTTAGTAAGCCTCAGTGTTCCATGAACACTCTTCAACATGCCTAGAGCGTTTACAATTTAGAAAAGAAAAGAAAAATCATATAAAACGAGATGTGGTTACTCCACGTTATTGGATTGAAGCAAACTGTGTAAAAGTACAGTGGCGTATCTGCCATAGGGACCTGAGGTGTGGTCACAGAAAGGTGTGAGTCATATATAATTAGGGGCTGATGCACATGAATGCACACGAGGCTGACCCCATACCATACATAGGGATAAGAAGTTGTGAACAGATATGAAAAGGCCAGGGTGTCTTTTTATTACAGGGTTTTTATTTTCCTGTCACCATCCGGTGACAGGAAACCTGATGAGTGAGTGAGAAGAGAAAAGTCTCCATTATAAAGTTTATGCTGTCATCAGATAGCCTGAAGGAGCCCGTGTGTGTGTGCTGATCTATACTGACTTATTTTCGTCATACCAAGAATCCCAGGTGACACGTTAACAGCTGGGACATCTGACACTTCATCCGAATAAACTGGTTCTTATCAAAATAAAACAGAATTATATGGGGCATGAAGAAAACAACAGTTCCTCATAACCAATGACAATCACTAGCAACTATTAAAGTTTTAGTCTGTGAATACACCTACAGGAACTCTATAAAAACATATATTCATAGGACCAAGAGTCCATACTTTTAGTTAAAGCATTATATGTAAATATATTTCCTCATTTTCAAAGACCTGTCCAAAAGAGATGGCGCGACAGGCAGATTAAATTGTACAAAGAAAAAACATTCCAATTTTAAAGAAAACTTTAACCACAGTCTTATTCATTTTCTTATAGTGAGTTAAAGTGTATTGTGTTGATGTACCATCATTTTCATTTCACCCCTAGACACTAGAGACATCATACACCAGCCACTAGAATCAAAATACGGACTGTGTGAGATCTAGGGAGGTAGCGTTAGGTGCCCTGATAATATATATCATTATCACCATCATTCTTTTAGAGTCAGGGACCTACATGTGCTTGACCTCACACAGTTGACACAGACACAACTATCTTTCTTGTTAGGTATAACATCTTAACCTCCCCAGCAAATTACACTTGCTACACCCCCATCCCCTCAAATAATACCAAGAACGTAAAAGAGCCAAAATACTTAACTGAATGGGACCTTTATCTTATCATTAGCTTACCTCTTTGTTGTATTTATCTGTAATAGAATTTCTTATTATTATCTCTGATACTAGCTAAAGTAAGACATATAGCGGCAGAAAGAAATGTGTTCCTTGAAAAAATATCACAGGTAGATTTGAAACAGTAATATTTAATACGCCTGATACAAGTGTAACTTTCGAATACGTAGAGTTTTTTTCAAAAGCAGATAGATGGCAACCAAACCACTCAAAATTTTTTTTTGTTGAAATGATGCATATTACCAGCTCAGTAGAGGAGAAGAAGTAATGTAATCCTAAGATTCCGCTCAGGCCACAACATATTTATTGTTGTTATAGTTGATCATAATCGACGTCATTGCACTCCGGGCAAACCCATAGGTCTTCAGTCTCCCTTAGCATATGTCGAAGAGTATTAATGTTAATTGTTCATATTGCGCGCTGATTGCATACACGCCGGATGCATCCTTTCAAACGTTCACGCTGGTCTTAAGTTTGGTGCCAAATTCCAGCAATCTAAGCCTTGATGATTCGTGGATTGCAGTGTCATTTTGTAATAGGCGTTAATATTTGCCTTCAGTAGATCTCCTTTATTCGTGCAACAGATCGTGCATCTGATTCAATGATGCCGAACACATGAGGAACAGAGAAAGCACATATAGCCGTCATTAGTAATATTCCTGGAAAAGTTATATGGAGATACAAATAGCCTCAAGATGACCACCGTTTTGTATGACATTATTCAAGTAGACGTCTGAGAGTGGACGAAGAAGAAATAACAAGATTAAGAAAAAAAAATAGGATGTAATTTAACCTTTCGTGTTCATTTATTTTCGGGGATCTGCAAATGCCGATCCCCTCCAGATAAAATTTCTGACACGGTAGTATTTGCTCTTCACAAAAATTTACACGATAACACATTTAGAAGCTACTGTAAAGACAATAAAGTGTTTATAAATTGTATATATTTTAAATATTTAAAATATTTAATAAAAATATATAAATATATGAAGCATTTATAACATAAATAATAACAAAAAATATTATGGTAAAATAAAATCTACGATTCTAAGCATAAATGCGGTAAAAGAAATTTTAAAATCTATTGTTTTTTTTTAACAGATTCTAAGGTAATGAATTGTATCCCTTTAAATAATTTCGTTTATGTGAATCCCTCCATTGATTCAATATAATACGTGTTGTATTCCTGTCTGCGCGTCATTTCTTCTACTTGATCGTTTAATAAGAGGCATAGGGTCACCAATAAGTGACCTCTCTTGCGCTGAAGTGATATTTGACACTTTTTCCATTCTTTCTTACTCTTCTGTTTTCATTCTTTCTTACTCTTCTGTTTTAATTCTTTCTTACTCTTCTTTTTTCATTCTTTCTTACTGTTCTGTTTTGATTCTTTCTTATTCTTTGTTTCGAGATTTACTTCCCTTGCTCCGCAGTGATGGTCCAACAGTGGCCAAAATTCAGAGTATCTACTGAAGGTCTTCAAAGGTGTCGACCTTTCGCTCAAGATTACTCTTGCCAGAGATGTGAATTGAAGAATGATACTTCAATTCTAGAGAGCCTTGTATGAATTTAAGAAATAAAAAATTACGGCTGAAAGGATCCAGGCCGTGTAAACGTTCTATCTTCCTTGACTTTCTACGATGAGTAAGAATTTTTCCTCGGTTTGATGAGCCCCCAACGGATTTAACTCAGTAAAATACTACTTTAATAGCTCTGGTATAGGTATTTAAAATGACTGAGCCATACATGTGCCGTTCACTCAAAAGACTAAATCAACTATAAATTTGTATATATATATATATATATATATATATATATATATATATATATATATATATATATATATATATATATATATATATATATATATATATATATATATATATATATATATATATATATATATATATATATATATATATATATATATATACTGACAACAAAATTTAATAGCCAATTATCGTTAACAAATGTAAAAAAAATAAGAGTAGGGTGAATTAAATAAAGTCTTTAATATTTCATCACGCGGGATGATCTGGATAGTGTGTTTTCTCTTTCGAATGTTCTTTTAAAAAAAAAACAGAGTTCACTTGGCAGCTTTAAGTGGGTACTGGTTCAGGAGCGGTAGACATAAATATATAAGATCATTATTCAGCTCCGTACAAGTCCTCTCTTTATATCCTTTTTTATTCTTCCATCTTTTATGGCATCTCCTTTAAAGTTTTTTTATCCACGTAACCCGTGGGTTTACATTTTCAATCATAGCCCTGTACAGTTCTGCCAGTCGTCCTTTTTTATTATTTATTATTATTATTATTTTTAGCCCACTGTCTTTTTAACGTAACCTTGAAAGCTCACCGTTATACATTTTGTTTACCATAACACTGAATTTGTTTATAACTTTAAAGTGGAGTAATCCCCACCCAACCAATATTTCACATATTCTGTGAGTATAACTACATGCTGGGTCGACTTTAGTAACTGCGGGACTCGTTTTAGACCATTATGGTGGGGTCTCCTGGACTTTAGAAAATAGTTTGTTGTAAATCGGTTTGTGTAGACATATAGCAAACAAATATTGATATTGTTTTATTTCTAATCCAGTGCAATAGCATATATTTGTGGCCGTGTATGATAGCTTGTCTACTTTTTGCTACTTCTTTATTTTTGTGATCGTATAGGTTTCGTATCTCTACCCTAAACAGAAGGAAGCTTATTTGTTCTAACGGAGACTTGTTACTCTCATAACACCGACAACAGTTCATGTACTGACAGTTGATGGATAATTTCACGAGTTTATGAACGACTTTACGCCGACAGCCGTAACAGTCAAATGTTGAGCTTTATTTCTTCTTCTTCTTCTTCTTCCGTCCTTAGCCACCGACCGTCAAAGCAGTCAGTGGCCATTACGCCTAGTGGTGTCTTAGGGCAACAGCAGATAGGTTTTCTTTGCCATTGTCTCCCATCACGCCTAATGGCGTCTTTATGGCAACGGCAAATCAATCCATCTGCTGTTGTTTCCGTAATCGAAGTGACTGGCAAACGGGTGATCAGCCCGTTGTGTGAGCTTTATTTACATGATCAAAAATGTAGAAGAAATGATATGCTCAACCTTCCTCATGAGGCTGGCAGACTTCATACAACAAAAAATGGGTAATATGGGTAATAATAAAATGTCATTTTCTTTTATTCTCTCTCTCTCTCTCTCTCTCTCTCTCTCTCTCTCTCTCTCTCTCTCTCTCTCTCTCTTTCTGTCGCTGTTTCTATATTCATACTGTCTCTAGTGGTTATGGTGGTCGTAGCTTGAGAACCACTGTTGTCACTATATTTCTTGTCATAATATTCTTGATATTTTAAATCACTTTACACACTTGGGAGAAAACCCAAACTAGCGCCTTGACGCTATCGTGTTTCGAATCTGACTGATTTAAATTTTGAACAACGATTTACCACGACAACTATTTTCGAACCTTCTAGAACCAATTTAGTTTCACCATCAGCTCACCCAAAACCGTGAAGTTCCAGTCCCGTAGTCGAACTCACTCAGAAAAAACAAAGCAGAAAAACTTACTACTTGAATTCTCGGCCAAAGTCAGCCGCACTACTCTGTGATCATGGGACGTCCACCATACTCTTGTCGCATTATTCAATGTATTATGGATTATTTCCCTTAGGCTACAAAATCTAATTTCAATGATAAAGTCGATCTCATAAAAATATAATAGTACCCGATTTCCTCTTATCCACACTAACTGTTACATATTCTTCATATATATATATAATTTGAAAGAAGGTGGGAACCCCTACCCTGTGAGCTTGGGTCCCGATTGGGTCAAATAGATTAAATCGACCTCCGGCTGGACTTGACTACAGAGTAGTTGACTGCCATTATTGTTATTTATCCAACGGCATCTGGGTTCTCGCCCCTTGACTTAAGTTGACTATCATACTTCTAGGCGACTGGCGGACACAAACGCTTCTGTCTAGGTTGATTCAAAGAAAATCATCACAGCAATCAAAGGGTTAAAGAACGGAAAATCTCCTGGCCATGATAACTTAAATGCTGAGCTAATTAAGACAGACCCTGAGCTAGCAGCAGAACTATTAGAACCACTATTTGCACAGATCGGGAAAACGGGGACAACACCATCAGAGTGGAACAAAGGAATAATTGTCAAATTGCCCAAGAAGGGAGATCTTGCAGACTGCAATAATTAGAGATGAATCACTCTTCTCTCAGTTCCCAGCAAAATACTAAGCAGGATAATTATACAGAGAATTTCAAAAGCAGTAGACCACAAACTGAGGAAAGAATAAGCAGGATTTAGAAAGAACAGAAGATGTGTAGATCATATATTCACTCTCAGGAACATTATAGAGCAGTGCTCAGAATGGCAAAGACATCTGTACATTGATTTCGTTGAGTTTGAAAAGGCTTTTGACAGCATACATAGTTACAGTTTATGGAAAATGCTGAGGGCTTATAAAATTCCAAGCTGCATAGTGTCAATCATAAAAAGCGTCTATGCCAACTTTATGTGTAGTGTTGGGCAGAGCAACCTAACCTTTGAGGTGAAGACAGGAGTACGACAGGGATGCCCCTTATTAACCACTCTATTTTTAACAGTCATAGATTGGGTGATGCGCCAGACAACAGAGGGCAGTCCAAGAGGAATAAGATGGACTACATTTTCTACATTGGAAGATCTGGAATATGCAGATGACACATCAACACATCCAGGAAAAAAAGGATAGACTTAATCAGTTTAGCCAGCAGGTGCTCTTGAACATAAAGTTAAAGAAGTCAGAGGTCATGACGCTCAATGTGAGCAACCCTGAGCCCATATCAGTAAGGAATGTTGCTGTCGTTTTTGACGGTTTCATAAGACGTAAATCTATTTAATATTTTTTGATGATCTAAGTTAGAGAACTGTATATTAACTCTCTGGGACAGGTTGATTTGGGGTTATCTTTCCTTTGTTTTATTCATTGTGCTAACCTGTCTTAAGTCGGGGTTAGCTGTTCTCAGATCTGTTCTGTCTACGCAAGCGCAAGTTTTTTGAGCGCGAAACGGGGAGACTTCCGTCAGGGAGTGATATCTGGGTTCTGACCGGACTAGCATGTCCGTGGTACTTCTCTGCATTATCTGGGGGAAAGATAGTCTTCTGTGTGACTGTGATGTCAGTGATTCTCCCCAGAGTTATTCTGTTCGTCAAGAATGACGACAGTTGTTATATGTGTATTTCTCGGATTCTGTCAAAGGTAAAAGAAACTTAATTATTATGCCTAAGTTGCAGAACATTTTGTGGCGACCTGTGAGTAGAGCTCACAGTTCTTTGAGATACAGAGTCCATTATGTGTGCTCGATGTAGCCAGCTAAGACTATTCGTCTAACTATTATACAGAACCCCAGTGAAGAGAGATTATTATGAACACCGCATGTTAGCGGTATGTTTCGGCATGGATGATGATGCCTGCCTATGAAGTATACACAGTTGTTCACATTATTATAGAGGCCCGATATTACGGCCGATATCTTTGAGCAGAAGAAGAAGTGTCTGGCGTGTGAAGCCAGATGAAGTCTTGACTTTCATGAAACAAGTTCATAGACTTTGATATTAACCAACTGGAATCGCCTTTATCGTGCGGGATATTTGTTAAAGGACTACCTGACGCGTTTAGTCAGGGGCCCTGAGCTACAGTATGAACGAACGTAAATTGTCAAGCCAGCTCTACTAGCATCTTATACATGAGCTATGCAAGATTTATGATGCTCGGTGTTTATAATCATTACCACACATGAAATGTCCATGATCCTTGTTCAATTGACTGTGTCGTCTGTCAGCGTACTGTTGCCGTAATAAATGTTGAAGAAAAGTCATCTGTATTATCCACGTCTATGACTTCTACTTGTGGTGGAGTGAGTTTGGTGTGTAGCTGAATAAGAACCTATACGACTTCGTGTCCACGATCTGCTGTTTCCTTCACACACACCTTTACTCTCGATCACATCCTATTACGAGTACTACACACCTGAGAAACATGTATGCTGTTTGTGTGTGAGTGTCTGCATTACACCCTGGCAGCGCCTCACGCTGGTGACCTAGATACTCTGCAACTCTGAACCGTCCAGGTGATAAACGACACGCCCACTCACGACACTTCAACACGACAAAAACAGATTTTACACCCGACTTTAACATCTGTAACATTCGAACATTAACATCTGGTGGACCAGATTCGTGGGTTTCTACATTACATCGTGGAGTGTCAGCTACGCAGCGAACAGTACTAAGCAGGCGAACGCCTTATACTGCTTCATGGATCACAGCTGCTTATGAAGTTCATTTACGCCGTACTACGAAGATAAACATCCTTCTGCGCTTTGACATTCGTCAATGGCCATATGTGGTTACGTTCAAGTCACGTTGTTTACGTCAAAGCTCAGGTTGTAAACAGTTCAAGCTATTGTTTAGATATTACAGTCTACACATACCAACGTTGGATCTTCCGGTTTCAACTGGTTTGTTGGGTATGACATTGTAGCTGGACATTTGGAGACCACTACCTGTTGTTAAGTTGCTGGGTACTTCAACGGTGGATCGTCTACCTTTACTGTTTACAGTTGTACCGCATTGTACTGCATCTTTGCGGGTGTTTGAGGATTGTGCTTGAGATAAGTGGCCCGTTTATGTGTTAAACTGTGCCTTTATTTATGTTCAACTGAGCCTTCCTCTATACACATTCTTTATATTGTGTATTTACATACTACATGCATTCTTTGTTTACATGTTTTTTGTTTACATGTTGTATTAGTGTGTATTTGGCGGGTCGGTTGGGCTGGTGACTCTTTTAGAGTATCCCACGTGATAGAGGGTCTAATGAGAGCTTTTTCTTTAGGGACTGTGCAAATTTTCCACAGTGAAATTTGTTAGCGACAATTGTTGCTATTTTTGTTTAGCTGTAACGTAGTGTGCTTTTCATCGTTGTTGTTGTCATATTTTTTTTTCTTTAGTTTTGATTTCATTTGTTTGTATTTGTCTGCCTTCTCTTCCTTTCATTTATTTCTATACATCTTTTTGTTTATAACAGTGTTGTCATTTGTTTTGTTTAATTTTTCGCAGTTATCATTGCAATTCTTTGCAACATTAGATTTAGTTAAGCTTTATTTTTTATTTGACTTCTGCGAACGTTTTCGGTTGTTCTATATTCTTGTCTTTGTATTGTTATCGTATACATGTTTATCATACACAGTCTATATATATATATATATATATATATATATATATATATATATATATATATATATATATATATATATATATATATATATATATATACTTGGTCATAGACTATTATTATTAATATGATGCACTTTTCAGATAGAAATTATTTATGATGATATTATTATAGAGAAACAAGGTGATTATACAAGTTTTTGATTAAAAGACTTGTCTCCCACGGAGATTGGGATAGAATAAAGTGAAGTGAGTATACAAAGTCTTTGACAAAGACTTATCTCCAACTGAGGTTGGGATATAAAGTGTAGTGTTATTTAAGGTGTCGATAGCACATTATTAGACAGAATGTCTACATTAGACTACTTTATTGAGCAAGGGAGATCCCTTGGGATGACTCCTGAGGAGTTAAAGGTATTTGCAATTACTCAATACGACAAGGCGCAGAAATTGGAGATGGATAAACAGAAGGCCGAAGATAAAAAACAGAAAGCTGAGGAGAAAAGATTGGAAAGAGAAGCTGAAGAGAGGAAACTTCAAGCTGCTGCTGAAGAGAGGAAACTTCAAGCTGCTGCTGAAGAGAGGAAATTTCAAGCTGCTGCTGAAGAGAGGAAACTTCAAGCTGCTGCTGATGAAAGAAAAGCAAAAATGGAACATGAAGAAAAACTCTTAGCTTTGGAGTTGGAGAAATTAAAGGTGATGAATATGAGTTCTCCTCAAACAACTTCGGGTAAGATAAAGGAGAATACTTATAAAGTCAAATTGCCCCCTTTCAACCCTCTAAAGGACGACATAACCTTCTACCTTGATAGATTTCAATTAACATGCGTAACGCATAAGGTAGATAAGGAACAATATGTCGGACAACTGATGGAGTTACTTTCAGGTGAACCATTAAGTACTGTAATGGCAGTAGAGGAACCTGACAGAACTAATTATGATGTTGTCAGGGCAACATTACTTAAAAGATATCAATTAAAAGAAGAAGATTATCGTCTTCGTTTTAAGACAATGCTACCAGAAACTGGAGTAGAGTTCTCTGACTTTATTACGAAGATACGTCTTACATTCACACGTTGGATTGAGCTGTCTAAAACAGAAAAAAACATATGAAGCCCTTATGGACTTATTACTTCGAGATAAAGTTATGTCATCTGTCAATGAGTCTGTCCTTGCTTTTCTTCATGAGCGTAAACCTAAGAACATAAAAGACATGGAAGAATATTGTTGCCAGTACGTCACTGCGCATCCCCATGCTACTGTTAGCAATTCTAAGGTGAAGGAAGAGTTGCCAGTTGCTTCTGCAGCACCATATGGCCCTAACTTTATGATTAAATTCCAAGGTGCTCAACACAACTTTAATAAGAAGAGCACTCGTAATTATGATCAGAATCAGGGTAACCCATCACATAATGGGTCTTCTTCAAAGAACTGGAGGCGATCTGATAGTCCTCGTTATTTCGGGTCCAATAATTATGGAAACTTTCGGAGAGGTAGTCACAATAGACAATATCAAGGCTATTCTCCGCGGGGACATCGAAACCAAACAGGTAGACACTATAATCATTGGGAAAATGACAATAGTGATTATGGAAACTGGGAATCGAACCAGAATGGTGGTCGCGGTAGATCAAACTATAACAATTTCAGAGGGAATAATAATCGTGGTAGATCTAAACATAACAAACATAGATCTCATCACCAGGGAAACTCTGTACAACAAGAGTCTCATGGTGCCAGTAATCAAGTGAATGATAATAAAAACTCTAATGCTGTCACTTGTTCGGCTTTTGATTTTGGGAGAGCATTTCAATGCCCCCAATGCACAACATTATTTGAACCGACCACAGTAACTACTTTAAGTTGTGGTCACCCTCTTCCCGCTCTTCCTGCTGCAGTTGCGCATGACGGGAGAGGATCGCTTATCTTGCATAAAGGTCTTGTGGATAGTAAGCCAGTCTCAGTGCTTTTTGATTCTGGGTGCACTACTATTGGG
Source organism: Oreohelix idahoensis (assembly GCA_024509875.1). Lineage (NCBI taxonomy): Eukaryota > Metazoa > Mollusca > Gastropoda > Stylommatophora > Oreohelicidae > Oreohelix > Oreohelix idahoensis. The sequence continues at coordinate 155,285 of JAMPIV010020040.1, read as the reverse complement.
GTTAAGCAATCTCTTATAGATCCTCGCTGTGCCACGGGAAAGGTGGTTAAATGTGTAACATTTGGTGGCACAGTAGAAAATTACTCGACTGCTATTATTCACATTGCTACTCCCTTCTTTACGGGAGATGTCCACGCGTGTCTTCTACCTAATCCTATTGCGGATCTTATCATCGGTCGTATTCACGGGGTTAAGGAATGCACCCCGCAGCAAATTGCTGCCTGGAAAGAACGGAATATCCAAACAGCCAATGCAGTGGTAACAAGAGCACAAGCTCTTATTCCTCAAACTTCATCTACTGAAGTTAATGAAGTACATAGCCAAGAGGATCACTTGGTGATTTCGCATGACTCGTTTGTGAAACTACAAGAAAAAGACCCGTCTTTAAAGAAATTCTTTCTTCTCGCTAAAAACGGTGATCCGAATCAGAATACAAATCGCAAATCATATATCACTATGAAGAATGGTATACTAGTGCGTATGGTACAACACTCAGACACGTCTATGCATTCTCAAATTCTCGTGCCCAAAAGTATGAGAGCCCTAATTCTTCAACATGCACACGATTCTCAGTGTGCTGGACACATGGGTTTTTCCCGAACTAAGTCGAGAGTTCTGGCGTCTTTCTTTTGGCCATTTGTCAATAAAGACATACGAATTTATTGCCGGTCTTGCAAAATATGTCAAGAGGTCAAATCTAGAGGTCCACGGCATGCTGCGCCTATTCAGGCTGCAGACATTCCTATTCGGCCGTTTCAGAAAATGGCCATAGATATCATTGGCCCTTTTAAGACTAAATCGGCCAGAGGACATCAATTTATCCTTACGTGCGTTGACATGTGCACGCGTTGGCCAGAGGCTATACCTCTTAAGAGCATTTCCACTGCTGATATCGCAGACGCTCTTTGGCTTATATTTTCTCGTTTGGGTTTTCCCGGGGAAATATTGTCAGACCATGGCACACAATTGATATCAGACACAATGTCGCAGGTAATGTCTACTCTGCACATTAAAAGATCTTTGAGTAGTATTTATCACCCAATGTCTAATGGGTTAGTTGAGCGTCTTAATAGAACACTCAAGAACTTACTTGGGAAGATAACTGAGGATCATCCTCAGGATTGGGACAGGGTTCTACCCGCGGCTCTCTTTGCCTATAGAGAGGTCCCCAACGAACATACAGGATTTTCTCCTTTTGAACTTGTCTTTGGCGCGCGACCGCGCGGTCCTATGTCTTTACTGCATGATCTGATAACTGCTGATAATATCGACAATGACACACAATCTTCATATGAGTATGTCATTGCTCTCAGACAGAAGATTATTGAAGCATGCAAGCTAGCAACTTCCTCATCCGAATTTGCTAAAGAAAAGGCAAGGCGATTTGCTAATAAGAAGAGACGCCTACGTCAACTTTGTCCTGGAGACAAAGCGTTTGTTTTACTTCCTACTAGGGAGAACAGACTTCTTATCACATGGAAAGGTCCATATACAATAGTCTCGAAAACCTCCGATGTCGACTATGTTGTCGATATTGATGGAAGGCATAAAACCTTCTATATAAATATGCTTACGGAATATCATGAACGACCAGACTATTTGCAGCCTATTTTCCAGGCGACGGACGATTCTCCAGTCCAACAAGGTCATATCTCATCCCTGTCAGTTATACAGGATGAGGAAACTACATTTTCGGATGTTAATCTACCTCTTCTTGTGATTCCACTTACTTCTGCGGAATCATGGAAAAACGTTACTGTTTCTACTAATTTGTCTTTTGAGGAACAGCGACAAGTATCTTCTACGCTACAAGTATTTAAGGATGTCCTTACCGAAATTCCTGGACACACACATGTCATTGAACATGACATTATACTTACTGATCATAATCCGATCAGAGTAAGACCGTATCCTATTCCTATTCATTTTCAAGCACAAGTCGAGAAAGAATTGGATGAAATGATACAATTGAAAATAATTGAACCATCCACCTCAGCATACTCTTCGTCCATGGTTATTGTTCGAAAGAAAGACAATAACATACGCCTTTGCGTAGATTATCGCAAATTGAACCAAGTTACGAAGTTCGATGCTGAACCTATGCCTTTATTAGAAGATCTACTTACTAGACTTTCTAACTCTCAATTCTTTACTAAACTTGACTTGTCGAAAGGTTATTGGCAAGTTCCGTTAACTGAACGCGCCAAACCTCTCACTGCTTTCTCAACACCTAGGGGTTTGTTTCAGTGGAATTTTATTCCTTTCGGGCTTATGAGCGCCCTGGCTACTTTCGTACGCATGATGCGTCGAATTCTCTCATATCGTTCAGATGTCATTGCATACTTAGACGACATCTGTTTTTTTCAGTAATACGTGGGAAGATCACTATTTGGGTTTAAATGAATTACTGTCTACTCTACGCGAGCATAATTTGACTGCAAAACCCTCTAAAGCCTATGTTGGGTTTAGTGAAATTTCTTTCCTAGGTCATCGTGTTGGTCATGGTCTATTGAAGACAGAGGACCAAAACATTTCTAAGATATTAAATATCTCTGTGCCTAAAACAAAAACAAAACAAGTGCATAGTCTCTTGGGATTAATACAATTCTAATGAAGATTCATTAAGAATCTATCCTCTATCATGGCACCACTCTCAACCCTATTGAAGAAAGGGTCTCCTAACATGGTGCGCTGGTCCCAAGATTGGATCAGATTAAGAATTTGTTCTCATCCCCACCTATCTTAAGGCTACCTATTGCTGATAAGACTTTTGTTCTTCGTAGTAACGCCTCATCCACAGGGATCGGAGCGGCACTAATGCAGGAGTATTCAGGAACCCTGCATCCTGTAATGTATATCTCTAGGAAGCTGAATGCGGCAGAAAGGAATTACTCGGTTTTAGACCATGAATTGTTGGCTATGGTTTGGTCAATCCTTAAGTTACAAAGATTCCTTCTTGGTGCGCATTTCATTGTGGAAACAGACCAAAAAGCTCTTACAGCTATTCAGACTAAGAATTTGAAGAGTTCGAGATCCACTCGATATGCTTTAGCTCTTCAACCTTTTCACTTCACGGTACGAGCTATCCGTGGTGCGGATAATGTGATGGCTGACATTTTGTCTAGATGCCCACATGAGTCCACTTAAGTCTTGTGGCCTAGATTTTCCTGATACACTTCTAGACTTATGTCTCTTCAATATAACAATATATATTAACACATTTGTTGTCACCTTAGAGTGGTAAATTAATTATTTTCTTTCTCTATTACCATCTTTGGTGTAATGGAGAAGGTTGAATTGACATAATATAAAGGTCAAAAAAATTAATGCGGCCACATGTAATGCTTAGACATATAGTAGTAATTATAGTACATTATAGCATGTTGCTAATTGTGTCATTAATATTGTTCTCAGTGCAAACTAGTACCAGGTACGGAGTGCTTTTGAGAATCATGATGATGCCATATGTCACCCTCACATACTATTTGGATGCTGCTTACATTGATCTTCGGGATACAGCATTATTTTGTACTATGGATGCCACCTTCTATTAGTTAGATTGTACACTTGTATTGTCATATGTATGTATAATGACTTTACAAATTTTGATTATGACCATCCTTTAGATATTAATGATTATATAGCATGAGACTTTCGTAGATTTATATGTTAATATGACGTCTCGATATATGTTGTCATTTGCATTGCTATAATATTGCATTTGTTGATATGTATGTGATTTTTGTTAGCATCGCCAGCAACTGAGATTTCTTTAATGGTACCTTCCGCATATGTTTCCCTTTGAGAAAATATTTTCTCTTATCTTGTGAAGTGATTTTTTGTTCTCACTAGACGCTCTATTGTTCGTCGATTGAGCCTGTCATTAAGACATTATTTTATATTGTTGTTTCATCGGTGCATCATTCATGCGTTATGAGCATGTGGTATCTTGCTCACTGATGTATTTTAAAAAAAAATGTGTTCGTTTTTTTTTAATCCGGAGGGTGTGGTAGTCTGTTGCTGTCGTTTTTGACGGTTTCATAAGACGTAAATCTATTTAATATTTTTTGATGATCTAAGTTAGAGAACTGTATATTAACTCTCTGGGACAGGTTGATTTGGGGTTATCTTTCCTTTGTTTTATTCATTGTGTTGACCTGTCTTAAGTCGGGGGTTAGCTGTTCTCAGATCTGTTCTGTCTACGCATGCGCAAGTTTTTTGAGCGCGAAACAGAGAGACTTCCGTCAGGGAGTGATGATCTGGGTTCTGACCGGACTAGTATGTCCGTGGTACTTCTCTGCATTATCTGGGTGAAAGATAGTCTTCTGTGTGACTGTGATGTCAGTGATTCTCCCCAGAGTTATTCTGTTCGTCAAGAATGACGACAGTTGTTATCTGTGTATTTCTCGGATTCTGTCAAAGGTAAAAGAAACTTAATTATTATGCCTAAGCTGCAGAACATTTTGTGGCGACCTGTGAGTAGAGCTCACAGTTCTTTGAGATACAGAGTCCATTATGTGTGCTCGATGTAGCCAGCTAAGACTATTCGTCTAACTATTATACAGAAGCCCAGTGAAGAGAGATTATTATGAAAACCGCATGTTAGCGGTATGTTTCGGCATGGATGATGATGCCTGCCTATGAAGTATACACAGTTGTTCACATTATTATAGAGGCCCGATATTACGGCCGATATCTTTGAGCAGAAGAAGAAGTGTCTGGCGTGTGAAGCCAGATGAAGTCTTGAATTTCATTAAACAAGTTCATAGATTTTGATATTAAGCAACTGGAACCGCCTTTATCGTGCGGGATATTTGTTAAAGGACTACCTGACGCGTTTAGTCAGGGGCCCTGAGCTACAGTATGAACGAACGTAAATTGTCAAGCCAGCTCTACTAGCATCTTATACATGAGCTATGCAAGATTTATGATGCTTGGTGTTTATAATCATTACCACACATGAAATGTCCATGATCCTTGTTCAATTGACTGTGTCGTCTGTCAGCTTACTGTTGCCGTAATAAATGTTGAAGAAAAGTCATCTGTATTATCCACGTCTATGACTTCTACTTGTGGTGGAGTGAGTTTGGTGTGTAGCTGAATAAGAGCCTATACGACTTCGTGTCCACGATCTGCTGTTTCCTACACACACACCTTTACTCTCGACCACATCCTATTACGAGTACTACACACCTGAGAAACATGCATGCTGTTTGTGTGAGAGTGTCTGCATTACACCCTGGCAGCGCCTCACTCTGGTGACCTAGATACTCTGCAACACTAAACCGTCCAGGTGATAAACGACACGCCCACTCACGACACTTAAACACGACAAAAACAGATTTTACACCCGACTTTAACATTTGTAACATTCGAACTTTAACAGGATGCCCCTTATTAACCACTCTATTTTTAACAGTTATAGATTGGGTGATGCGCCAGACAACAGAGGGCAGTCCAAGAGGAATAAGTAGGACTACATTGTCTACATTGGAAGATCTGGAATATGCAGATGACATTGCACTACTAGCACGTTCACATCAACACATCCAGGAAAAAACGGATAGACTTAATCAGTTTAGCCAGCAGGTGCTCTTGAACATAAAGTTAAAGAGGTCAGAGGTCATGACGCTCAATGTGAGCAACCCTGAGCCCATATCAGTAAGGAATCAGCAACTGGTACAGACAGACACCTTCACATACCTAGGATGCATAGTAACACTAGACGGCGGGGCAGGCAAAGACATCAACATCAGAATGAATAAGTCAAGAACAGCCTTTTTTAGCCTAACCAACCTCTGGAAGTCCTCTCAATACAGCACAAGCACAAAATTAAGATTATATCAGAGCTGTGTGCTTTCTGAGCTTCTCTATGGTGCGGAATGCTGGGGAGTTACAGAGAAGGAAATGTCGAAATTGTCCTCTTTTCACACAACATGCCTAAGAAAAATTCTAGACACTCGTAAGAAATAAAGATGTAGAACACTAGACAACAGAAAAACAACAGACGTGAGTGGCTTACCCAGGATTTGAACCCCAAACCTTCCGTACGACAACACCGCCTAGCTATACAAGCGAATCACACTATCCTTCCGGCCAGCTAGGCATTCCCAAAAATAGATGCTTTGATAACCGGTCATTAGTGCGAAACGCAAGACAACACCGGAAGTTTACAATGGGCAGCTTAGCCTTATTAATGACGCAATCACTTCTGTTGTTCCCCTATTATACAGTATATGTCAGTCCACACAAGACAAAGACCTTGATATTGTGTCTAGTAAATGATAGAAGACTTAAGAACAGTAGTATAGAACAGAGGGTAGGTTTCTGGTATTGTATAAACATTTATAACATATAAGGAAGGGAAACCCGAGGACTGTAAACAGTAAATAAATATTAGACAAACATAAAAGTATGTTTTCAGGCACTCGTAAGAAATAAAGAAGTAGAACACTAGACAACAGAGACAACACCGGAAGTTGTAAACTTCCGATGTTGTCTTGCGTTTCGCACTAATGACCGGTTATCAAAGCATCTTTTTTCGGGGATGCCTAGCTGGCCGTGAGGAAAGTGTGATTCGGTACGGAAGGTCCGGGATTCAAATCCTTGGTAAGCCTGTAGTTTTTCTGTTGTCTAGTGTTCTACTTCTTTATTTCTTACGAGAGCCTGAAAATATACCTTTATGTTTGTCTAACATTTATTTACTGTTTACAGGCCTCGGGTTTCTACGGGAGAGCTGTTTGAGCAGTCTCATTCTCGTAGAGCCACGAAGACCAGTTTTAAGTTGAATTTTCTTGAAGTGTTTTCAGACAAGAAGTATATTGTGTGTAAAGTTAAATGATATCGTTTTATTCAAGACAGAATATAAGCGGCAGCTATATTTACTCGTATTCTGTACTGGGAGGATAGACTTTGTGTAGTAAGACTCATGTAAGTACAATTTCGATCGTTTTTTCAGTCCACGAATAGAACTGATTTTTATATTGTACTAGGAAGAAAACCAAGAAAAGAAACAACTACAGAGGTATTGAAGTCTTATCATCAGAAGAGATTAGCATCTTTAAAAATATTGAAGGTAAAAGGCGCAACCACATGAACTGAAAGGTTGTGGAAGAAGGTCAAAGTGACCTAGATAGTGAGTTGCGCGAGATGTTTGAATAACTCATACGGTTGTGGAGAACGAAAAGGAAAATATGGGTAAACTACATTCACGATAAGGAATAATTGACTTGAATTTCATCTGAAATTGTTTATTTATGAATTCCTGTAAATAAACCTTGTTTATACTATCAGTCGAGTTATGATAGCAGGTTTTTGCACTGAATGAAAAGTTACCAGAATATTAGTAAGTACTACCACTATAGCACCTTCACAACATCATTCGAGAGACGAATAAACCTACAGCAGCTCCACAAGAATCTACAACTCTAGCGGGAAGCTAGTACCTTAATAACTTGTTGGATATAATACCACTTGACTAAAAGAAGATATAATATAAATTTAATCACAGTGAAGCACACAGTCACACATATTATAAATTGGTACCGTACACGGTCACATAGTGGTAAATTGGTGCCGTGACCTATCATCAGTAGAATTAAGGAGTACCGGTCACATAGGTAGTTAGATAGGTATGCATGTATGTCTGTAGGTAGGTAGGTCGGTAGGCAGCAGACAGGTAGGTAGGTATATAGGCAGGCAGACTGGCGAAGTAAACAAATAAAAGTTTGTTTAAAAAACAGTAATTAGTACCATCTGCTTATCAGTTATTAAATTAAATGAACAAGTATGTGTGTATATGTGGCGTGTGTTGACTATAAGGATCAAACAGACAGACGGACAAACGGACGGACGGACAGACACATGTATAAGTAGGTATAAAGATCGGTAGACAGTTAATTAGGTAAGTAGGTAGGTAAGGAGTCAGGCAGATAAGTATTTAGATAGGTTGGTAGACAGCTAGGTAGGCAGTTGTCGTAACTTTATAAGATAGGTTTGAAGATATTTATGGTCCGGTCTGAGCAGAGGTGATATTGGAGAATGTGTGAGAATAAAAGGTGTAATAAGATAGAATTTTCACGAGGGGTGATAGTGTAAGAGAATGATCAGTCTCAGGAGTGAGTAGTTTCTCTACTCCCACCTATCTACATGACTATATTGTAATCAGACGAACTTTCGCTCCTGCCATAACAAATATAAGTTACACCTCACATACATACAAATTAATGTGACGAATATGCACAGACGTGAAAACTATGGATAACATATGGGTAGGGGTTCGACCAACACTCTAAGTTAAGTTTTATTAAGTTTATTTTCACAAGAGCAGAGATATGTACCAATTTACAGTTGGCTAGACTGGGGCATGCCTCTACAATAATTTTTAAAAAAAAACAATGAAGCACGTCTGTTTTCAACGCTGTCGTTTGATGAGCTTTGTTCGAAAACTGCACGCACTGAGGGAAATCAAACACGCTCTCCGATAATTTGTTAACAGAACCTCTGTCCCAGCTTGCTATTTTAAGTTGTATTTGCTAGCCTTCCTTGACATTAGTTCTTACCTGAGTAACTTCACGAGACCCAAATATTTCAAAGAGACGGCAGCGTGGTTCAGGTACTTTGGTAATTAACGACCAATTAAAACTGATAGTAATACTCTCCTTCAGTCATAACTGACTATGAAGCGCTCATCTGGTGGTAACATTCTTCTTTTTCTTCTTCTTCAAGTACCATGCCTGGGGGCGTAGTGATCATGTCTCTGCACCGCTCCCAAAACCTTACCCGTAAAGGGGATATTCACTCGAGGCAGCGAAGGTTTGAATTCAGGGTTTACCTTCTCATTGATTGGCTACAGACCATTGTCACACAAGACTAATAAACGCATGGTTTAGTTGTGGCACTTCTAATTTTCAATTCAACGCTTTCTGGCGACACGTAATACTGATGATGCGACTCTTTTTTTTTTTTTTTTTTGTGGAGAATATCCTGATATTTAAATGGATTGTCTTTCCACTATATGGATTAAATGACCAGCACTATTTTAGGTAATTCCTGCTCTCAGGTAACTGCTTATTTTATCAGTGGCTTCTGAGTTTTCTTTGTAATGTTCCCTTTTCGACCTTTTTTCTTCTTTCTTCTATCCTTTTTCTTTGTACCTTTTTGTATTTAGTATTTTTCTTCTCCGGCTTGTCTTTTTCTTCCTGTCGGCTATTAACTTCGGCTATCATTGATTTCACGTCCTTTTCCTGTTTGTGTCTAGCTTTTGCCCATTGACATTGGTTCAACACTGAATACAACTTATACACCAGGCCACACTTTTCTTTCGTTTATTTTGTTTTCTTGTTTGTGTTGTTGCAGTTAGTTTCTTTGCATCGACATTTATTTTGGGTTTAGTATTTCTATGAGTAAATTTGTTATTAATTTGTTTCACTTTGCAGTGTTCTTTGTCATTTTCTCACATCATTTCAATATTTCTCATCTCTTTTTCTACTTGTGAAAATAGAATGGCTGACGAAGAGTAATCCCGAAACATCATCACTACTGCCCCCTACTCTACCTTACATTCTTCAGAACAGCGTTTTCCATGACCCATAAAGGAAGACAATAACAACAAAATTCAAAACAGTAACTATTAATTGCATATTTATTCAAAATTCAATCAACACTTTTCAATTTTTTTCTATTAACTTTTTTCTATAAACTTGATTAAATGCTACTAGCTTTTCAAAGTCTGAAAGTCATTTAACATGAATCTTAGATATCACATTTAATAACTACTTTGCGTTTAGTAAAACCTTAATGCGATGGATAGAGTTGATCAAGTTATACAAGTTTCACAATATGTGGTTTAAAGTCACGTTGTAGCAAACGTTTTAAATCATTACGATTAGTGATCTAGAGTTGATTTCTTTAAAAAAATACATAAAAAATATTTTTATTGCATACTAGAAATAACCGGAAGAAATACATTATAAGTACTTGAATCTGTATTTCAGAGCTGGCATTTGCCGATGATGTTGCCCTGATTGCTAAATCAGAGGCACATCTCCAATCCAACCTGCAAGTCTGAAAGGAAGAGCTGGAGAAGAGCGGGATGGTCATAAGTAGCTCTAAAACAAAATCCATGGTGATATCACGAGGAGAAAGAAGACATCAGATTAAGCTGGGAGAACAGGTCCTGGAGCAGGTCGAACACTTTAAATACCTCGGAGCTATTATAGACCGAAAGGCAGTCATCAAAGAACAGTTGGAAACTCGAAAAGCAGCAGCTGAGAGACTTTTTCAGGCCATAAATCGAGGATTCCTCAGCAAGAGAGAGGTTGGTAAGAAAACGAAGGTGGCTGTATACCGCTCCACCTATGTCCCAATCTTGACATATGGATGCAAGTCATGGGCAATGACTACAACCCACAAAAGCCAGATCCAAACCTCAGAAATGAGATATCTGAGGAAGGTGGTTGAAGTAACAAGAAGAGACATGGTCCGCAACCAGACGATACGTCAAGGCCTAAAATCCCTCCCCCTGCAGACCCAAGTAGAACAGTCCCAACTAAGATGGTTTGGCCATGTCTGCAAAATAGGAGAAGATCGGCTACCACGACCAGCATGGAAAAGAAAGAGCCAGGGATCCAGGCGCCCCCCCCCCCCAGGACGACCCAGAGTCCGCTGGGAGGACAACATTAGACAATCTTTAAAGGACCGAGGACTAGAATGGAACCAGGCCAGGAGGAAGACAGCCGATAGGATAGTCTGGCGCTCTCTCTTCCAAACCTCTACACCTCACGGTAGAAGGGGAACGACTAAGTAAGTAAGTAAGTAATCAGTAATTCTTACTTCTGTGATGAATTTACCGTGATACAACGTTAAAATATCTCCAATTATAAAGAAAAAATGTAGGGATAAAAATAATGCGTAAGATACTAGGAGACATGCTCGCCCATGCCCACATTTCCCACCGCCATTCAAACTAACTAGTTAGACGTGCAGACGAAACGGTTTACACTTTGTAGACGGGAGGGAAACGGAGATCTAAAAAGGAAAAATATGACTGAACACGTGTTTGAATCTAGAAAGGCTAAAAGACGCAATTGGTAGTAAAAGAAAAAAAATTCACGTCACTAGTTGACACAATGTAAGGAAATGGACAGAAAAGACCTTGGCTCTTATTCGAAACAGTTATTTCTTGGACGTTTTTCGATACTTGGTCGTTTTATTTGAATTCAGCGGCAAACGCCGTAGAGAAGGTTCTCGAACAAATTTCAAAAAAAATAAACTTGAGAAAAAATATGTTTTTTCTTAATAATAGAGTTATGAATATAAAACCTAGCTAGTTTGATAGCCCATCTTAAGCAGAGAACTAATATACTTTAAATTATACAGACGGATAGATAACAAGGAAGATATTGACAAAAGACTGTATTGTTCATATCAGACTAGCGACTGTACTGTTCATACTTTCACTAAAGTTTCAAATTTTCGTCCTTGAGACACGCAAATGCAAAAATCAAGCTGTAATGGACGAGAGGGGGAAGGTGGAGAATTGTGGCTAAAAATAACTTAGGAGGCAGATTTGTGTAGGGTATTGCATGTAGAACCAAGTGTGTTTTTGTGAAAAACCAAGTAGAGACAGACGGGCCAACAGACAATAATACATACTTGACTAAGATCTGACTGAAATTTGACTTTTGGTTGTAGATTTGAAAAAGTTAGGGGGGAAGTCTGTGATTGGGCAAATGTAATCATATTAGCGGGACAGAGATGCGCATTTTTGCCATTTGATACAATTCTGTCCAGGGACACAGTCGATTATTGCCTGTGGTGTTTTTCCCAGAAGATATTACATACATTTAGTGGGACGCCATCATATAGCCAGCAGCTCAGCTGAGTTTTGCTAGCAATTAACTGTGTTCTCAATTCTGAATTCTGGTAAGAATGAAAGCAGTTATTTGGTATTTTTTAATATTTCGAGTGATTGATACTGCCATATCATATAAAATGATTACGACAAGTAAGTGCTCGCTCTAGGTCCCCAGCCCAGTTCAGGGTCTAGAGACAAACAAAATATATGGACGCCTAACTAAGACTATGGAAGGCGGATCTATTATTGAGATCAGTGGGAACATATCACCTATCTTATTGAATAAAAGGAAACTATTGAACATATCTCAGATGCAATGCAGTCTTGGGGAACTAGTACTATATGAAAACAACTGGGTAAGATGAGCTGTGTGGTCAGAGAGATCTGACCCATTCTGTGTATTGTTGATGTGTTGTGCTGTGGGTAAGAGTGGTGCAGTAAATAGATTACTGACACAGCGCACAAATTTTGTTTCAGAATTGTGAGTTTCTGTTGTGGCACTAGGGTAGTGCCACATAAGTAATCAAGATTACACAAGCAGATGTGTGTGCAGCCAAACAGTGTGGCGATGCAGTCTAGCATTGTATTCTAGCTACCGAAAGGAGTGGGCCACCGGAATCCAGCATCAGATCTTCACAGACAAGATGAGTGATTAGTGGCCTGCTGAGGATTCACCTTACTCCTAAAGATTTATAAATATTTCCCCATCACAATTATACTGAATTTTGGGAAAGATACATTTATTACAGTTTATAAGACAATGGACAAAGCTTGTTCTAGTCACAGAGTGGGTGTGATGACACCACCCCAACAGCACATCCAGTAATAGTTTCCCAGAGACATTAAAAATATAATTAATATTAACCAAGTCTTATAAATTACTTATGTACACACATTCCATTTTATTATGCCATATATTTATGCATTCCATTTATAACTCCATAACATTTCATATGTTCTGACCAAAATAAAACATTGGTTCAGAACAAATAAATTTAGAAAAAATTTTAATATTTAAACTAAAACAGTCTGAGTTAGTTCAGTGTGTTATAAATTTTATTAATATTATTAGACTTATCAATTATCTGTGTGTGTTTGTATATTCTACTACAACACATTACATTTCAGTACCCTAGACTTTTTAACGTAGCTACATTCATAATAGTAAAAGAGATATGTTTGAGGTCGTAAGTGGTAGTAAGAAGGGCCTTCTGTAATTCACATCTACATTTATCTCAGGAGCCTTCACAGCTGACCTCATACATTACACTAGGTAACACAACAACCATACAGTACCATCAAAACCACTACAAATATTGGGGTCTTGTCCAGGGATAATTAGTTTATCATAAATATTGGAATCTCCTGGTGGGAGAATTAAACTAGTGAGGACAAATTGTATAAATTAAAAAAGTGTCCCTTAAAATAAAAAGGGGAAAATAAAAGTTGGTGAATCTTCACAGCCAGTGGTAATTAGTTAATTAATTAAATAATTAGAATTACCTTAGTCATTAATTGATTAGATTTACCTTGATCATTGTTATTTTGTATGATGGCTGACCTGGCAAAATTTAGATCAGCTGCTGTGCTAACGGCGAAGGAGATGAGTATGGAGGGTCAGGTTTTAATTCAGTATGTAACTGCTGAATGTGACAAGTATATTGAAAGGGAAGATAGGAGGTTAGCTGAAGAGAAGAGGTTACAAATTAAGGCTGATAAAGAACTTAAGAGGTTGCAGATTGAGGCTGACAAAGAGGCAAAAGCATTAGAGGCAGAAGAAAAACGACAGCAAAGGGAGTCAGAAGAAAAAAGATTGACTGCCGAAAGGGAGGCAGAAGAAAAAAGGTTGACTGCCGAAAGGGAGGCAGCAGAAAAAAGGTTGACTGCCGAAAGGGAGGCAGAAGATAGAAGATTGCAAAAGGAGCACGAATTACGACTAAGGGAGCTGGAATTACAAGGCCATGCTCCTGACAATGGTGCCAGCCCTTTTGCCTCAGATGCTACGCCTAGTCAGGGAGCCTCAACCTCAGCTATGGGGTTTCATCTAGACCATTTTGTTGAGAAAGACGATGACATCGAGGGGTACCTCAGTAGATTTGAATTATTAGCTACTACATATGGGTTAGAGAGAGAGAGGTGGAGTCTTAAGTTATCACAGGGACTGAGAGGCACTTCTTATGAAGTCTTTGCTAAAATGAATAGAGAAGACCAAGACAATTATGACATGCTAAAGCAGGCTTTGTTATTGAGATACGAAAAAAATGGTGAATTTTATCGTAAGAAATTTAGAAATGCCAAACTGTTGTCTGGGGAGACATACCACCAATTCTCTGCCAGACTGGAAACCTATTTGGAGAAATGGACTGCTCTGGGGAAGACCCAAGATCTTAAAGAGATGATCATGATAGAGCAATTAAGAGAGTCCATGGCTCCAGACTTGAGAAAATTTCTCATGGAACAAGGTGCAGAGAGGTTGGGGGAGGTTTTAAATGTCGCTGAGAGGTATCAGGCAGCCCAGGCAGAGGTAAGTGGCACTAAAAAGAAGCACATAGAAAATTTTAAAGCTCCACAGCAATTTAATAAATTTGATAACAGAGAACAGGGTAATAAAGGCAGGACAAACTTTGAACGGCCAAGAAATGACTATCGTGACAGAAACTCACAGTTCAATGACCAAAAATATAATGAAAGAAAACCGTTTAACCAAGGAAAAAGATGGTGCAAATGGTGTAAGAAAGACAACCATAACACCGAATTTTGTAGAAGGAAACCTTCAAACATTGCTGCAATGAAGTCGGGGACTCAAAGATTAAAGGTTAATCCTAATGGACAGCAGGAACCTTATCACCCCCCAGTTTGTGAGGATGTTATTTGTAATGGGGTCACCATAAGGTGCCTTTATGATACAGGTTTGGATTATGATTCAGTTGTGAAGTCTAGCCTAGTGGACCCAAGTCAGTATACCACAGAAACAGTGGAAATACAAGGGGCGACTAAGGACATACCACTCATGACACTTCCCATCGCAAGGATAACGGTGAAAACTCGCTATGTGGAAGGAGAAATCAGAGCAGCAGTGATAGATGAACCAATCTACCCTCTGATATTGGGGTGTAGGTACGTCTTCTTGGGGAATCCCGAGAGACCTGTGATCATGGCGACAGTGCAGACCAGGTCACAGAAAAAGGAGGAAGAAGGTGAACCTATAAATGCTCATCCAGAGGAGATGAGGAAGGCGCAGGCTGAGGATAGGACACTCAAGCCATGTTTTAAAAAATTGCCCAAATGCCACACACCTCCAAGCAAGGGAGAATACTTTATGAAGAACAAACTATTATACAGGAAGGCCGGAACTGGAACAAATGGTCACAACCAGCTGGTTCTTCCCACTTCATATAGGGATAAAGTGATGGAACTCGGGCATGCGATTCCCTTCAGTGGTCACATGGGGATCAGCGCCACAGGACAGCGTATAGCTTGTCATTACTTCTGGCCAGGGATAACGGAGGATATAAAAAGATATGTCAAATCCTGTCCAGAATGTCAAAGGGTAGCTCCAAAGCATTGGACTGCTCCTGCAACTCTAGGGGAAATGCCCATAGTGGGAACACCTTTTGAGAGGGTTGCAGTGGATATTGTGGGACCTCTCACTCGGACCAAGAGGAGGAACAGTTACATCCTTACTCTGGTGGACACTTGTTCTATGTGGGGAGAGGCGGTAGCCCTGCCATCAATTGATTCAAAACATGTAGCAGAGGCACTACTTACAATATTCACAAGATTAGGATTCCCGCATCAAATCTTGACTGATAATGGCTCACAGTTCAAGGGGAAACTAACGGAAGAAGTTTTTAAGCTATTTCAAGCCAGACACTTTCATTGTAGTCCGTACCATCCACAAGGGAACGGCCAGGTAGAGAGGTTCAATGGGACTCTCATTTCTATCCTGAGGAAGCTGGCACACGAAAAACCGGATCTGTGGGATCAATTCCTGCCCGCCGCGTTGTTTGCGTATCGGGAGGTACCACATAGTTCAACCGGGATGGCTCCCGCAACTCTGCTATTTGGGAGGCCAATAAAAGGTCCATTGGAAGCTTTATTAAGGACCTGGACAGATGAGAAGGCAGAAGAGACTGTTACCTCATCATATCAATATGTGAACGAACTGACCACTCGTCTGAAAGCTGGATGGAAACTGGCAAATGATAATTTGAGACAAGCCAGGAAGAAACATGCAGCATATTTTAATAGGAAGGCAAAGGACAGAGAACTAGCTGTGGGAGAGAAGGTGCTTCTTCTACTACCCGGCAGCCAGAATAAATTACAAATTGGATGGCAAGGTCCATATACGGTTCTAGAGAAGGTGTCTAGAACAAACTATAAAATTGACAAAAAGGGGAAGGAGAAAGTTTATCATGTAAACCTTTTAAAGAAGTATCTGGACAGACCACTCCAGGAAAGCACCCCCTTACTGACCTTGGCTATCGCAACTCAAATGCAAAAGGAACCACTCACCTCACATGAATACCCATTACATCCTTGTGAAACAGCCGCACAGGTAAAAGTCAGTAAGCACCTGACTAAAAATCAGAGGGAGAGAGTTCAACAGGTTCTGGAGGAACATACAGATGTATTAACAGATAAACCAGGACATACAAATTTGCTACAGTATGACATGAAACTGGTAGACTCAAACCCAATCTGTATGAGAGCCTATTCTATTCCGTTCGCGAAGGAGAAGGCATTGAAAGAAGAAATAGATTATTTGTTGAAGGAGGGGATTATTTCACACAGTGAATCTTCTTTTAGCTCCAGTGTAGTTTTGTTGAGAAAACCGTCTGGGGAACATAGACTGTGCATAGATTACAGGAAACTGAATGCTGTCACAGAAGGACAAGTGGATCCATTACCAGACACAAAACAGTTATTTGCCAGATTAAACAAGGCAAAATACTTTTCAAAGGTGGATCTTAGTAAAGGCTATTACCAGATTCCAGTGAAGCCTGAAGTGAGACCTTATTTAGCTTTTAGCACCTCGGAAGGACATTATGAATTCAACATGCTACCATTCGGATTGAAAAATGCTCCGAGTGTATTTTCAAGGATGATGCGCAAATTGTTGGATCCCCTGAATAACCCATGTATCACGAATTTCATGGATGATATTCTCGTCGCCACAGAGACATTTGAAGAACACATTAACTCTCTAAAAATGTTATTTGATAGGCTTAGGGAGGCGAACTTAACTGCTAGGCCAACAAAATGTTGTATTGGATGCAAAGAGTTGGAATTCTTGGGACACACTGTATATCAGGGTAACATGACCCCTGACCCCAAGAACTTGGAAAAACTGCAGAGAGCACCTAGACCACAAACAAAAAAGGACGTGCGATCATTCGTGTCGTTATGTGGATTTTACCAAAAATATATCAAAAATTTTAACTCTATTTGTGCTCCTCTGACTGATCTGACTCGCAAGGGACATCCAGATAAAATAGTTTGGACTGCGCAATGTGAATTGGCTTTTCAAGAGTTAAAGGAAAAACTCACTAGCAAGCCTATTCTCAAATTGCCTGATTTGACACAGGACTTCGTGGTGAGAACAGATGCAAGTAATGTAGGCCTCGGGGCGGCTCTGTTGCAAAGGTCATCTTCACCCGATGGGGAACTGAACCCAGTCGCTTATGCAAGCCGCAAATTGAATAAAGCGGAGCAAGGATATTCCACAAGCGAAAAAGAATGTTTAGCGTTAATCTGGGCAATAAAAAAGTTCCAAATCTATCTGTATGGTAGGACTTTTGTGGTCCAGACGGATCATCAGCCCCTGGTGTTCTTATCTCAGGCTAAGCATGAAAATGCTAGATTGTTGAGATGGTCTTTATTATTGCAACCTTATCAGTTTAGTATTGAGTATATCCCAGGGTCATTGAATGTCGGTGCAGATTTCCTCAGTCGGCACCCCTGTGATCAAAATTAGAGTAGTGGTAGGCGTGAGGAGTAATTTTATCTATGTGTATCACTGGTTTTGGAACTTGCCGTAGTGCATGTTCTCAGGTGGGGAGATGTGTGATGAATTTACCGTGATACAACGTTAAAATATCTCCAAAGATAAAATGTAGGGATAAAAATAATGCGTAAGATACTAGGAGACATGCGCGCCCATGCCCGCATTTCCCACCGCCATTCAAACTAACTAGTTAGACGTGCAGACGAAACGGTTTACACTTTGTAGACGGGAGGGAAACGGAGATCTAAAAAGGAAAAATATGACTGAACACGTGTTTGAATCTAGAAAGGCTAAAAGACGCAATTGGTAGTAAAAGAAAAAAATTCACGTCACTAGTTGACACAATGTAAGGAAATGGACAGAAAAGACCTTGGCTCTTATTCGAAACAGTCATTTCTTGGACGTTTTTCGATACTTAGTTCGTTTTATTTGAATTCAGCGGCAAACGCCGTAGAGAAGGTTCTCGAACAAATTTCAAAAAAAAATAAACTTGAGAAAAATATGTTTTTTCTTAATAATAGAGTTATGAATATAAAACCTAGCTAGTTTGATAGCCCATCTTAAGCAGAGAACTAATATACTTTAAATTATACAGACGGATAGATAACAAGGAAGATATTGACAAAAGACTGTATTGTTCATATCAGACTAGCGACTGTACTGTTCATACTTTCACTAAAGTTTCAAATTTTCGTCCTTGAGACACGCAAATGCAAAAATCAAGCTGTAATGGACGAGAGGGGGAAGGTGGAGAATTGTGGCTAAAAATAACTTAGGAGGCAGATTTGTGTAGGGTATTGCATGTAGAACCAAGTGTGTTTTTGTGAAAAACCAAGTAGAGACAGACGGACCAACAGACAATAATACATACTTGACTGAGATCTGACTGAAATTTGACTTTTGGTTGTAGATTTGAAAAAGTTAGGGGGAAGTCTGTGATTGGGCAAATGTAATCATATTAGCGGGACAGAGATGCGCATTTTTGCCATTTGATACAATTCTGTCCAGGGACACAGTCGATTATTGCCTGTGGTGTTTTTCCCAGAAGATATTACATACATTTAGTGGGACGCCATCATATAGCCAGCAGCTCAGCTGAGTTTTGCTAGCAATTAACTGTGTTCTCAATTCTGAATTCTGGTAAGAATGAAAGCAGTTATTTGGTATATTTTAATATTTCGAGTGATTGATACTGCCATATCATATAAAATGATTACGACAAGTAAGTGCTCGCTCTAGGTCCCCAGCCCCAGTTCAGGGTCTAGAGACAAACAAAATATATGGACGCCTAACTAAGACTATGGAAGGCGGATCTATTATTGAGATCAGTGGGAACATATCACCTATCTTATTGAATAAAAGGAAACTATTGAACATATCTCAGATGCAATGCAGTCTTGGGGAACTAGTACTATATGAAAACAACTGGGTAAGATGTGCTGTGTGGTCAGAGAGATCTGACCCATTCTGTGTATTGTTGATGTGTTGTGCTGTGTGTAAGAGTGGTGCAGTAAATAGATTACTGACACAGCGCACAAATTTTGTTTCAGAATTGTGAGTTTCTGTTGTGGCACTAGGGTAGTGCCACATAAGTAATCAAGATTACACAAGCAGATGTGTGTGCAGCCAAACAGTGTGTCGGTGCAGTCTAGCATTGTATTCTAGCTACCGAGAGGAGTGGGCCACCGGAATCCAGCATCAGATCTTCACAGACAAGATGAGTGATTAGTGGCCTGCTGAGGATTCACCATACTCCTAAAGATTTATAAATATTTCCCCATCACAATTATACTGAATTTTGGGAAAGATACATTTATTACAGTTTATAAGACAATGGACAAAGCTTGTTCTAGTCACAGAGTGGGTGTGATGACACCACCCCAACAGCACATCCAGTAATAGTTTCCCAGAGACATTAAAAATATAATTAATATTAACCAAGTCTTATAAATTACTTATGTACACACATTCCATTTTATTATGCCATATATTTATGCATTCCATTTATAACTCCATAACATTTCATATGTTCTGACCAAAATAAAACATTGGTTCAGAACAAATAAATTTAGAAAAAATTTTAATATTTAAACTAAAACAGTCTGAGTTAGTTCAGTGTGTTATAAATTTTATTAATATTATTAGACTTATCAATTATCTGTGTGTGTTTGTATATTCTACTACAACACATTACATTTCAGTACCCTAGACTTTTTAACGTAGCTACATTCATAATAGTAAAAGAGATATGTTTGAGGTCGTAAGTGGTAGTAAGAAGGGCCTTCTGTAATTCACATCTACATTTATCTCAGGAGCCTTCACAGCTGACCTCATACATTACACTAGGTAACACAACAACCATACAGTACCATCAAAACCACTACAACGTCACATCCCGATGTTTAATTCATTACGCCAAATTCATCGTGAAGTTACACATGTAAAGTCCAATTCATCGCAAGCCAAATTCATTACAAGCCAAAAACAATCGATTGACAATTCAGTGCAAGTAAAAATCACGTCAATGGAAAAAGCCTGCACCAAGTATTCACATGCTCGTGCAGTAGTGATCTCTGTGGTAATTTTTTTTACATAATGACTATGCCAATCCCATGCACAACCTTATAAAAGTCGCCGGGTACGACACGCTTAAGGTGGCAGCAGTCTTATTCATGCTTTGTCTTGCCAGAGACTACATAGACTTAAAGTAAATAAATATTAGACCAACTGTAGAGCCCTTTTCGTAGGCCTTTACAGTCGTTTACAGATGAGGGTAGTCGCATATTTATTCCTACCTCTGTAATAAACTTTACGCACCGACTTACAGGATAGTAAGTATTATTGGTGAGTTTGATTTTCGTAGCGCACGATTGTGCACTTATGCGAGTATTGGGTTACCCCACCCGCATGTGTTGCCAAAGACCAGTCTACGTCATAGCTGGGGTTGAGAAGTTTAGTGCCCAAGAATCAGTCGATTGATTCGTGGCGTTCGAACCCGTGTTGCGGGTATATTTTATTCTTGTGTATGACCGTCCGTCTGTTAAGAAGATGAGGACTCGGGTCAACAGTATTCTGGTGATTTTTCTTGGGAAGAGAAGCAAGTATGATTTAGATAATAATGTATTTCGTTCTCATGTAGACGTCTAGTTGTACCAATGACGTATTGGTTCAAAATGGAGTCCTACTTGAACTTATTGTATGAATTTTTAAGCCGACGGATTCCAATCCAGGATTGGCTTGGTATATATTTTTATGATATGAATTAGTATTCGGCCGTTACGAATACGTACCCGCAAAGCAGAGGTGACTCAAGTATTTGCTATATCTAAGCTATGATGCCACGAAGGTCGTGGGCAGGAAATTGTATTATTGTCATTTTTACATTAATTGAAATAAGAGGCCAGTACTAAAAGGAGATACGTAGTATCGGAACATTATATGATATAGAAGACCTGACAAGGTTCTCCGTCATTGCCAAGGTCATAGGACAGTGGAAGATTGACATATCATATATAACTGCCTCATTTGTTTACTTGGATGCCATGTTATGAACACTGTATAACTAGTCTGACGTTACCTAAGAGATTATCTTACGGAACGAATTAACTGTAATTTTAAATATGAAACTTACGTTGTGTGCTGTCTGGTGGAACGTCAACCGTCCGTCGTCAAAATTAAATGTTCGTCTAGTCAACCGTATGATGTCAAATAAATTGAATGAACTGTATACCGTCTTGGCATTAGTTGATGTGCCCATGGTTGGAAGTTCAAGTTGACTTATTACCACATTGTTCAAAAATTGAATCCATTCGCGTTATGTCAGAAGTAGACAGATTCAACAAAACCCACTTATTCAAATAAAAAGAATCTAACAGAAATGGTGGAACCAGCGTGATTTGGAAATTACGATTTTCAAGAAGGGACTGTTCTCAAAGTCAAATAAATCGGTTGAATAGAAATACCTCGATCTTCAAAATTAAACATCCACATACACGTGGAATCAAGACGACAGTTATCTGAAGGTCAAGGACGACGTTGGACATCATCTCTAAGCTGCAACATCGGACACTGTCATAGTGTTACATACATTGTTCTTACAAGGCTCATGCATACAGTCCCGGATGCGAGGGATATCCTTTTTTTTAGCCGGTTGAGATAAGTAAAAACGTCGTGTTGTTATTACACCGTTTTACGTTTAGCTGTGCCTTGGCTTAGTAATATGTCCACTGCTTCGTTATTCATGTTGCATGTTCTATGTTTGATGTTTATCGTGGGAGGTTGGGAATGGCGACTTAGGGCGGAAAAATACCAGTTTCACCACAGGTCCGTCTTAAGTGTTCTGTAGGATATTATTTTGCAGACTTCCCGCAGTGGAATGTTCCTATGCGTGAGCATAGAAGGATTTTTGGTCCACTGTGTCTGGTAGTCTGTGACACCTGACTGTTTCAGTTGTAACGTCAAGTTTTAATTGTTGTTTTTGGTAGTTATTTTATTCGTACCTTGGTTTTATAATGTATCTTGTATGTGATTATTGTCTTTCTCACCTGACTTTCGTTCAGTTTTTTACAAAACATATGTTTTTACACTGTCTTGTCAATTGTATTGTTTAGTATTTAATCGCAGTTATCATCGTAATTCTTTACGACATTCCATTTTAGTTTCACATTTTATTTTTATTGGATTTCTGCGACTGTTTTCATTCGTCTTTGATTATCGTGTCGTGTCAGTATTGTGCCTATTGTCTGTCACGTTATTGCTTTCATAACATTTCATTGCATAAATTACTTTATTAATTATTAATATAATTGCCTATTATATGATTTGAATTTACCGTTCTTGGACAGGAACGTGTACCTTTGATTAGAGTGTAAATTAATTGGATATTAACTGAGTAACACTTATTAGAGTGAAAAAAATTATTAGACATAATGGATATTTTGGATCATTTTCTCCGGGAGGGAGATAGAATAGGTAAATGGGGTTCAAGTTGTGAGGAATATGCCATTGAACATTTCTTACTTCAAATTACCCAGGATCTTAAGAATTTTGCTTTCCTTAGGTGTAGATATGGCTTTTCACAAGAGAAAGCAGTGAGACTTGCTAAATTATTATCCACCATTTTTTATGATGAGGGAAAAACAACTACTCAAGACAGTAGTGTTGTTGAGGTGGATGAGTTGAAGAAAACCATAACAAAGCACAAGGGTAGGGAGATTGCCCTTACGAATGAGCTGCTACAGCAAAAAGGGGAATATGAGAAAAAGTTGCTGGCTATAGATTTTGAAAATGCTGAGTTGAAGAATAAAGTGACGGTGTTGATAGAGGATAATAAGAAATTTCATGACTCTTCTTTTAGGCAGAAAAGAGAGTTAGATAATGAGGTGACCTCCTTAATGAACATATTTTTCGAAGAAGATAGTGACGATGAAAATAAACCTATTGCTATTAATACTACTTTGCAGATAGATTGCATTACACACGTGGCTCAAATTCAGAGCCTGACATCTGAGGTAACTCTTTTGAGAGAAAAGTGTAATATGGAAAAAACGATGGAACAAAACATGAAAGTTTTGGATCTTACCTTGGCAAATCAAGAACTCAGGAATCTTCTATGTCAACAGGAGAAAGTGTCTCAGGAAAAACAGATAAATATTGAAAAATTACTCATGGAGAAAAATGAGTTAGAGAATGAAGTACGCTCAGTAAAAAAATTACTTGACAAGGAGAATAAGGTCATTGAAGAATTTGATAAGTTAAATATGACTATAAAGACAGACTGTCATGCTCATTTGGCTCAGATTCAAGAACTTACATCTGAGATTCCTCTTTTGAAATTAAGGGTTGAGGAGCTTACGAATAGCCATCAAAATGCCATTGAGGCACTTGAAAAAGAAAAGGCCATTAATAAAGAACATGTCAGGAAACACACTATCGATGTTGAACATCTAACTCAAACTGCTGCTGCAGAACTCGAAGTTAAAGATTTAAATATTATGAATGGGATTGCTAGAGAGCTAGAACAAGTCAAAAGGAATTATGGGAAGTTGCAGTCAGATTATGTAGAGTTGAAACTAGAAGCTGAAAAACAGAAAAAATTGATAATGAATCTTAGAGATAGAAAAGTCAGAAAGGGAAATAACAAGAATTGCAATTCTTTTAAAGGGAAACAATTTTGTCAAACTTCGCTATATAATGTTTCTTCCAGCCAATCTCACAGATCACAAGATTTTCATCAAAATAATTTTGGAAATAATCAAAGCAATAATTATCATCATAATGGGAAATTTAAATCACAATCTTTCAATAACAGACAAGGTTATCAAAATAGACAGAATGGTCAATGGCACAATGGTAATAGTCATACTAACCTTGATTTTAACGTAAACAAAAATGCAAATACTAGCACTTTTGGGGATAATAACCAAAATCGATCGCGACGAAGATATAGATCTTCGAACCAGCCACGACAACACTCTAATGTTGCTTTGAGTGATACACATTCAAACAAGGAACAGGATAATAATATTAATGCACATAGTGCTATGTCATGTTCTCTGGATTTCGAACAGGTCAAGTCTTGTGATGAGAGTAATACCCCATTCCAGCCCAAGGCGATCACGACGCTACGATGCGGACATGTGTTGCCCAGCCTACCAGCGGCTTGTACGGCCACGTCAGCTACTGACTATGGAACAGGAAGCCTTAAATTAAATAAGGGTTTTTTTTAAATTCCATTCCATGCTCTCTTTTATTTGACTCAGGTTGTAGCACAATCGGTGTACGGACTTCGCTGGTCGACCCATCATGTGCTACTGGCAAGACCGTGCAGTGCGTGACTTTTGGAGGGACTGTGGAGATTTTTCCTACAGCTATAGTTAACCTTCATACACCATTTTTTTCAGGAAAAATTCACGCATGCCTTCTTCCTGCACCTATAAGTGATATTATACTTGGCCGCATACATGAGGTTAAAGAGTGTTCCCCACAGCAGATTGCTGATTGGGAAGAGCGAAATATACATGATGCCCGTGTATTTACTGCTATTCCTAGATTTGTTTCACATAAACATATTGCTAAACTGTTATGTAATGATAAGATCTTGGAATCTAGCATCGAAAATGACTCCATTGTTCATTACGCCACTGTTGCTAATGCATTACAACCTTTACGACATGCTTCCATTCTTAAGAAGAAAAATAAGATTGCAACGCAACCTGTAAAGACTAGTAAGTCATTCCGTGGGACATACACCTTCCCTCGGCATAATAATGTTGACAACGTAATAGTTAAATCCTGGCGACATGATCAGCAGACAACGGATCGTAAGAAAACTATTAAGGTTGTCAAAAAGATAAAGGATGTTCCTAAAAGAAATAAGTCTTATAACTCAGGTGAGAAAACTAAAAACAATAAGATTGTCAACAAAGCTTTAACTTTGCCCAGCAGGCAGGTGTCTACGACATGCCGTACACCTACACCTTTGTCTGGCATAAGTAATAATAATCAAGTACAAAAGTATGGTACATTTCAGAATAATCCTAAAGGTATAAATAATAAATATTATAATATACCTAAGAGGGCTAATGTTACCCTTCAACCTTGTTCACATTCTTGTGACTACGGTACCACTTATATTGGTAGAGGTGCATCTTCTCGCACCATCCTTGTGCAAAATCTGCCACAGCGAACTAGTTGGCAAGCACTAGGAGATTTTCTCAACCACACGGCAGACGTTAGGTTCGTGCGTCTGTTACCTCATACCAATAACAGGTATGGTGACGCCGTGGTTACTTTTAGGACCAATAGAGATGCTCGCATGGCTATCGAGCGGGACAATGGTGTATATTTCCACCACCATTCTCTCCGATTACAATTGGTTCCCGATTCTGCGTCACGCAGATAGTAACCTACGGATATTTGATTTTGATTTCACATTCTTTGATGACTCAGCCTATTCAGTCATCATCTCTTTCTTGTAATAGTTACTTGTTCTTTTTCTAGTTCTCATGAACTATTCCTATGGAATTTTATGCCATTTGGGTTAGTCAACGCTCCTGCCACGTTCGTGCGCATGATGCGCCGAATTTTATCTCATCATCCCAATGTCATTGCGTACATAGATGACATTTGTCTTTTCAGTGACTCATGGGAAGAACATATAGAAGGATTAAACTCATTACTGTCCACGTTACAAAATCATAACTTAACTGCTAAGCCATCAAAGGCATTTGTGGGTTTCCACGATATTTCTTTTTTGGGTCACCGTATTGGTCGCGGTATGTTATATACAGAGGACAGTAATGTCTCTAAAATCCTTAACATCTCCACACCTAAAACAAAGAAACAAGTGCAATCTCTATTAGGACTAGTACAATACTATGGGAAATTCATACCACATCTTTCGTCCATTACTGCTCCTTTCTCTTCATTACTTAGGAAGGGTGCAGCTAACGTGATTCGGTGGTCAACCGAACATCAAATCGCGTTTGATACCATAAAGAAATTTTTTTCGGATGCTCCTGTTTTAAGGTTGCCTAATGCGAATTTACCATTTGTCTTACGCAGCGATGCTTCTAATTTCGGCGTGGGAAGCGTCTTACTACAAGAATATAATGGCACCTTGCATCCAGTTCTCTATGTATCACGGAAGTTAACTCCGACTGAACAAAATTACTCAGTTTTAGATAAGGAACTTCTCGGACTTGTTTGGTCAATAACTAAACTCCAGAGATATCTGCTTGGATCACACTTTATTGTGGAATCAGATCAAAAAGCGTTTACTGCTCTCAACACAAACCAAATCTACTAGGTATGCGATCGCTCTTCAACCATATAGTTTCACGATTCGATCCATACCTGGCACACAGAATGTTCTCGCAGACGTTTTGTCGAGATGTCCTAACGAAGCACATTAACAGCTACGCACTGCAGATAACTGAACTTCGACACTGACAGTTCGTCAATTGTAACTTTTTACGTGTGATATCTCTATGACAAGAGTCATTAACATTCAGTCAAGTGAAATCTACAATGCTTATGTATCAAAATAACATGGAACGTTAAGATATATGACTATCGTTGTGAAAATAACATTTACTCACTCAGGATATTGAAGAGAGAATAACGTTGAATAAAACCAGACAATATTTTCTCACTGAAATAACATTGCGAACACTTGGTTGGTTGTTTCATGGAACGGAACCTAGTATTATTTTACGGTTTCCTAACAGGACAATGGAACTTTCTTAATCTACGAAATTTAATGACATTGTTAATTTGTTTTTAAAATAAATAATTCGGTAGATTAGTAACCGTTGATACTTAGTTAATGAGTATAAGAATTAATTTGGATCACTATGAAATATTTAATTGTAAACATTTAATATTTATCACTCGGTAAGGACAGTGATTTAACATTTGCACTTTTATTAGTACCACAAAGGAACTTGTAGACAAAGTTAAGGTTGTTGATCTCTACACGTGTTTAAATTGTATGCTTTCATCTTTTTTTCTCACTTGTCATTTTTAAGACATATCCATCACTTTTCGGTTTATTCATTGGTTTTTACATTTCTTTTCATTTTGCGTTTCTATTTGGTTTAATTCATTATTTCTATATGCGATTTTATTTCATTTACCACATTGTACCAAAGGTGGTCAATTGTGGATGTATGCTTTTGTGCATACCTTTTGTTTATTTGAGTTAACTTAAATTTCATATTTATGTTTGATGATTCTATGTCATGCTATAGTATTATTATATGATAATGTACACTTGAATCACCTCTAGTTTCGAGTAGGAAAGAAAAAAATTAATATAATTAATTTTTGGGGGGGATTGGTAAGGAATCTGTAGAGCCCTTTTCGTAGGCCTTTACAGTCGTTTACAGATGAGGGTAGTCGCGTATTTATTCCTACCTCTATAATAAACTTTACGCACCGACTTACAGGATAGTAAGTATTATTGGTGAGTTTGATTTT
Organism: Oreohelix idahoensis; assembly: GCA_024509875.1. Taxonomy (NCBI): domain Eukaryota; kingdom Metazoa; phylum Mollusca; class Gastropoda; order Stylommatophora; family Oreohelicidae; genus Oreohelix; species Oreohelix idahoensis. Next base: position 127,440 of record JAMPIV010020040.1, on the reverse strand, counting down.
CGTAGCGCACGATTGTGCACTTATGCGAGTATTGGGTTACCCCACCCGCATGTGTTGCCAAAGACCAGTCTACGTCATAGCTGGGGTTGAGAAGTTTAGTGCCCAAGAATCAGTCGATTGATTCGTGGCGTTCGAACCCGTGTTGCGGGTATATTTTATTCTTGTGTATGACCGTCCGTCTGTTAAGAAGATGAGGACTCGGGTCAACAGTATTCTGGTGATTTTTCTTGGGAAGAGAAGCAAGTATGATTTAGATAATAATGTATTTCGTTCTCATGTAGACGTCTAGTTGTACCAATGACGTATTGGTTCAAAATGGAGTCCTACTTGAACTTATTGTATGAATTTTTAAGCCGACGGATTCCGACGTTAGGATTATCCAGGATTGGCTTGGTATATATTTTTATGATATGAATCTGTATTCGGCCGTTACGAATACGTACCCCGCAAAGCAGAGGTGATTCAAGTATTTGCTATATCTAAGCTATGATGCCACGAAGGTCGTGGGCAGGAAATTGTATTATTGTCATTTTTACATTGATTGAAATAAGAGGCCAGTACTAAAAGGAGATACGTAGTATCGGAACATTATATGATATAGAAGACCTGACAAGGTTCTCCGTCATTGCCAAGGTCATAGGACAGTGGAAGATTGACATATCGTATATAACTGCCTCATTTGTTTACTTGGATGCCATGTTATGAACACTGTATAACTAGTCTGACGTTACCTAAGAGATTATCTTACGGAACGAATTAACTGTAATTTTAAATATGAAACTTACGTTGTGTGCTGTCTGGTGGAACGTCAACCGTCCGTCGTCAAAATTAAATGTTCGTCTAGTCAACCGTATGATGTCAAATAAATTGAATGAACTGTATACCGTCTTGGCATTAGTTGATGTGCCCATGGTTGGAAGTTCAAGTTGACTTATTACCACATTGTTCAAAAATTGAATCCATTCGCGTTATGTCAGAAGTAGACAGATTCAACAAAACCCACTTATTCAAATAAAAAGAATCTAACAGAAATGGTGGAACCAGCGTGATTTGGAAATTACGATTTTCAAGAAGGGACAGTTCTCAAAGTCAAATAAATCGGTTGAATAGAAATACCTCGATCTTCAAAATTAAACATCCACATACACATGGAATCAAGACGACAGTTATCTGAAGGTCAAGGACGACGTTGGACATCATCTCTAAGCTGCAACATCGGACACTGTCATAGTGTTACATACATTGTTCTTACAAGGCTCATGCATACAGTCCCGGATGCGAGGGATATCCTTTTTTTTAGCCGTTTGAGATAAGTAAAAACGTCGTGTTGTTATTACACCGTTTTACGTTTAGCTGTGCCTTGGCTTAGTAATATGTCCACTGCTTCGTTATTCATGTTGCATGTTCTATGTTTGATGTTTATCGTGGGAGGTTGGGAATGGCGACTTAGGACGGAAAAATACCAGTTTCACCACAGGTCCGTCTTAAGTGTTCTGTAGGATATTATTTTGCAGACTTCCCGCAGTGGAATGTTCCTATGCGTGAGCATAGAAGGATTTTTGGTCCACTGTGTCTGGTAGTCTGTGACACCTGACTGTTTCAGTTGTAACGTCAAGTTTTAATTGTTGTTTTTGGTAGTTATTTTATTCGTACCTTGGTTTTATAATGTATCTTGTATGTGATTATTGTCTTTCTCACCTGACTTTCGTTCAGTTTTTTACAAAACATATGTTTTTACACTGTCTTGTCAATTGTATTGTTTAGTATTTAATCGCAGTTATCATCGTAATTCTTTACGACATTCCATTTTAGTTTCACATTTTATTTTTATTGGATTTCTGCGACTGTTTTCATTCGTCTTTGATTATCGTGTCGTGTCAGTATTGTGCCTATTGTCTGTCACGTTATTGCTTTCATAACATTTCATTGCATAAATTACTTTATTAATTATTAATATAATTGCCTATTATATGATTTGAATTTACCGTTCTTGGACAGGAACGTGTACCTTTGATTAGAGTGTAAATTAATTGGATATTAACTGAGTAACACTTATTAGAGTGAAAAAAATTATTAGACATAATGGATATTTTGGATCATTTTCTCCGGGAGGGAGATAGAATAGGTAAATGGGGTTCAAGTTGTGAGGAATATGCCATTGAACATTTCTTACTTCAAATTACCCAGGATCTTAAGAATTTTGCTTTTCTTAGGTGTAGATATGGCTTTTCACAAGAGAAAGCAGTGAGACTTGATAAATTATTATCCACCATTTTTTATGATGAGGGAAAAATAACTACTCAAGACAGTAGTGTTGTTGAGGTGGATGAGTTGAAGAAAACCATAACAAAGCACAAGGGTAGGGAGATTGCCCTTACGAATGAGCTGCTACAGCAAAAAGGGGAATATGAGAAAACGTTGCTGGCTATAAATTTTGAAAATGCTGAGTTGAAGAATAAAGTGACGGTGTTGATAGAGGATAATAAGAAATTTCATGACTCTTCTTTTAGGCAGAAAAGAGAGTTAGATAATGAGGTGACCTCCTTAATGAACATATTTTTCGAAGAAGATAGTGACGATGAAAATAAACCTATTGCTATTAATACTACTTTGCAGATAGATTGCATTACACACGTGGCTCAAATTCAGAGCTTGACATCTGAGGTAACTCTTTTGAGAGAAAAGTGTAATATGGAAAAAACGATGGAACAAAACATGAAAGTTTTGGATAAGAAGGTAGCAGATCTTACCTTGGCAAATCAAGAACTCAGGAATCTTCTATGTCAACAGGAGAAAGTGTCTCAGGAAAAACAGATAAATATTGAAAAATTACTCATGGAGAAAAATGAGTTAGAGAATGAAGTACGCTCAGTAAAAAAATTACTTGACAAGGAGAATAAGGTCATTGAAGAATTTGATAAGTTAAATATGACTATAAAGACAGACTGTCATGCTCATTTGGCTCAGATTCAAGAACTTACATCTGAGATTCCTCTTTTGAAATTAAGGGTTGAGGAGCTTACGAATAGCCATCAAAATGCCATTGAGGCACTTGAAAAAGAAAAGGCCATTAATAAAGAACATGTCAGGAAACACACTATCGATGTTGAACATCTAACTCAAACTGCTGCTGCAGAACTCGAAGTTAAAGATTTAAATATTATGAATGGGATTGCTAGAGAGCTAGAACAAGTCAAAAGGAATTATGAGAAGTTGCAGTCAGATTATGTAGAGTTGAAACTAGAAGCTGAAAAACAGAAAAAATTGATAATGAATCTTAGAGATAGAAAAGTCAGAAAGGAAAATAACAAGAATTGCAATTCTTTTAAAGGGAAACAATTTTGTCAAACTTCTCTATATAATGTTTCTTCCAGCCAATCTCACAGATCACAAGATTTTCATCAAAATAATTTTGGAAATAATCAAAGCAATAATTATCATCATAATGGGAAATTTAAATCACAATCTTTCAATAACAGACAAGGTTATCAAAATAGACAGAATGGTCAATGGCACAATGGTAATAGTCATACTAACCGTGATTTTAACGTAAACAAAAATGCAAATACTAGCACTTTTGGGGATAATAACCAAAATCGATCGCGACGAAGATATAGATCTTCGAACCAGCCACGACAACACTCTAATGTTGCTTTGAGTGATACACATTCAAACAAGGAACAGGATAATAATATTAATGCACATAGTGCTATGTCATGTTCTCTGGATTTCGAACAGGTCAAGTCTTGTGATGAGAGTAATACCCCATTCCAGCCCAAGGCGATCACGACGCTACGATGCGGACATGTGTTGCCCAGCCTACCAGCGGCTTGTACGGCCACGTCAGCTACTGACTATGGAACAGGAAGCCTTAAATTAAATAAGGGTTTTTTTAAATTCCATTCCATGCTCTCTTTTATTTGACTCAGGTTGTAGCACAATCGGTGTACGGACTTCGCTGGTCGACCCATCATGTGCTACTGGCAAGACCGTGCAGTGCGTGACTTTTGGAGGGACTGTGGAGATTTTTCCTACAGCTATAGTTAACCTTCATACACCATTTTTTTCAGGAAAAATTCACGCATGCCTTCTTCCTGCACCTATAAGTGATATTATACTTGGCCGCATACATGAGGTTAAAGAGTGTTCCCCACAGCAGATTGCTGATTGGGAAGAGCGAAATATACATGATGCCCGTGTATTTACTGCTATTCCTAGATTTGTTTCACATAAACATATTGCTAAACTGTTATGTAATGATAAGATCTTGGAATCTAGCATCGAAAATGACTCCATTGTTCATTACGCCACTGTTGCTAATGCATTACAACCTTTACGACATGCTTCCATTCTTAAGAAGAAAAATAAGATTGCAACGCAACCTGTAAAGACTAGTAAGTCATTCCGTGGGACATACACCTTCCCTCGGCATAATAATGTTGACAACGTAATGTATAAATCCTGGCGACAGGATCAGCAGACAACGGATCGTAAGAAAACTATTAAGGTTGTCAAAAAGATAAAGGATGTTCCTAAAAGAAATAAGTCTTATAACTCAGGTGAGAAAACTAAAAACAATAAGATTGTCAACAAAGCTTTAACTTTGCCCAGCAGGCAGGTGTCTACGACATGCCGTACACCTACACCTTTGTCTGGCATAAGTAATAATAATCAAGTACAAAAGTATGGTACATTTCAGAATAATCCTAAAGGTATAAATAATAAATATTATAATATACCTAAGAGGGCTAATGTTACCCTTCAACCTTGTTCACATTCTTGTGACTACGGTACCACTTATATTGGTAGAGGTGCATCTTCTCGCACCATCCTTGTGCAAAATCTGCCACAGCGAACTAGTTGGCAAGCACTAGGAGATTTTCTCAACCACACGGCAGACGTTAGGTTCGTGCGTCTATTACCTCATACCAATAACAGGTATGGTGACGCCGTGGTTACTTTTAGGACCAATAGAGATGCTCGCATGGCTATCGAGCGGGACAATGGTGTATATTTCCACCACCATTCTCTCCGATTACAATTGGTTCCCGATTCTGCGTCACGCAGATAGTAACCTACGGATATTTGATTTTGATTTCACATTCTTTGATGACTCAGCCTATTCAGTCATCATCTCTTTCTTGTAATAGTTACTTGTTCTTTTTCTAGTTCTCATGAACTATTCCTATGGAATTTTATGCCATTTTGGTTAGTCAACGCTCCTGCCACGTTCGTGCGCATGATGCGCCGAATTGTATCTCATCATCCCAATGTCATTGCGTACATAGATGACATTTGTCTTTTCAGTGACTCATGGGAAGAACATATAGAAGGATTAAACTCATTACTGTCCACGTTACAAAATCATAACTTAACTGCTAAGCCATCAAAGGCATTTGTGGGTTTCCACGATATTTCTTTTTTGGGTCACCGTATTGGTCGCGGTATGTTATATACAGAGGACAGTAATGTCTCTAAAATCCTTAACATCTCCACACCTAAAACAAAGAAACAAGTGCAATCTCTATTAGGACTAGTACAATACTATGGGAAATTCATACCACATCTTTCGTCCATTACTGCTCCTTTCTCTTCATTACTTAGGAAGGGTGCAGCTAACGTGATTCGGTGGTCAACCGAACATCAAATCGCGTTTGATACCATAAAGAAATTTTTTTCGGATGCTCCTGTTTTAAGGTTGCCTAATGCGAATTTACCATTTGTCTTACGCAGCGATGCTTCTAATTTCGGCGTGGGAAGCGTCTTACTACAAGAATATAATGGCACCTTGCATCCAGTTCTCTATGTATCACGGAAGTTAACTCCGACTGAACAAAATTACTCAGTTTTAGATAAGGAACTTCTCGGACTTGTTTGGTCAATAACTAAACTCCAGAGATATCTGCTTGGATCACACTTTATTGTGGAATCAGATCAAAAAGCGTTTACTGCTCTCAACACAAACCAAATCTACTAGGTATGCGATCGCTCTTCAACCATATAGTTTCACGATTCGATCCATACCTGGCACACATAATGTTCTCGCAGACGTTTTGTCGAGATGTCCTAACGAAGCACATTAACAGCTACGCACTGCAGATAACTGAACTTCGACACTGACAGTTCGTCAATTGTAACTTTTTACGTGTGATATCTCTATGACAAGAGTCATTAACATTCAGTCAAGTGAAATCTACAATGCTTATGTATCAAAATAACATGGAACGTTAAGATATATGACTATCGTTGTGAAAATAACATTTACTCACTCAGGATATTGAAGAGAGAATAACGTTGAATAAAACCAGACAATATTTTCTCACTGAAATAACATTGCGAACGCTTGGTTGGTTGTTTCATGGAACGGAACCTAGTATTATTTTACGGTTTCCTAACAGGACAATGGAACTTTCTTAATCTACGAAATTTAATGACATTGTTAATTTGTTTTTAAAATAAATAATTCGGTAGATTAGTAACCGTTGATACTTAGTTAATGAGTATAAGAATTAATTTGGATCACTATGAAATATTTAATTGTAAACATTTAATATTTATCACTCGGTAAGGACAGTGATTTAACATTTGCACTTTTATTAGTACCACAAATGAACTTTTAGACACAGTTAAAGGTGTTGATCTCTACACGTGCTTAAATTGTATTCTTTCATTTTTTTTTCTCACTTGTCATTTTTAAGACATATCCATCACTTTTCGGTTTATTCATTGGTTTTTACATTTCTTTTCATTTTGCGTTTCTATTTGGTTTAATTCATTATTTCTATATGCGATTTTATTTCATTTACCACATTGTACCAAAGGTGGTCAATTGTGGATGTATGCTTTTGTGCATACCTTTTGTTTATTTGAGTTAACTTAAATTTCACATTTATGTTTGATGATTCTATGTCATGCTATAGTATTATTATATGATAATGTACACTTGAATCACCTCTAGTTTCGAGTAGGAAAGAAAAAAATTAATATAATTAATTTTTTGGGGGGATTGGTAAGGAATCTGTAGAGCCCTTTTCGTAGGCCTTTACAGTCGTTTACAGATGAGGGTAGTCGCGTATTTATTCCTACCTCTATAATAAACTTTACGCACCGACTTACAGGATAGTAAGTATTATTGGTGAGTTTGATTTTCGTAGCGCACGATTGTGCACTTATGCGAGTATTGGGTTACCCCACCCGCATGTGTTGCCAAAGACCAGTCTACGTCATAGCTGGGGTTGAGAAGTTTAGTGCCCAAGAATCAGTCGATTGATTCGTGGCGTTCGAACCCGTGTTGCGGGTATATTTTATTCTTGTGTATGACCGTCCGTCTGTTAAGAAGATGAGGACTCGGGTCAACAGTATTCTGGTGATTTTTCTTGGGAAGAGAAGCAAGTATGATTTAGATAATAATGTATTTCGTTCTCATGTAGACGTCTAGTTGTACCAATGACGTATTGGTTCAAAATGGAGTCCTACTTGAACTTATTGTATGAATTTTTAAGCCGACGGATTCCGACGTTAGGATTATCCAGGATTGGCTTGGTATATATTTTTATGATATGAATCTGTATTCGGCCGTTACGAATACGTACCCCGCAAAGCAGAGGTGATTCAAGTATTTGCTATATCTAAGCTATGATGCCACGAAGGTCGTGGGCAGGAAATTGTATTATTGTCATTTTTACATTGATTGAAATAAGAGGCCAGTACTAAAAGGAGATACGTAGTATCGGAACATTATATGATATAGAAGACCTGACAAGGTTCTCCGTCATTGCCAAGGTCATAGGACAGTGGAAGATTGACATATCGTATATAACTGCCTCATTTGTTTACTTGGATGCCATGTTATGAACACTGTATAACTAGTCTGACGTTACCTAAGAGATTATCTTACGGAACGAATTAACTGTAATTTTAAATATGAAACTTACGTTGTGTGCTGTCTGGTGGAACGTCAACCGTCCGTCGTCAAAATTAAATGTTCGTCTAGTCAACCGTATGATGTCAAATAAATTGAATGAACTGTATACCGTCTTGGCATTAGTTGATGTGCCCATGGTTGGAAGTTCAAGTTGACTTATTACCACATTGTTCAAAAATTGAATCCATTCGCGTTATGTCAGAAGTAGACAGATTCAACAAAACCCATGTGGTGAAGTGGGATGTTATAAATATTTATAGGGGACTTAGTGTACTGACTGAGATCAGCTGTGAAGGTATCTATATCTAATAAGAGTAGTGTATTATAGATAACCTTACTTGCTGCCACATATATATATATCTCAGTAAGAATTATTCTGGAATAGTGTGATGACTACGTTGTATGTCTAGGGTATGTGTATGATGAAGTGTAAGTCATAACAACAACAGACAGATAAACAATTTAATTTATTCCACCACACTTGACAACACTGTGACACTCACATACATAAAACACTCTACAAGGATATCTTAAAGGAGTCACTGATAACTTTTCAAATAACAATATGTATTCATCGCTGTCATGAATGAATATGTGTCCTGATTCAAATACAAAGGGAACCAGGAATCACAATCAATTTTAATTACAAGTTATATGTACAGAATTTCTCAATATGAATATTGTAGTGACATATATTATTAAAAGTATCCTATGTGTGTCAGTTGTGTAGTAGTAATATGAGGTAATACTGGTTTTGTTTTGTTCAAGCTCTGTTGGTATTTGTCATCATGACTTCAATAGTTTGTCTTTATTGGAACTAGTATTGGAGATGTTCTCAGTTCCTGATATTAAAACAATTTACTTCCCCTCTTAAGTTTATGTTACAATGTTATTTTAAGATGGGGGTACATAATTTTGAGCTCAGCTGGCCACATCAGCTTATCTTGCGTGATGGCGGCAGGAAAAGACTCCTCTGCTCGATTTCTCCCCTGTGCTCTGGAGACACCTCACTGATAGCTAAATGGACCAAGGAGTATGCTGTCCGACTCTGGATTCAGCAAAGCTCTGACCAGGTGCTGCTCAATAACGTCAAGACCACGGTCCCTGAAAACAAGAAGGATGTACCTTCTACTTCATAACTAATTGATACTCTAGTTCTACACTGAGCACAATACATCACAAACATTGAGTTCAGAGCGTTAGGCCAACTGTCAGCTTCATCTGAAATACTTTATACCAGTATTAACCTCCTTAATGGTTACTACGCCTCTGCAATTCCAGCATTATTTCTTTCTAGTCAATCATCTAGGTGTCAGTGTACTGTTTGGCCATTCCATGCCGTTTTACTTTCCTCCGACACCTTCTGTTCAGGCTGGAGCATTATAGGCTTTACATCATGTTTGCTACTGAACTACACATATATACAGGCATAAATTAACAATTCACATTCAATTTTCATTAAAAGATACTGAATGTTTCAAGCTTACCACAATTCATAGAATAAACACAGATACGTTGACTAGCAATGAATTCTGGCACAAATTCCCATCTGCTTATGTTCCAGGCTTTTATTTAGCAAAAATATGAGCTGGCTTCAACGCACTGTTGCTTTATCAAGCTTATTTGAACTAGTGGTCTCGAACTAACGCTCCTAAGTGATTATATCAGCGAGTCTGGCCAATGGAGCCACGTTTCGACAAGTGTTTGAAAAAATTTTACCTTCCTACGTCTCCCCTAACAACCAAAGATAGTATTTATAGTCCGACCAATCGTGTTTAGTCTTATATTTGTTGCGCTCCAATCAATTTGGAGTTTACATGGTAGGCTATTTCCGTACGTAAGGTTTTTTTCAAACACGTTATAAAAAAAAGTTTTATGAGCAGAAATGATTTCATGCTGTCAGGCATCCCCACTATTTTATTTTGTTTATAACTTGTTAATTCCTAGACTATTTGCGTAACGTTTTACATATTCTTTGTCAGCAAGCCCTAAGGAACCCAAATATACAAATTTAAAAGAGCTACGTGGCTGCGTTCAAAATATGCAATTTCTTCTACCTCCTGTTTCGAAGATGTGCTGTCTGGGTACTGTAATGTTTTCAAACGTAAACCCATCTAATGTTATCTTTTCTAATAAGCGTTTTTCAGGATTTTAAAACCTAACTTTGGGAAGGGTAGTGAATTTTATCACTGTCGATTTGAAATAAAGTTAGTGCATGTGGCCTTACACGCGTGATAGTAGTAATTGTGTATCGCGTTACGCTTGTTGGGGTGGCATTAATAGCGAGACGCGTGTTTAATTTTGCATGCGTTCGGCTTTCTGCCTCTCCCTTCTCTCTATCCTGCTTTATCTGTCTTTTAGTTACGCTGTGTATAAAATGGAATGAATGAAATATTAAATTTAGGTCATTGTTTCAGCTTGCGTATCTCAAGTTTAGTACACATTTCATTGAAGAAAGCGGGTAATAATATAGTAGGCTTTTACTATCAACGTGAAAGCGTTACAATTTGCAGACGAAGCAGAAAACAAGGGGGATTTCGAGTACATTCCTTGTGACAGCACTGTTATTTTACCATTGCTCTTTTCTTTATTATAATTTATTTGTTAGGCTTTATATTTACCTGATAATTTATATATGTGGATTAGAATATTCCACGACAACCCACTTATTCAAATAAAAAGAATCTAACACCAAAATAAAGGTATGTTTTCAGGCACTCGTACCTTCCTTAATTTCCGTTCTTTATGTGTTATAAATGTTTATAGACTTACAGTATATGGTCAAGTTTATAAACTACTTACAATTAAGACATACGTACATTTGCTCACCACAACATCAGAATGAATAAGGCAAGAACAGCCTTCTTTAGCCTAAACAACATCTGGAAGTCCTCTCAATACAGCACAAGCACAAAATTAAGATTATATCAGAGCTGTGTGCTTTCTGTGCTTCTCTATGGTGCGGAATGCTGGAGAGTTACAGAGAAGGAAATGTCGAAATTGTCCTCTTTTCACACAACATGCCTAAGAAAAATTCACCGAATCTTTTGGCCGAATACCATCACTAACCAAAATCTGCTTACTCGTAGCAAGCAAGAGGACATGCACACCATCATAGCTGGCAGACGCTGGAACTGGGTTGGTCATGTCCTCAGAAGAGACCCCGATGCCATCACAAGAACAGCTATGCTTTGGACCCCTGAAGGAAAACGAAAGAGAGGCCGACCAAAAACAACCTGGCGAAGGACTGTGGAGGCTGAGATGCAAAGAATGAACCAGAGTTGGGGCACTGTACGAAGGATGGCCACCGACCGAGCAAAGTGGAATCAATTTGTTGTTGCCCTACAAGACGCCACTAGGCGTGATGGCCACTGACTGCTTTGACGGTCGGCGGCTAAGGATCAAAGAAGATGTCTTGCTCACCTACTCCTTTTACTGCATCTCTATGAGCTTTTAATTTTATTTGTATATTTGGTCCTATCCACCACCTGCTCCTCTTTTTATCCTTACATCTGGTCGACAGCTTCTCCATTTTATCTGTACATGCATACCTCGGAGATATTGTGGGTTCAGTTCCAGACCACAGCAATTAAGCGACTATCGCAATAAAGAGGGTCACACCCATTTTCTTTGGCTTCCCAGTGCATATAAAAGTCTAAAATCATGTTTACACTTTGTCTATTAAGTGCGCAACTGCGTTAGGTCTGAAAAAAGAACAATGTACTGTAAAATTAAATACTTTGTTGCTAAAAAATGCTAATCTTCATCATCTGAGCCTTCAGCGAATCGGAATCTTTTTGCTGGTGGAGAGCAAAAATCTATCGGAAGAAAAAGGCACGTTCTAATAAATAAACAGGAATAATTTGAAAAAAAGCGCAATATATGTGAAGCGCAATAAAGCGAAGCACAATAAAGCAAGTTATGCCTGTATAATGTTTATTCTCACTGACCCACGTTTATCATTTAAAGTAACAACAGTACTCTGGACCATCTTTCGTTCTAGCTCTAGCAGACTTTTTCATGGTTAGCCATTAACAGGGCTAGATACTGGGTGTCCTTTTTAGGACTTGTCAGCGATTCACTAGAGTTCAGACAGTGCATACAGAAACATGAGAATAATGTTGAAAATAGAGTCACAGAATAGAATATATATTTTAAAAAACGTGGAAAAAAAATACTGATAATAAATTCACAGAACATCCAAACTTAAGAATAAATGCTGAAAAATAAGAGTGACAGGACAGAATCAGACAATTGAGAATAATGCTAACAATAAAGTGATGGAACAGAACATAAACTTGAAATAATTGCGGAAAACAGTATGATATAACATTACACTTACGGAAACTTGAGATTAATGCTAGAAAAACGTCGCTAGTAATAAACTGTATCGGCTGTGGTAGCGATGGGAGGCGATGGCTACAGAAGATTACTATGACCCAGTGTTATTAATAGACCTGGAGAGCAACTCACCAGGACGGGACCTAACCTTCTAAAAATGAAAAAGAACTCTTATCCCAAGCGCGTCACACATTACACAGACGACCCAGAGTCACAGAAGGGAAATTTGTGGATATTTAAAGACTTTAAAAACCTTTCAACCAAAATAATTCATATAGATATAAATTCAAGTACAGATAGAGGTGCAAGATATATAGTGGAGACACATAGATGCATGTGTAAATGGATAAACACAAGTATGTATTTACAATGCTATAACTCTCCTTTTTTTCAAGACATCATTTCCCTTTGTAGTATCTTGATCTTTACTTCTTTTTCTGCCTTTTGGTTTTTCACATCTTTTTCATTACATAACCACACCCTTTCCTCCAATAGTTTTTTTTTTCACTTATCATCTTTTAATCCTTGTCCCAAGTCTCGGGCCTTTCTTTTCTTGAGTGTAAATGTTGTCTACATCCATCAACCTTATTCCTTACCCACACTGATGCTTAAGTACTTGTCCTCCTTCCTAGACCTGACTGCACCTGCTCTATGCAGTAGTAAAGGACCTGCACACTCTTTTAATTTATGTAAACGGTTAATGAAGTAATGTTTTGTTTTTTCATGGCGCACACTTTTTTGCACCCCCACTCTATGCCCTTTAGTTTAACCCTTTTGTCATTAAACATAAACGGGTTAACAAATAAACTAAACTCTCTGGTAAAACTAATTAAAAAATACCAACCAGATTTTGTTTTTTTGCAAGAGACTAGAGTTGTTTCAGACTTCCGGGCCCAACAAATCATAGCAAAATTAGGTTTAAGACACGGGTGGTTTAGTACAGGGACATCACACACACAGGTGTTGCGATCTTACAATCATCAGACGACTGGAAAATAACCCACCATAACATGGACACAAACGGCAGATTAGTTTCTGTCCAAATACACAATAAACAAAGTGAACAAGACACATACACATTAGTCAATATATACGCTCCCAGTCAAAGAGCAAATCAGCCAGCTTTTTATGGAGAACTCTCTGACGTTTCGTCACTACACTACAAAGGAGGGAACTTAATTTTAGGAGGGGATTTTAATTGTGTCACTGTAGCGAAATCTGTGAGATAATTGCTAAATTCAGTAAGATTTTAGTCCTATGATAATAAATAAACCCGCCCTCAGGTGTCTGACGATTGTCATCTTCAACGCCAGTAGAGCGCTGCCGTTTGTGCAGTGGAAATGCTTAAAAAATGACCCGCTGTAAAATCTAACACGCCTTTTAGTTTCGGTTTCGAGACGTACAATTAACAATTTAACATCTTGCCCGATCTGCTGCACGAAACTGAGGCAAGACTTATAATTAACGATCTGACAGAACTGCGACACCTAAAATCACGTTGAATTAACGTAGTATTTTAACTTTAACGTTAAAATTAGTAGTAACTCGGACATTTTCCAGTAGCAAGAACGAAACGATAGTAATAATTAACGCAAACACTACCACGTTTTGAAAAAAAAACCCTCTTCGCTCTGCACGCGGTTCCTTTACTATATACACGCTGTGGGCAAAGCCAGCAGATATAAACACACATACAGTTTAAATTCTCGCCGCGTAGTGTATTTCTGACGTCACTCAAACTAGTTGGTTTATTTGAATAATGAAAAAAATGATAGAGACAGGGGGGAAGATGGCCAACTTGTGTAAAAGTTATATTTGACGATTGACCGTGACAAAACTGAAAATCTAAACCATAATGAAACTGACCATAAAAATCATATATTAGGATAGCTTAGTGTCGCCTGAGCAAAAATATGTTTTAAAATATATGGTAGTCCAAGTTTTAGCCAAGTTATTGAGATAATACTATATGTCTACGCACGCTAGGACGGACAGACTGTTGTTCTTGCTCGTTACACATAACGTTATTGGGGACGCAAATTTAAAAAAAGAGGCACTGGAGTAATTCAAATCTGATTGGGTGGTATAAGAGTATAGGAGTACAGGGGGGAGATAGGAAAATGTTAACCAAAACTAAACATCTTTTTGTATTGGCATGACTAACGCAGACTGACCAATGGACTACGAGACACATAGTTTGTTTGGAATTTTGTTTTTGTTTTTTCAAAACTAAATTCAAAATTTGGTAGTTGCCTGATTTAATTGGCCAGCTCAAATAGATATTGGCCAAAGGCTTAGGGGTCTCGTTGCCATTTGACAAGAAATTTTTATAACAACAAATACGTTGAGAGCAGATGTGATAAATTGTAAAATAAATACTAAATTTACAGTCTGGAAAGGGCAGAGAAAACTGAGGCCATATCTTTGCCAGTCAACGTTATTTGTGACATATTTCTTTGAATTTTGTGGTAAGAATGCTTTATGTATTAATATGCTTGATTAAAACTGCAAAAGTTAGATACTGCTATTGGGGAAATGCCGGGAGCAAACATTATTGAGTCCTCACGTTGAACTGTATTTGACTGTTGCACATTATTATGATTATGCATTAATATTATTGTATTAGACGATGTTAGTAAGCCTCAGTGTTCCATGAACACTCTTCAACATGCCTAAAGCGTTTATAAGTAAAGAAAGAAAATAAAATCATAAAAAAGGAGATGTGGTTACTCCACATTATTGTATTGAAGAAAACTATGGAAAAGTACAGTAGCGTATCTGCCACAGGGACCTGAGGTGTGGTCACATAAATGTGTGAGTCATATAAATTAGGGGCTGGTGCACCTGTATGCACAAGAGGCTGACCCCATACCATCATGTGTACATAGTGATAAGAAATTGTGATCAGATATGAAAAGGCCAGGGTGTCTTTTATTGCAGGGTTTTTTATTTCCTGTTACCAGCCTGAAGGAGCTTGTGTGTGCTGATCTATATATTCTCTGCAGCGACATACTGACTTGTTATCTTCATACCAAGAATCCCAGGTGATGTGTTAACATCTGGGAAATCTGACACTTCATTCAAATAAACATTGTTATTTCCATGAATAAACAGAATTATATGGGGCGTGACGAAACAACAGCTCCTCCTAACAAATGACTAACATTAGTAGATATTAAAGTTTTAGTCTGTGAATACACCTACAGGAATAAGATAGTGACATTATACTTATCGGACAAAGAGTCCAAACATTTTAGTTAATCAGTATATGTAACATATATTTTCCTCATTTTAAAGACCTGTCCAAAAGAGATGGCGGGACAGGCAGATTAAATTGTACAAAGAAAAAAATTCAATTTTAAAGAAAACTTTAACCACAGTCTTTTTCATTTCCTTATAGTGAGTTAAAGTGTAGTGTCTTGATGTACCATCATTGTCATTTCACCCCTAGACACTAGTCACATCAGACACCAGCCACTAGAATAAAAATACGGACCGTGTGAGATCTAGGGAGGTAGTGTTAGGTTCCCTGATAATACATCATCATCATCTTCTAGAGTCAGGGGCCTACATTTGCTTGACCTCACTCGGTTGGCACAGACACAGCTTTCTTTCCTTTTATGTAACATCTTAACCTCCCCAGCAAATTATACTTGCTACAGTCATGTCTGACCTAGATCTTGCCGGTCGAACCTTACAAACACAGAACACACATGTAACTAAGAATCAGCCATCTCAGTTGCAGATATTACAAACTATTTTAGAAGAGCATAGTCTGAATGATGCCTTTAGAAGTGTTGAACCAAATAATAGATCGTACACTTACATAGATAAGACACACCCGGGTTTAAGACGAGCATCTAGGATAGATAGGATATATACATCAGATATTTACAAGGTACAGAAAACACAACATATTAACAGCACACTTGACTTCACAGACCATAAAGCGGTTTATACAGTGTTAGGTATAGGGACGCCCATTATAACATCTAAAAGATCCCCACATTGGAAGTTTAACAATAGTTTACTTAAACATGATTTCTTCACAAAGGAAATAACGCAGCTCATATTAGGATACACAGAACAGACCCCTGAACAAAATATTGCAGGATATTGGGATTTATTAAAAAACACTATAAAAGACAGGACACAGGCCATGGCCACCTACATATACAGGTCATCCAAATACAAGAAAAAGATATTAGAACAAGCAATCAAACAGACAAAACAAATAGACAAAACTAACCCGGTTATCCAGACTTTGCAAGACCAGTTAGAACAACATAAACAACACACATATAAAGGTGCAATGCTGAGAACGAAATTATATACAACACAAGAGACTCCAAACAAATAGTACTTGGCAATAGAACAGAACATTCAACAAAATAAATAGATCCGCCAAATACTAGATACAAATGGACAATTGCAGACAAACAACACAAACGCGTGTCAGACCATCTTGAAATTTTATAAACAGTTATACACCAAAGAAGAAACAAGAACAGACGTACAAAACATTTTTCTACAGTACACAAAACCTCTCACAGAACAAGATAGTCGAAATTTAGACCAAGTTATAACACTCTCAAATTTGCGAGAGGCAGTAAACGCACTAAACCGAGATAAGACCCCGGGTCCAGATGGTCTTACATCAGAATTCTATATTTTCTGTTTTCCCGTTCTCGGACCACTATTAATGAAAGTTTTTGAGGAAGCCCTTCAGAAGGGCGAACTTCCTGAAAGTTTAAATCAGTCGTACATAGTACTCTTACCAAAAGATAAAACAGACAGGAAACTACTAAAAAATTACAGACCCATATCGCTTCTAAACACTGACTATAAAATTCTAACTAAAACTCTTACTAATAAACTAAAACCATTCATGCATATCCTAACTCATGACAACCAACTGAACAACGTGCCGCAGAGGAATATCAGTAAACATACACACTTTTTTAAAGACTTGATTATTTACGCGTCAGACAAGCAGCACGAGGCCGCTATTCTATCGTTGGACCAGGAAAAAGCTTTTGATAGGGTATCCCATTCTTTTTTACACAAAACTCTGTTCGCCTGTAATGTAGGGCCATACTTTAGAAAATGGATAGAAATTATATACAAAACACCCGAAAGTAGACTTTTAATAAATCACACAATCACAGAACCTTTTATTTTAACTAGGTCTGTTAGACAAGGGTGTCCACTCTCACCCTTGTTATATGTACTTTCAATAGAACCCGTGTTAGAGAAAATAAGACAAAACACAAACGTCACGGGGGTTTTCATTCCAGGACAAGGTCAAAGAAAATTAGCCGCCTACGCTGACGACACGATATTTTTCCCAACCAAAATTTCATCCATTCAAAATATTTTAAACACCTTTAATGAGTTTGGACGAGCTAGCGAAGCAAAATTAAACATTCAGAAATCAAAGTTAATGGGAATAGGTAAATGGAGAAACAGATCAGATTTTCCCTTTCAGTTGCTCCAAGTTAATGAAATAAAAATTTACGGTATTACATACACTGCCACACCAACACAAAGAAACACACAGGTATGGAAAAACTTGTTAGAGAAAATAAAAAACAGACTAGAAAGATATAAATACAAAACTACTACAATTTTCGGAAGATCGGTTTTAATCAACACCTTTATTTTACCTAAATTGATTTTTATAGCAAATGTTCATACCATTCCTCAAGAAATTATTACACGAATTGATAAACTCATAAGAACATTCTTATTTCGCAACACTTTACATTGTATAAAGCATAAAACGTTAATACAACCCAAAGATAGAGGGGGAGTATCTTTACAAGATATAGCAACTAAAATAAAAGCCTTAAGAATCAAGTACATAGGAGAAATCGTTAAAAATCCTGAACAATACCCCCTGGCTCATTATTATATTGGTTTGAGATTATTTAACGTGTGTCGTTACAAAAATAACCAACCTCGTCATTTTGGCACTTTACCACGGTTCTACAAACAATGCATACAAAGCATACAAGGAAACACACCTTTATTACAACAAAACACACGTTCCATTTACAGGAATCTCATTAGTATACAAGAACCATCATTAGTGACAAGGATAAAACGTGGGTACAATTATTTCATAACTGATTACCGACCTATTTTTAGGAGCCTACACGAGTTACCACTTGCTCCAACCACAAAGGAAGTCACCTTTAGATTATTATATAGCATGACACCCATTAGGCAAAGACTTGCACTCACGTCTGTTGTTTTTCTGTTGTCTAGTGTTCTACTTCTTTATTTCTCACGAGTGCCTGAAAACATACCTTTATGTTTGTCTAATATTTAAGACTTGTTGCACAATGGAGAAACATCCCAAAATGCAAATTATGTAACACAAATACACAGGAGACAGAAGATCATTTGTTTTTTTTTTACTGTAGTACAGTTACTTCTACAATAGAAATTTTGAAAAAGGAATTGATGGTTCACATTGCACGCACTATTGACATGTATAGAGCTATCATGCTGAATTCCCTACCTAAGTGTACACAACAAGTAGAACTGAAATTTTTGACCCTGATAGTGGAATTTAAATATTTAGTCTGGATATGTAGGAACTGCGCGGTGTATGAAGGGAAACAGTACAACGCCCACTTATTCTCACAATTATACCTACAAAAAACACAATTAATCAATGTTTGAAAGCATGTTTAAAGGATGTGTCACTGTAATGATCCTCTGTGTTTTCACACAAAAGATCTAATGACAATTTTTTTTTAAAGGATGTGTTCCTCGCATGAGGTCGCATTTTTTTTAACTCGCATGAGTCGCATTGGCACACGCCCAACATAAACGCATGTTCCAACACAAAAAGACCCAATGACACACAAGTGTCACCAATGATCTTCTGTGTTTTCACACAAAAGATCTAATGACTCATAAGTGCCACTGTATTGATCTTTTGTGCCGGGCACATGGTTATATTAGGGCGCATGTTCAAATATAAATTTTTTTTTAAACCTTTATTGGGTTCTGATTGTAACAACATTTGTATCCAAACACAAAGTTTACAACAGTATGGCAATAAAGGTAAAAAAGGATGTACAAATGTGCCAATAGGGGCATTTATGACGATGTATATATATATATATATATATATATATATATATATATATATATATATATACACACATACCCACGCACACACGCATGCACGCACACACATCCCACTCCCCCACATACACATACACACCCACACACCCACTCTCCCATACTAGCACACACACACACATAACGGATGTCAAAATTGTACATTGTTCATAAAGCAACGATATCAGGAATTCTAAACAATATCATAGCATTACAACAAGAAGAATTTCAACCATGAGGAGATGAATGTACTAAAGAAATGATGATACAACAAAGGATGGTACAAGGATATTTACATTAAATGATGTGAAGTATTTACAAACAAAGCTACCTTGCTTTGCATGACGACCGAAAGGTCAATAAAAGCTTAAGTATTAAACTACAAAAAGGTTTTAAATCTGTTCTACTATGTCTTGTGTCATGTGTTCATATATTTGTGTAAATATTCTACTGTCGTAATGTCTACCGTCATAAACAGCCCTATTCCTACATGTCCATACAAGATATCTAAAGCTAGCTAGTAAAGTCAGTAGTTTAAGTTCTGTCCGTCTCGACATCTGTGGTAGTGTGTTAAGCATGACTGTTCTGTACAAATTTAATGTTTGTTGTGAGTTTGAGGCTATTACTTTCCTTAATTTGTTTAATGTAGGGACCACTGTCCTACATGTGTAAAACAAGTGATCTTCTGTCTCTATAATGTTATTACTGCATAGTTTACATGCTGGTGCTGATCTGCCTGCCTTTGTTGATGATTTGTTAGCAAGCGGTATTGAACTGTGTAGTAATCTGAAAGTGACTTCTTTTGCTTGTGGTTTGATGTCTATTGCATGAATGTTTGTGAAACTCTGTGTGTAGTCGGTTATAAAAAGGTTGTACCCTCTTCGTGTGTTCAGAGGTGTTTCTTGTGCTGCAACTAGAAGTTTGTATATAAGTTTGGTGTCCTGTTTTATTAAATGTTTGTTCCCTTCTAGATTTTGCAGACATATTGCATACAAGGGTGGCGGTGTACCAAAAAAATGAGGTTGGTTATTATTTAGTTTACAAAAATTTGATAATCTTAACCCAATATAATAGTGTGCCTGTGGGTATAGACCCGGGCTTTTTGTAACTTCCCCTATGTATTTAATTCTTAAAGCTTTAATTTTGGTGTTGATATCTTGTAAGGCTATCCCCCCACCCCTTTATTTTTAGGTTGTATTAGAGTTGCGTGTTTAATACTGTACCAAGTGTTCCTAAAAATGAAGGCCCTAATTAGTTTATTTATTTCTGTTATAATCTTTTTAGGTACAATCTGTATGTTTGCTATATAAACTATTTTTGGCATAATAAAACAATTAACTATAACGCTTCTTCCGAAAATGGTGGCTTTTTTGTATTTGTAAATTTCCAGCATACTTTGAATTGTCCCTAACAATTTTGTCCATGTTTCTTTATTGGGGTCTTGCGGATTGAAAGAAAAATGTATCCCATAAATTGTGATTTTATTTACTTGCGTTAATTGGAATGGGAAATCTGATCTATTGCCCCATCTACCTAATCCCATTATACTAGATTTTTGAATATTTAATTTGGATTCGCTAGCGTATCCAAACTCTGTGAAAACCTCTAATATATTTTTTATAGAATCTTTTGTTGTTGGAAAGAATATCGTATCATCGGCGTAGGCCAACAACTTCTTTTCCCCTGTACCGGGAACGAAAGTTCCCGTGATATTTGTATCTTGTCTTATTCTTTCCAAAACTGGTTCTAATGTTATTACATATAACAAGGGCGATAATGGACAGCCCTGCCTGACAGATCTCGTTAATTTGAAAGATTTGGTTAAACTGTGGTTAATCAATATTTTACTTTCGGGTTTTGCGTATAAGATTTTAATCCATTTTCTAAAATAATTCCCTATGTTATTTGCTTTAAGACTTTTATGCAGAAAGGCATGTGATACTCTACCAAATGCCTTTTCCTGGTCTAAAGATAATATGGCGCTCTGATACTGCCTATCATGCGTTATGTGATTAAATCTCTAATGAAGTGTGTGTGTCTACAAATGTTCCTACCTTGTACACTACACTGCTGATCGTCATGTATCAAGCTGTGCATGTGTGTTTTAAGCTTCAGAGTGAATGCTTTTGCTAGAATTTTATAATCGACATTTAAAAGGGAGATGGGTCTAAAATTCTTAATTGACTTTTTGTCATTACTATCCTTAGGTGTTAATGTAATATAGGACTGATTTAAACTATCCGGGAGTTCCCCCTTTTGGAATGCTTCTTCAAGCATTTTAATTAGGATGGGGCCTAAACAGGGAAAGAAAGCCCTGTAAAATTCTGCAGTTAACCCATCTGGCCCGGGTGCTTTATCTTTTTGAAAGGTACTAAGGGCCTCTTGTAAATTGTCTAAAGTTAAAGGTTGGTCTAGCTTCTCACTTTCCTCATCACTAAAACACTTTGTGTATTGTAAAAACTTATCTTGTATATTTGTGTCAGTTCTTTCTTTAGTATATTATTGTTTATAATATTCAAAGAAAGCGTGACTAATTCTGGTGTTGTCTGTCTGCTGTTGTCATGTCATGTCAATTATTTCGTGTATCTGTCTACTGTGTTGAACGTTCTGTTCTATTGCTAAATATTGCCTACTAGGGATTTCTTGCGTTATAGTGTTTAGTTTCGTCCTAAGTAGTGCTTCCTGGTAGGTATACTGTCTATATTGATCTAACTGTTCTTCTAAGGTATGGATGTGAGGGTTCGTGTTGTCTAAACTTTTGGCTAAACTAATTGCTTCTTCTAAAATCTCCTCTTCTTTTTTAAACTTCCTGTGTATAAGTGTGGCCAAAATCTGTGTTCTATCTCTTATTGTGTTTTTTAACATATCCCAATATTGTGCGATGTTATTATTGGGAATGTCCTGCGCATAACCTTGTATTAGTTGTGTTATTTGCTCTGTGTAGTTAGTGTTTTTAAGTAGATTATTGTTAAATTTCCAGTGCGGGGATCTCTTTACTTGTTTGTGCGTGTGTCCCGTGCTTAAAGATATGTATACTGCATGGTGGTCTGTAAATTTAAGAGTTTTTTATGTCGTATGTTTTGTGTATATTGTAGTTACTAGTGGTATAAACTCTATCTAGTCTTGAGGCCAGTCTGAGATATGGGATTGTCTTGTTATAGTATGTAAAGGTTTGTTTGTTGGGTTCTATTTTCCTGTATGCGTCCGAAAGGTCGTGTTCGTCTAACATAGCCTGAACGTGTCGTACAAGTGAAGACTTTTCTCGTGTCTGTGCTCTCGTGAAGCCGCTAGACCGGTCTAGGTCAGACAGGACACAATTAAAGTCCCCCCCTAACATTTTCTTAGTCCCTTTATAATGTTCCGTTAGGATGTCGTGTAATCCGTCATAAAACCTAGGTCGGTCAATTTTCGTCGCTGGTGCGTAAATATTGATGAGTGTGTGCGAGTCATGTTCGTTGTGTTTGTTTTTTATTTGTATAATGACAGTTCTACCACAGTTGTCAGTTCTATAATGTACTGCTTCCCAATCTTCATTAATTTGCAGTATGGCTACACCACTACCACGGTTGGTGCCTAGGGCGAACCAGCCATGTTTAAGTCCTAATTTAGTTACTATTTGATTGGCATGAAACTCAAAAGTAACGCCGGTCTGCTGTAAAAACAAGAAATCCGGTTTATCTTTTTTAATCAGTTTAAATACATGGTCTAGTTTATTTCTCAAACCATTAATATTTAGAGATATTATCACTAGACTGCATGACGAAGTGGTAACTGAAGGTTGGCCACCCGTTATAAACTGTCTACCTGGCAAAGTGGCAGATTGGTCACTTGCCGTATCTAAACTATTTAACGAAACGGGGACTGAATGCAGGCCGCTAGTCTTACTTAAGTTGCCAGACAAAGTAGTGATCTGGGGCTGGCTACTCGTCCCAGATGAACTACTCAATAAAGTGCTAGTTGGCCATTTGCCACATGTTATAATAGATGTACCTGGCAAAGTGGTAGGCTGGTCACCTGTTACACATAGCCTACACGGCAGGGCAGTGACTGTGAGCTGACTGCCTGTCATGACTAAGCCACTTGATACATTTCTGTTAACACTGCTTGACAAAGCAGTGCCTAGGGGCTTGCCGCTTGTCCTAATTTGACTGTTCGACAAAATAGTGACTGTTAGCTGGCTATCTGTCGTTTTGCTCTGATAATTCGGGCCAAGTGCGGAGACCGCGCTGTCTGGCCCTTCCACCACGGGGGGGGGGGGGGGGGGGGGGGGGGTGGCAGTTTAATTATACCTATGCGCATTTAAGGGTGTGTGCAGTGTGTGTTTGTGTGTAAGAACAAAACAGCAAAGGACCTATTTACATCTAAAACAACTCTTAAAACACAATGTGAGAACACTCCTAAACTATAGGGGTTGTCACTTTTTACTAAAATAAAATACATCATTTTTATTTTTATTATTATTATTATTTTAAAACGTTCCACATGAGCCGACTGGAGGGGGCACATCCTCCCACGCACTGGTAGAATGGTGTCCATCTTTTTGGCAAGCTCACAGAAGGGGATAACCTCGGGATGCGCACATGCACCGTTTGTCATCAGTTTTCTGTAACGTACACACATCACTTGCCTAAAGCTGGACAGTTTCTGCTTGCACTGGGCCTCAGTACAGGGAAGAGGAGTTCTCAGCAGTAAGCTCATTCACTTACGTCTTCAGAAGGGTTGCCCGTCAATAAACAGGCTTGCTTGCTACATCAGGGCGTCCATGGCCTCGTCTTTTTACGCGGTCGCCCAACTGGGGTACAATTTATCTCCTACTTGTGTTGACTCTTCCGGAAACTGGCTGGATTCATCAGGTTGAAACACAGTCCGCTCCGGCTCGTCAACTACTGGTGTTGACACGCTCTTGGGGGATGGTTCTGAAGTAGACGCCCTAGGCGATGGTGGCAGGTCTCTTTTACTAGGGGAGCGCTTGCTCGGCGACCTGCTGTCACTGCGTTTCACCTCCTTCTGCTTCACAGGACCCGTTGCCTGGGACAATAGTCTCTTCCTGTTCTTGTTATCTTTTTTAGAGAGGACCGCTGTAAAGTCCTCTTCATCGACGCTGTCTTCGGGGCTATCTGGGGCAGGGAGCTCATCTGCCCTGCTCTGTTCAGCTGGTGTTTTGTCAACAACCACTACTTTTTCTCCACTTGTTTGCTTCGCCTGGGTGGTGGCCGACCGCTTATTTGGGCACTGACTAACCCAATGTGTATCGTGCCCACAGATGGCACATTCGATCTTTCTTCCCGGTAGGGACACCCATACCCTATGGAATTTTTCTGTCGGTCCCTCCATCTTCAAGTTTACAAAATGTGGTATTCGATGGTCTCAGGGTTTGTACATAAAATTCCACTTATCGTGGGCTGTCCTTATTCTTGAGACTTCTGCTTCCTTGTCGCCTGTCACCGCTACAGCTAGGCGCCTGGCCGCCTCTGCTTTCACTGTTGGGGGCATCCAATGTAATACTCCTTTAGACTTTTCTTTATCCAAGTGTTCTATGTATACAGTCATTTGTGGGTTACTCCACTCAAGTTTTCGGCCATGTAATCCAGTGTAGTGCTTCATGTGGGCCGCCGTCGTCAAAGTGGCGTACCACTTGAAAGGTCCCACGAATCTATACAGGGTAGCGACGCCACTCGTTCTGACGCCGGCTGGTCCGGCTAGAATGCTGGCAATAAGGGAATACGAGGCTCTATTAGCCTGTGGCCCTGCGATTGAGATCACAAGTGTTCCTGGTTTATGTACTTGTATTACCACCCTCCAAATCTTCTTCCATGTTGAGGACAAAAGTAGGTACTGCTGGTGCAGGCATTATTTATCTCTCTTTCTTGGTTGAAACAACCAAATTAGAATAACAAAAACAAAGTCACAGGTGTTAGCTAAGCTAAACTTAACTAACACGACCACAAATGTCCAGAAAGCACAAAAATCTTTACCATGAAGGAACTGAGACACGTCTTCGCGGCTTGACGATCGACGTAAGTTCAAATATAATTTTTTTTTTCTCGCATGAGGTCGCATTTAACTCGCATGAGTCGCATTGGAACACGCCCAACACAAACGCATGTCCCAACACAAAAAGACCCAATGACACACAAGTGTCACCAATGATCCTCTGTGTTTTCACACAAAAGATCTACTGACACATAAGTGTCACTATACTGATCTTTTGTGTCGGGCACATGGTTATATCAGGGCGCATGTCCAAATATAATTTTTTTTTCCCCTCGCAAGAGGTCGCATATTTTTTCATCGCATGAGGTCGCATTGTCCCTGCCCCAAACCCGGCTCTGGTCAAGACCACATGTCCTAGCACAAGAAGACCCAGTGACAAAATGTGTCACCTAGTGATCTTCTGTGTTCTCACACAAAGGACCTAATGACACATGAATGTCACTGTACCGGTCCCTGCGTCTAGACACATGATCCTAGCCAAAGGCCGAATAGTAGGGCGTTGGGTCTTCACAGCATTATTCGTGCTGAGTTTTTAAGAACCTTAGGTCTAACGATATGGCAATAAAGTGCTTTGTTAAAATTTACCCGCTAACACATTTAGAAGCTACTGTAAAGACAATAAAGTGTTTATAAATTGTATATATTTTGAATATTTAAAATACTTAAGAATAATGTATAAATATATGAGTATTAATAACATAATTAATAACAAAAAATATTATGGTTCATCAAAATCTACAATTCTAAGCATAAATGCGGTTAAAGAAATTTTAAAATCTATTGTTTGTTTTTTGGTTTTTTTCACAAATTCTAAGGTAATGAATTGTATCCCTTTAAATATTTTCGTTTATGTGAATCTCTCCATTGATTCAAAATAATACGTGTTGTATTCCTGTCTGCGCTTCATTTCTCCTACTTGATCGTTTAATAAGAGGCATAGGGTCACCAATAAGTGACATCTCTTGCGCTGAAGTGATATTTGACACTTTTTCCATTCTTTCTTACTCTTGTGTTTTCATTTTTCCTTAAGCTTCTGTTTTAATTCTTTCTTACTCTTCTGTTTTAATTCTTTCTTACTCTTCTGTTTTGATTCTTTCTTACTCTTTGTTTAGGGATTTACTTCCCTTGCTCTGCAGTGATGGTCCAACAGTGGCCAAAATTCAGAGTATCTACTGAGGGTCTTCAAAAGTGTCTACCTTTCGCTCAAGATTACTCTTGCCAGAGATGTGAATTGAAGAATGGTACTTCAATTCTCGAGAGCCTTGTATGAATTTAAGATATAAAAAACTACGGCTGATAGGATCCAGGCCGTGTAAACTTTCTATTTTCCTTGACTTTCTACGAAGAGTAAGGATTTTTCCTCGGTTTAATGAGCCCCCAACTAATTTAACGCAGTTAAATATTACTTTAATAGCTCTGGTATAGGTATTTAGAATGACTGAGCCATACGGGTGCAGATCACTCAAAAGACTAAATCAACTATAAATTTGTATATATACTGACAACAAAATTTAATAGCCAATTATCGTTAACAAATGTAAAATAAATAAGGGTAGGGTGAATTAAATAATGTCTTTAATATTTCATCACGCGGGATGATCTGGATAGTGTGTTTTCTCTTTCGAATGTTCTTTAAAAAAAAAAAAAAAAAAGAGAGTTCACTTGACAGCTTTAAGTGGGTACTTAGCTGCCAGTAAGATGTCGGTTGGTTTCTTCTCCAGCCAATGTTTGTTCCTTCTCCAGCCAATGTTTGTTCCTTGCAGATTATGGACTGGTTCAGGAGCGGTAGACATAAATATATAAGATCATTATTCACCTCCGTACAAGTCCTCTCTTTATATACTTTGTTATTCTTCCATCTTTTATGGCATCTCCTTCAAAGTTTTATTTTATCCAAGTAAACCGTGGGTTTACATTTTCAATCATAGCCCTGTACAGTTCTGCCAGTCGTCCGTTTTTTATTATTTATTATTATTATTTTTAGCCCACTGTCTTTTTAACGTAACCTTGAAAGCTCACCGTTATTCATTTTGTTTACCATAACACTGAATTTGTTTATAACTTTAAAGTGGAGTAATCCCCACCCAACCAATATTTCACATATTCTGTGAGTATAACTACATGCGGGGACGACTTTAGTAACTGCGGGAACTGTTTTAGACCATTCTGGTGGGGTCTCCTGGACTTTAGAAAATAGTTTGTTGTAAATCGGTTTGTGCAGACATATATCAAACAAGTATTGATATTGTTTTATTTTTAATCCAGTGTAATAGCATATATTTGTTGCCGTGTATGATAGCTTGTCTACTGTTTGCTACTTCTTTATTTTTGTGATCGTATAGGTTTCGTGGGCACAGCGGACTGATCATCCGCTTGCCAGTCACACTGATTACGGAAACAACAATTAATATACTGTTGTACCAATAAACGCCTTTAGGCGTAACGGAACAACGGTTAATTTCTTGTTGCCCTAAGACGCCGCCAGGCGTAATGGCCACAGACTGCTTGGTCGGTCTTTGGCTAAGGATGGAAGAAAAAGAAGAAGAAGAATAGGTTTCGTATCTCTACCCTAAACCGCAGGAAGCTTATTTGTTCTAAAGGAGACTTGTTACTCTTATAACAACGACAACAGTTCATGTACTGACAGTTGAAGGATAATTTCACGAGTTGATGAACGACTTCACGCCGACAGCAGTAACAGTCAAATGTTGAGCTTTATTTACATGATCAAAAATGTAGAAGAAATGATATGCCCAACCTTCCTCATGAGACTGGCAGACTTTATACAACAAAAAGCTTCTGTGGGTAATAATAAAATGACATTTTCTTTTATTCTCGCTCTCTCTCACTTTCTGTCACTGCTTCTATATTCATACTGTCTCTAGTGGTTATGGTGGTCATGGCTTGAGAACCACTGTTGTCACTATTTTTCTTGTCATAATATTCTTCATGTGTACTCGCTGTTTATTCTATTTGCTCTGACTTATTTCTTCTGATTTCTTGACTTGGCGTGTCTTAGTGAGACTGGCCTGAACGTCAGGGATGTTCCTTTACAAAGTTATTCTTCTTCTTACTATCCTGTCACTTGTCTATTGTACTTCTCTATTTGCTTTGAGACTAAATTGTTCAACGTACCTGGATTTTCGAAAATACACATATTTTCTCTGACTGGATCCCTGGCATCTTGTCCACATATTAAAATAATGAACTGTCATATCTACTTGTGGCATACCAAGCGATTGAGTGTCTGAGTGATAGTTGTAACTTTTCTGTCACCACAGAATCAACCAAAATCACTTTGGCTTATCACTCGATGAAAATTTCCAATTTAGCTTGTCACTTCTAAATCACTTTACACACTTGGGAGAAAACCCAAACTAGCACCTTGACGTTATCGCGTTTCGAATCTGACTGATTTAAATTTTGAACAACGATTTACCACGACAACTATTTTCAAACCTTCTAGAACAAATTTTGTTTCACCAACAGCTCACCCAAACCTGTGAATTTCCAGTCCCGTAGTCGAATTCACTCAGAAAAAACAAAGCAGAAAAACGTACTACTTGAATTCTCGGCCAAGGTCAACCGCACTACTCTGTGATCATGGGACGTCAACCCTACTCTTATCCCATTCTTCAATGTATTATGGATTATTCCCCTTAGACTACAAAATCTAATTTTAATGATAAAAGTCGATCTCATAAAAATATAAAAGTACCCGATTTCCTTTTATCCACACTATCTGTTACATTTTCTTCATATATATATATATATATATATATATATATATATATATATATATATATATATATATATATATATATATATATATATATATATATATATATATATATATATATATATATATATATATATATATATATAATTTGAAAGAAGGTGGGAACCCCTACCCTGTTAGCTTGGGTCCCGGTTGGGTCAGATGGGTTAAATCGACCTCCTGCTGGACTTGACTACAGAGTAGTTAAATGCCATTATTGTTATTTATCCAGCGGCATCTGGGTTCTCGCCCATTGGGCCAAGTTGACTACCATACTTCTAAGCGACCGGCGGACACAAACGCTTCTGCCTAGGTTGATTCCGAGAACAAAATACTAGCAAATAGCAATATGTTGATATGTTGATATACAGTTTCATTTGACGTGCTCCTCCTGGTAAAAACAGAAGGTTAACTTTTCGTCCTTCCTTCCAATGACTCTTCCTCCCAGCTTGTGAGCGACCTTTGTCTTGACATTTTGCAATCAGAGATCAGCGTGCTTTCTGCATTGATGTATGTTTATATTCAATTTATCTCTTACTTCATATTGATAAATCCGTGGCTTGGGCTTGATACAATACCTCAAGGCAGGAAGCCTGCTCCTGTGTGAGTATACTAACAAACAGAAACGTAAATATCTTATCTGCATATAGTATATTCTTGCACCTTTTTTTCTTTTTTTTCTTTTTTGCGGGGATGTCTTCAGGTATTTATAAACCAATGTAAATCACGTCTTTTGTAAAGCAAAGGTTGTTCTTCTGCACATAATTTAAGAGGCATGGACGTATTGATTTCTATGTGGAATGAGAAATTAGAATTTATTGTGCAATGGGTGAACGGAGGGTGAAAAAAAAAAATTATCGTTGTGTAAATAATGAGTAAATAATATTCTCTCTCTCTCTTTCTCTCTCTCTCTCTCTCTTTCTCTCTCTCGCTCTACAGATTTAATATAAATTGTGTACGTGGAGACGCCTAGCTGAGATAGGAAAGTAGGCAGCTAGGCAGGCAGGCACCTAGTAAGGTAGGCAAGTAAGCAGGAAGGGAGGAAGTTAAGTGGGGGGGCAAGAATGCAGGCAGGTAGTTAGGTAGGTATGTAGTTAAGTAAGTAGGTAGGCACAAAGCAGATCTGTGTGTAGGCAGGTAAGTAGGTGGGTGGGAAGGTAGTAAAGTAAGTAAGTAGTTATGTAGGTAAGTAGATAATTAGGTATGTTGAAAGGTAAATAGAAAGGTAGATATAGGTAGGTGTGACAGTGAGGTTTGTTACCCTGGCATCATACGTGCCAATGAGATAAGGTCATACATTTTTAGTAGACCAATCAAAGTCATTGACGGTGACAAGGGCCCACAACACCTGTCGGGCTAAGAAGAAGTTAACATTATCATTAGGGCAGTTCCATCTCGACGACCTCGGGAAAAGTTGTGTTTCTACTGGAGAGCTGTAGAGAAGCCATGTTTGAGCAGTCTCATTCTCGTAGAGCCACGAAGACCAGTTCTAAGTTGAATTTCCTTGAAGTGTTTTCAGACAAGAAGTATATTGTGTGTAAAGTTAAATGATATCGTTTTATTCAAGACAGAATATAAGCGGCAGCTATATTTATTCTGTACTGGGAGACTTTGTGTAGTAAGACTCATGTAAGTACAATCTCGATCGTTTTTTTCAGTCCACGGATAGAATTGATTTTTATATTGTACTAGGAAGGAAACCAAGAAAAGAAACAACTACAGAGGTGTTGAAGTCTTATCATCAGAAAAGATTAGCATCTTTAAAAATATTGAAGGTAAAAGGCGCAACCACATGAACTGAAAGGTTGTGAAAGAAGGTCAAAGTGACCTAGATAGTAAGTTGCGCGAGATGTTTGAATAACTCATACGATTGTGGAGAACGAAAAGGAAAATATGGGTAAACTACATTCACGATAAGGAATAATTGACTTGAATTTCATCTGAAATTGTTTATTTATGAATTCCTGTAAATAAACCTTGTTTATACTATCAGTCCAGTTATGATAGCAGATTTTTGCACTGAATGAAAAGTTACCAGAATATTAGTAAGTACTACCACTATAGCACCTTAACAACATCATTCGAGAGACGAATAAACCTACAGCAGCTCCACAAGAATCTACAACTCTAGCGGGAAGCTAGTACCTTAATAACTTGTTGGATATAATACCACTTGATGGACATTGACTGAAAGAAGATATAATATAAATTTAATCACAGTGAAGCACACTGTCACACATATTATAAATTGGTACCGTACACGGTCACATAGTGTTAAATTGGTGCCGTGATTTACCCATGGACCTATCATCAGTAGAATTAAGGAGTACCGGTCACATAGGTAGTTAGATAGGTATGCATGTATGTCTGTAGGTAGGTAGGTCGGTGGGCAGCAGACAGGTAGGTAGGTATATAGGCAGGCAGACTGGCGAAGTAAACAAATAAAAGTTTGTTTAAAAAACAGTAGTTAGTACCTTCTGCTTATCAGTTATTAAATTAAATGAACATGTATGTGTGTACGTGTGGCATGTGTTGACTATAAGGATCAAACAGACAGACGGACAAACGGACGGACGGACGGACAGACACATGTATAAGTAGGTATATATAGATCTGTAGACAGTTAATTAGGTAAGTAGGTAGGTAGGGAGTCAGGCAGGTAAGTATTTAGATATGTTTGTAGACAGCTAGGTAGGCAGTTGTCGTAACTTTATAAGATAGGTTTGAGGATATTTATGGTCCGGTCTGAGCAGAGGTGATAGTGGAGAATATGTGAGAATAAAAGGTGCAATAAGATAGAATTTTCACGAGGGGTGATAGTGTAAGAGAATGATCAGTCTCAGGAGTGAGTAGTTTCTCTAGTCCCACTTATCTACACGACTATATTGTAATCAGACGAACTTTCGCTCCTGACATAACAAATATATACTGCTCAAAAAAAGTTAAAGGCCACTTTCAATTTTTAGGTCATTTCAACTAAGCTGTTTTTTCTTTTTTTAAACCTGAACACTCAGTCAAAAAAGTTTTGCTGCATTTTGTTGCATGCTTAAACAATGTTTATTAATCTGAAAATAAATCAAATCTGTGTTACGTATGTGTACCTCCAAGGTCAATCAAATGTACGTGGTGGAAAGGGAAATAATGCATGTTTGAAAATGCTTTCTATGGCAAAGCCTGTTGATACCATTGCTGAAATTTGCTTTTCACGTGCAAGTCGTGACTATAGTGAACACATAACACCCACTTTTCGGAAGGAACGGGCAATGGGTATGTTTGTAACATTTACCATTTTAGCCATGGCTCAGCGTGTCTTGCCGTCTTGTGGTAGACCTTGGACGTCCTGACCTGCGTTGTTCTTCGACACTGCCGGTTGCATTGTAACGATCACGCAGAGTTTGTATGACAGAGTGGGCAACTCCTAAACTCCTAGCAACTTCTCGCAGCTCTACATCATCCTGCAGCCATGCCATCGCTCTCCATCTGTCAACATTGGTCAAGCGTCTTCTCTGAGCCATGGCTAAAATGGTAAATGTTACAAACACACCCATTGCCCGTTCCTTCCGAAAACTGGGTGACATGTGTTCACTATAGTCACGACTTGCACGTGAAAAGCAAATTTCACCAATGTTATCAACAGGCTTTGCCATAGGAAGCATTTTCAAACATGCATTATTTCCCTTTCCACCACGTACATTTGATTGACCTTGGAGGTACACACACGTAACACAGATTTGATTTATTGTCAGATTAGGAGCCGCGCTAGCGTAGTGGTTACATCACCGCTCTGGCGACCGGGTGATTCAGGATCAAACCCGGGCGACGGCATTTGAGGATTTTTCGTCGACCGGGAATTGGACTGGATTAACTCGAGACCTGGCGAGGACATTTGAAGGAGTGTCGTCGACCAGGGATTGGCGGCTCCTGAGCCGACCCAGCTCTAATGGGTACGTCCGAAATCGGCGAGTGTCTGCCTGAATGGCGAGGGACACCTGTCTCTGTACAAGAAAAGGGATACTCACGTAAAATCAATGTCAGGTTAGACATTAACAATAACCTGAGATTTCGCCTCGAGTATTAGCGGGCGAACGAAAAAAAAAATTGTCAGATTAACAAACATTGTTTAAGCATGCAACAAAATGCAGCAAAACTTTTTTGACTGAGTGTTCAGGTTTAAAAAACAACAGCTTAGTTGAAATGACCTAAAAATTGAAAGTAGCCTTTAACTTTTTTTGAGCAGTATAAGTTACACCTCACATACATACAAATTAATGTGACGAATACGCACAGACGTGAAAACTATGGATAACATATATGGGTAGAGGTTCGACCAACACTCTAAGTTAAGTTTTATTAAGTTTATTTTCACTATACCAGGTTCAGCATTATGAGGTTGGGTCCCCTTCCTCGCTGCCTTTGCATTCCCTAACTCAAGAGCAGAGCTATGTACCAATTTACAAATGGCTAGACTGGAGCATGCCTCTACCACAATTTAAAAAAAAAATGAAGCACGTCTGTTTTCAACGCTGTCGTTTGCTGAGCCTTGTTCGAAGACCGCACGCACTGAGGGAAATCAAACACGCTCTCCGATAATTTGTTAACAGAACCTCTGTCCCAGCTTGCTATTTTAAGTTGTATTTGCTAGCCTTCCTTGACATTAGTTCTTACCTGAGTAACTTCACGAGACCCAAATATTTCAAAGAGACGGCAGCGTGGTTCAGGTACTTTGGTAATTAACGACCAATTAAAACTGATAGTAATAGTCTCCTTCAGTCATAACTGACTATGAAGCTCTCGTCTGGTGGTAACATTCTTCTTTTTCTTCTTCTTCAAGTACCATGCCTGGGGGCGTAGTGATCATGTCTCTGCATCGCTCCCAAAACCTTACCCGTAAAGGGGATATTCACTCGAGGCAGCGAAGGTTTGAATTCAGGGTTTACCTTCTCATTGATTGGCTACAGACCATTGTCACACAAGACTAATAAACGCATGGTTCAGTTGTGGAACTTCTAATTTTCAATTCAACGCTTTCTGGTGACACGTAGTACTGATAATGCGAGTCTTTTTTTTCTTTGGAGATTATCCTGATATTTAAATGGATTGTCTTTACCCCATATGGATTAAATGACCAGCACTATTTTAGGTAATTTCTGCTCTCAGGTAACTGCTTACTTTATCAGTGGCTTCTGAGTTTTCTTTGTAATGTTCCCTTTTCGACCTTTTTTCTTTCTTCTATCCTTTTATCTTTGTACCTTTTTGAATTTCGTATTTTTCTTCTCCGGCTTGTCTTTTTCTTCCTGTCGGCTAATAATGTCGGCTATCATTGATTTCAAGTCCTTTTCCTGTTTGTGTCTAGCTTTTGCCCATTGACATTAGTTCAACACTGAATACAACTTATACACCAGGCCACACTTTTCTTTCGTTTATTTTGTTTTCTTGTTTGTGTTGTTGCAGTTAGTTTCTTTGCATCGACATTTATTTTGGGTTTAGTATTTCTATTAGTGTTAAGAACTAATTGTAGTCTAGGCGAGTTAAATTGTTTAAATATTTGTAAGTACAGGCCGGACCTTTTTTAGCTACTTTGTTTAGCTATTTATGTGTTTAAAATAACTTCGCGTATTTTCTCGAATGTTCTGGTTGCTAGAACGTGGGTGAACGAAATTCAGATCAGGCGCTGAATTCGCGCTGGGATGATTTTTGAGTGAGCGATGGTCTCTCGCGTTCACTGAGCTGTGTTTTAGGCGGGAGAAAAATTGATCGACATTCGGATGCTGAGATGGCTTAGAGAGGGGACTGACGATTATGGTCAGTGTGTGTCCCGATATGGAGAATAGTTTTGGTGAAAAGGATTATGATATTTCCTAAGATTTCATAAAGCCGTGGATATAAAGGCTGATATATGTATTCTGCAGAATGTACATTCCTAAAGATTTTTCGGGCCATTGGATAGGCCGTTATGTGTTGATATCTCCGATGAGGGAGATTTGTGAACGTCGACACATTATTATTATAGGGAAGGTGTTTTCTTCCCATGAGTTATGTTGAGTCTGACGATACAGACATTAATGTACTGCGATATAGGCAGTCCCCTTTGCTGTAGGGATAATTTGGACCAGGAAACTTTATCATGATGAACTGATGTGCTTATGCAGCTGTTGTGCTTGGATTTTGTATGCTATGTACTTAACCACCTACGGATTTGGTGTTCATGAGATGTACCCTATTTTGCTGTGTGCTGTAAACTGTGACAATGTACCTAGTGTTGTCCTCGTGACTGTCGAGTATTAAAAACAGTGTAGAACGATCAGGAGTTATAACCTTTTGCTGACCCCTACATGTGTGTTGGTGAGTGTGTGACTATTATTGACTTTTTTCGTTAGAACTACATGCATTCGCGTTCACTGATGTCTATACACCCACACACCTGGTCGGCCATCTGTAAGCCCGACGAATACTGATGTGCCTTATCAGTTCACCTACGGGACCAAAAGATGCATCAATAGAGAATGCAGTCAGCGACCCATAGCTTGACTGCTTGCATCAGGGTCAGCGAACCAGAGCTGACCAAGACCGTACTCCACCTCCACGTGGTGGTCCTGGAAACAGTCTGCAGCAGCGCAGTCTGACTGAGCGAGTAGGGATCGAAGAGGGAAGGCAAATCCGGTCCCAAAAATGCCATGCTGAAGTCGGACGTGTCAACCGAAAGGTGCAGATATCACAGCTACGGCGTAAACAGACACAACGCAACCACCGTCCTTTTCAGAGCGAACGAGGAAGAAGAAGAAGAAGTTCACCTACAATAACAGAACATTTACCATCCTTCCTGAACCACCACAGTTCTACTCCATTATTAACTGTAAGTACATGGCGTTGCCCGGCGTTGCCCGGAAGTCTCTCACCCTTCAACAAACCAAGATTCAACAGACACCAGACTTATCCGTGGTGGTCTTCTTCTTGAACATTGTCCATAAACAACAAACTTATCATTATCAGTGGTGAGCTAGCATTTTGGGTTGTAGTCAACTGATTGAAGAATATTATCCGACAAGTTCAAGTTTCAAGTCAAGAGTTCCAGTGTTGCTGTACTTCTTCTTGTGTGCCGTTACCTCGGAGTTCCAGTGATGATTACCTTTGGACTTCTTCACACGGGATTATGTATATACATCATTGCCGCTGTTACATTGGAGTCCGACATCGATCGCCAGTGGATTTCTTCGGATTGTATTAGCTGTGTACATATTTGCTGTGGTTTCGGAGGCCAGGAATTTTTCCTTCTAAAGATAAGTGGCTGTTTGGTTTTGTAAACTGTTGTGCCACTGTATAGTTAGTTAAGCCTTCCTCAGTACGTAAACTATTTATATTCCTTGTTTTCCATGTTATATGTTTCTATGTTATATATGTCATATTTAAGCGGGCAGGTGGGGTGGAGACTTTCGTAGGTCATATCCCACTTTACCGAGGGCCTACGAAAGCGTTCTGTAGGGACACTATTGCGAATTTCCCGCAGTGGAAATTTCCAGCAATTTTTTTCTTGCTGACGTATTTCAGTCCACTACGTTTGGTCTTTCGTGATATCATTGTTTAGGTGTGGCGAGATGTCTTAGTGTTGTTTTCGTTATATTTTTCTCTGTTCTTTAGTTCTTGATTAATTTGTTTGTGAGTGTCTTCCTCCTCTTTCTATCTTTGAGTTATATTCGTTTATACACTGTTTTGCCATTTATATTGTATCCAATTTGCAGTTATCATTGCAAGCTTTATAATATTTTTCACTTTATTTCTATTTTTTTTTTACTTTAGTTGATTCCTGCGAACGTTGTCATTTGT
Source organism: Oreohelix idahoensis (assembly GCA_024509875.1). NCBI lineage: Eukaryota > Metazoa > Mollusca > Gastropoda > Stylommatophora > Oreohelicidae > Oreohelix > Oreohelix idahoensis. Next base: position 90,445 of record JAMPIV010020040.1, on the reverse strand, counting down.
TCTTTATATCTTGTCTTTGTCTTTCTTGTTTGTTGTATTCATTTTGTTATACACTGTCAATATTATAATGCACAATAGATATATAGGTGATTAATTAAATTATTAATAGTTAAGGTAATTATACAGGTTCTAGATTAAAGACTTGTCACTCACTGAGTTGGGATAAAGTGAGTTTCTCAAGTAATAGATTTACACAAGGTATTTATCTCATATAATCCAGCATAATGGCTACTTTAGATTATTTCATTGAACAAGGGAGATCCCTTGGAATGACTAATGAGGAAGTAAGAGATTTTGCACTTGTTGAATATGGCAAGGCGCAGAAGGCTGAAGAAAAGAAACAGAAAATAGAAGCTGAAAATATGAGATTGCAGATGCAGGCAGATGATAGAAAATTTCAAATGCAAATGGAAAGGAAGAAATTAGAAGCTGAAGAGAGAAAACATAAATTAGAAGCTGAAGAGAGAAAACAGAAATTAGAAGCTGAAGAGAGAAAAATTCAACAGCAAAGAGAGGCTGAAGATTAAAAAATGCAAATGCAAATAGAAGCTGAAAAACAGAAAATGGAAATGGAAAAAAAAGAAATTAGAAGCTGAAGAGAGAAAAATTCAACAGCAAAGAGAGGCTGAAGATAGAAAAATGCAAATGCAAATGGAGGCTGAAAAACAGAAATTAGAAGCTGAGGAGAGAAAAATTCAACAGCAAACAGAGGCTGAAGATAAAAAAAAATGCAAATGCAAATGGAGGAGAAAAAGCTTCAGATGCAAGCTGAAGAAAACCAAAGACTCCACGAGCAAATATTGGCAGCTATGGAGCTGGAGAAAATAAAGGTAGGGAATATGGGTAATACACAAAATGAGACAAACAATCAAACAACTTCTAATAAGGCAAATACTAAACCTCATGATATTAAATTACATGCTTTCAACCCTGCCAGTGACAATATTGCATTCTATCTAAATAGATTTGAACTTGCATGCGAATCTCATAAGATAGACAAGTCGCAATATTGTGCACAAATTTTGAACATACTTAAGGGTGAAGCTGCGGATATTATAAGTATAATGGAGGGTCCTGACAAGAGTAACTATGATGTTTCCACAGCTGCCTTACTAAAGAAATATCAACTTAATGAAAACGGGTATCGTCTTCGCTTTAAGACTCTGTTACCGGAGACTGGGGTAGCGTTTTCAGAGTTCATTACAAAGATATGTCTTACGTTCTCACGATGAATCAAACTTTCTAAAACTAAACACACATATGAAGCCCTTATGGACTTGTTGCTTCGTGACAAAGTCATGTCATCAGTTAATGAGTTTTTTCTTTCCTTTTTACATGAGCGAAAGCCTACAAACTTGAAAGATATGGAACAATACTGTTGCCAATACGTCACGGCACATCCAAATGTGACTGTTAGAAATTCTCAGGTCAAAGAAGGTTTACCCGTGGCTTCAGCAATGCCATATGATCCTGATTGGCGACGTAGATCTCAAAGTGTTGATCGAAATTTTGGTAGGAGAGATAATCGTAATTTTGGACAGAACCAAGGGGGTCCATCACGTAATGATTCTTCTTCAAGGAACTGGAGGCAATTTAACGGTCCTCAAAATTTTGGTCCCAATTATTATGAAAATTTTGGAAGAAGTAACTACAATAGAAACTATCAACCATATGATAATTTTTCTCGGAGACAACCAAACCCATCAAATAGATATTTTGATCAAAGGGGAAAAGACGATCGCAACTATGCTAATTGGGGTTCAAATCAGAACAACAATTTCAATACAGGAAATAACAATGCTTCCAACAGAGATAATAGTCGTGATAGATCGCGATATGACGGTAAATCTCAAAATAATAGATCGCGATATGACAGTTGTAGTGAATTTCTAAATACAATATCTAAATTAATATATAACAATATAGGCCATAAAGGCAAAATAAGAAAGTATAAAAGAATTTTCTGCCAGAACTGTTGGTATCACCTATGCCTTCAAATTATTATTTGCTAACGAATAGCCGAACAAAACGGTACCCGAGTTTTCAAATTCGTCCTTGACATAATCACTTTTCCTAGTTCTAAGAAAATATGTACCTAAAATGCATTGTGGAACAAGGAGGGGCAAGGATAGTTGAAATGCTAATTCGTTTCGCATTGATTTCAAACTAAAAGCCAACACTAGCACATTGGCAAGCCTTGCCTTAGGGGTTTCCCCAAAATACGAGGAAAAAGTTAGAACATGCAGACAACTCGTGTCACAAAAACAACCTTAGCTCTTATTTCAAAGGACGTAATTATCACGTAAATAGAGAAGACAGCACATGGAAAAGAATTGAACGGGTAGTAGACAAAAAAAAAAACACACTAACATAGAAAAAAAAACTGTGGACTTCTGAACCAAGCCAACTAGTCCCATATAAATTGTATATTCGTATACCTTAGGACTTGTTGACAAAGAATATGGTAATAGTTACGCAAATAGTCCATTAATTAACTAATTATAGCCATAATACTATAATGGACCCGACCAGACTGTCAAGTAAAGATCATGCCTGCTTATAATTTTTTATGGCATGTTTTGAAAAAACGACTTTGAGTAAATGAGGTTAAAAGGTACGGGATACCTGATTGGTTGGATTTTAAAGGAAGGCGAAGTATGATTGGTTGACCCAAAACTAAAAACATATTTGCCTTGGAAACATATTGGGAGTTGTTATTTGAAACGATAGATTCAAAAATAAATGTAAACATGATCCAGGGGCAGACCAATCAGATAGAGCTGGCAAAAAGTGCAGCGGCTTCCAACTGTGATGGAGGGTACTCACCCCGCTCAGATGGTGTGCCTACTTCGCAACCTGCACCACCCAATGCCATGAACTTTCCGCTGGAACCTTTTTCAGAAAGGAACGATATCATGGACGCCTTTTTAGACCGCTTTGAACGCTTTGCAACAGGGTTTGGCTTGAAGAACGGAAGTAGAACTTGAAACTTTCCCAGGGCCTAAGAGGAGCCGCCTACGAAGTTTTTAATAAACTTCCGGCCGGAGAGCAAGATGACTACCAGGCATTGAAAAAAGCTCTCTTGGTGAGGTACGAGCTTCATTCAGAGGTTTACCGAAAAAAATTTCGAGGTTCTAGGAAGGATGCAGGAGAGACTTTCTCACAGTTTGCAGCCCGTATTGAAGACTACTTAGTGAAGTGGTGTACACTGGGAAACTTTACCGAGAACTATGACGGGTTGAAAGAGCTGGTTGTGATAGAGAAACTAAAAGAGTCTATGTCGGTGGAAATGCGTAGATTTCTCACTGAAAACGGCGCTGACCGGTTAGAAAATATTCTTACACTGGCAGATCGATTCCAAAATGCTCTCATGGAGTCTCAAGGAGCCAGAAAGAAGTTTTCGGATCAGGCGCCAAAGCAACCTGCTCGCTCCCAACCAGACCAACAAAGCAAAGGACCACACATCTCGCATAAACAGCACGCAAAACAAGATAACTACAAAGAGCAAAACAAGAAAAATGCTGCGCCACACCAGAGACAGGGAGATAAATGGTGCAAGTACTGTCGCTTGAACAATCACAACACTAATGAGTGCAAGCGCAGACCTCCTCCCCAACATGCTGCCTGTCTGAAGACAAAATCGTCACCCCGGAAGGAGCAGAGGACCGGAAACGTTTCTCATCCTCCCGTCATCGAATCAGTCCTCGTAAACGGACATCTGTGGAGTGCCTTTACGACACAGGACTTGCTTTCGATGCGGTGGTCAGGGCATCTCTTGTCACCCCTGACCAGATAACAGAAGAGAGTGTCGACATCCAAGGTCCGACGAAGGATGTTGCACCCATGACACTGCCAATTGCACTTATCAGAGTGGAATTTCGTTATGTGACAGGAGAGATTCGTGCAGCTATAATGGAAGAACCAATCTACTCTTTAATCTTGGGATGTAGATATGTGTTCCTTGGAGAACCTACTCAACCACTAGTCATGGCGGCCGTACAGACTAGAGGACAGTCAAAAAAAGACGCAGAGCAGGAACCTCCAACCAATATCCTCCCCGAGGAATTGAAGAGGGCCCAAATGGAAGATTCCACACTGGCGCCCTGTTTTAAAAAATTACCTAGAACACACAACCCACCTACCAAGGGAGACTTCTTTATGAAAAATGGATTGATGTATCGCCGAGCTGGAAACGAAGGACAGGAACACAACCAATTAGTAGTTCCTGCAACCTATAGGAACAAGGTGCTTGAGATTAGCCACTCTATCCCATTTAGTGGACACATGGGAATGAGCGCCACGACTCAAAGGATCGCCTGCCACTATTATTGGCCAGGGATCACCGGCGACATTGAACGTTTCGTCAAGTCTTGTCCTCAGTGCCAGAAAGTTGCACCAAAACACTGGACGGCACCCGCGACCCTTGGGGAGATGCCAATCTTGGGCACCCCATTTGAAAGAGTGGCCGTGGATATAATTGGACCTCTGCTGAGAACTAAGAAGAGGAACTCCCATATCCTTACCTTAGTGGACACCTGTTCCATGTGGGGCGAAGCCATAGCCATGCCAGCATGCGACTCAGTGCATGTAGCTGACGCTTTACTGAATATCTTTACTAGATTGGGCTTCCCGCATGAAATTCTCACAGACAACGGGTCACAATTTAGAGGCAAGTTGACAGAGGAGGTGCTTAGAATATTCAAGACTAGGCATATCCATACTTCGCCCTATCACCCCCAAAGTAACGGGCAAGTAGAGCGGTTTAACGGGACGCTCACCTCTATTCTTCGGAAGTTGGCACAGGAGAAGCCAGAAACTTGGGATCAGTATCTTCCTGCCGCATTATTTGCTTATAGGGAAGTACCGCATGCGTCAACTGGAGTTCCTCCGGCCACATTACTCTTCGGAAGACCTATTAAAGGTCCATTAGAAGCATTACTAAGAACATGGACAGATGCCAAGGCAGACGACACTGTCACATCAGCCTTCCAGTACGTCACAGACTTGAAACAACGCCTGAAATCTGGCTGGGAATTTGCCACAGCGAAAGTACGGGAGGCTAGGCGGAAACATGCCAAATGTTACAATCGCAATGCGAAGGACCGAGAACTAGCAGTAGGAGAGAAGGTGCTACTTCTTCTGCCAAGTAGCAGTAATAAATTGCAGATTTGCTGGAGGGGACCCTACAAAGTGGCGGAAAAGATTTCTCGCACCAACTATAAAATCGCCGTGAACGGAAAGCAGAAAATTTACCACTTAAATCTGCTTAAGAAGTTTTACGAGCGAGCCCCTGCCGAACCAGCGCACCTCATGACTATGGCCATTGCTATGCAAATGGAAGAAGAGCCATTATCATCCGTAGAGTACCCGGTGATACAGGAGGAATCACATTTAGATGTGAAAATAAGCTCCACCTTAACGGAAGCCCAGCAAGAAAAAGTAAGGAGATTGATGGAAAACCACGCCGACTCTCTGACAGACAAACCGGGCCGGACAAACCTGATGGAGTTTGACATGGAAGTCACGGATCCTACGCCCGTCCGAATGAGAACCTATCCGATTCCGTATGCCAAGGCGACGGCATTAAAGCAAGAAATTGATTACTTACTTAAGGAAGGCATAATTTCGAAATGGGAGTCCCCTTACAGTGCGGGAGTGGTGCTGTTACGCAAACCCAGTGGAGAACACCGCCTGTGCATCGACTACCGACAGCTGAATGCGTTAACACAGTTCCAGCCAGAACCGTTACCGGACCAGAACCAGCTATTTACTAAGCTGAGCAGGGCTCGCTATTTTTCAAAGATCGACCTCAGTAAAGGGTACTATCAAATACTAGTAAAAGATGAGGTGAGGAACCTGTTAGCCTTCAGTACTCCAGATGGACACTTCGAGTTTAATGTGATGCCATTTGGACTGAACAATGCTCCTAGTGTCTTCACAAGGATGATGCAAAAGTTATTGGATCCTTTGAATCATCCCGCTATCAGCAATTTTATGGATGATATCCTAGTAGCTACTGAATCGTTTAAAGAACATATATCAGCGCTATCCTTGCTGTTTAACAGACTCAGAGAAGTGGGACTAACCGCCCGCCCAACCAAATGTCAAATTGGGTGTGAACAGCTAGAGTTCCTAGGACATACTATATCCCATGGGACCATGTTCCCCGAGACTCAAAACGTTGAGAAGCTGAGAAATGCACCGAGACCGTCCACTAAAAGGGATGTCCGGTCATTTGTATCTCTCTGTGGATTCTACCAGAGATATATAAAGGATTTTAATAGCCTCTGTGCGCCGCTTACATCGCTAACCAAGAAAGGAAACCCAGATAAAGTGACATGGTCAGCAGAATGTGAACATGCATATGCACTCTTAAAAGAGAAACTCACCACAAAACCTATTTTACGGCTTCCGGATTTAACTAGAAAATTCATCTTGCGCACAGATGCCAGTAACATTGGAATCGGGGCTACATTACTACAGCCAGATGACAGAAGCCCACCAAATCTATTTCCGGTCGCATATGCGAGTCGGAAGTTAAACCGAGCAGAACAAAACTATTCCACAATCGAAAAGGAATGTTTGTCCCTCGTCTGGGGAATACAAAAATTTCAAGCATACCTGTACGGAAGGAAATTTACAATCCAGAGTGATCACCAACCTCTGACCTTCCTCGCCAATTCAAAGAATTTGAATGCTAGACTGATGAGGTGGTCGCTTGTTCTACAACCTTACACGTTCCAAGTGGACTATATCCAAGGAAAACATAACGTAGGAGCGGATTTTTTAAGCCGTCATCCTATGAGGCAGGACGGAGAGCACAGACAAGTAGAGGAAAGGGTGGAAACCGGAGAGAAAAACGAAGATGAGGAAAAGGATTAAAGAATCCCGAGCAAGAAGGCTAAGCTCTCCTGAGTACGATTGACATCACACTTGAGGAGGGGCTATTGTGATAAACGAGCGCAAAGGCCTTATTGCTCTATCTTTTCCTACATCTTTCGTATTGTATTTTCTCCGACATTTGCTCTTTCATCTCATATTTGCGATCCACATTTGCTATTTCATCGTTGTGATTACTCGCGACCGGTATCTAGAGAACCACATTTGTTCTTTCATCGGAGGAAATAAAGTCCTTTGATTGAGTCGCTATGCCCGACATTATCGTTTGAAGCCCACATTGCATCGTGATAAATCTGGTAAAAACACATATGGTCATCCTAATCAACACATCTGGGCACGCTGTAATTTCTGTGACACCACATTGGACGCCCAGCTTGGCCAGGAGACAAGCGTTGGTTTACCACATTGGACGCCCAGCTTGGCCAGGTGACTTCCAGAAATATATAATACCGCATAATCTACTAGAGTGAAGCAGTCCAGTTTTTTACCTTGTGAGGAAGAGATTAAACCCAAAAACGCATAGCCTAATACACGTGTTTATTCAGAGTGGATGATAATTCAGTTCTGTGATTAATTGTGTTCTTAAAGGATTTTGCGAAGGGAAAAGAAGGTTAGTAGATCTTATACTTATTAATACATTTTCTTATTTTTGTTTATTTTAACCTCACAGCTAAAATGTGCGAAAGATAAAGTTTCAAATAATTCTTGGCATAACTGATTAATAAAATCAGAAGATTTTCCTAGAAGATGATAGGATGATAGGAGGTAATTAATAGTTCATATTTCACCTTTATCATCATCACAGTCTCCCATGCGCACACACTCTCATGCACAAGATATTTAACATCATTAGAATTGAACTCAGAGAGAGAGAGAGATGAATAATGAGCAGTAGTTTAAATGAAAGTCAACCAGTGATGTTAAATGTGAAAACTTACGAAGACTTTTGTGTGTCTTCAGTTCATCAGAAGTCTGAGTCTACACGCAACGTGTCTGACGTCTAACCAGAAATAAGTTATCAAAAACGGACATTTGGCTAGCAGAATTCGCCATAGGACATCTTTCATTCCTCAATTAAAAAGGAATATTGTCTCACCCACAAGTCATAAGGTGGACGCAGCATTTTTCGTCACCATATACTGCTTGCTCACAAGTTCAATACATCGTTATCACAAGTTCAATACAGAGTCATCATAAATTCAAATCACTCGAAAGATCATTATTATCTGAAGTCAAGCAAAAGAGCTCAAAAGAGGAATCGCATATTTATACCACGTGCAACACACTCTTAAGCGCATTTTATGAAGCAGACTCGAAAGTATATGAATCACGACTACATACGCAAGATTATGAGTCTACATATCACTAACATTTCGTGAAGATATCCAGTCTGACCAGTACCGTCGGGAGATTAGACAACAGACCTTTTGTTCATATGACAGCTATTAACTGTTGATCAACACTACAGAGATATACTCAAACAGTGAAGGAATATACATAGATATCTCGTCAGCGTTCTCCGTACGACAACAGTATTCATCAGAACGTCCTCAGCTTAGAGATACCCCACTCGACATAACGTATAACAACTTGGGACATTTTATGCATACATGTGAATCCTCATATCTAGGAGAAGCATTTAGAGACACATGGACTGTGTAGAGTACTCACCATTTTGGTAACACGTATCATATCACATCATCATTTCACTTTACACCAGTTCATTCTTAATTAACTATTACTTAATTAACTGTAATTTTATTATCTCATCTGTGTGTTTTGTGTGAATCGTCTTTCACCATCATCACGTTCTAACCATTACTAACCCTATATGTGTGGATATTTCATTAATAAACCCAACGATCGGTTGATCATTATCAAGAGTTTGTTAATGTATCACTCGTGCTGTCGGTGTTACATATTCACCTATAGGAACCTTTCTCTACTCAGATGAGGTTGGGGGCTTTTTCTTTACGGGATCTAAGGGCAGAAGCTAAGGTCGTGGGGAAACAGAACTCTTTCCATAATTAATTAGAAAACACTGTCTAGTGGAAAGCATTCGCATTCCTGTCTTCTTGTCCCTATCTCGAATAGGTCTTTATTCTTTCTTAACGAGCCAATTTCTAGAGACCTTATATCTAATATCTCATAGACTATTCCTGGCAAAAACTACTGTCGTAGTTGCCCCAGTGACTCACCACACGACAATTGTGGACTCGTCTTGGGATTAGTGAACCCGGACTTAGAAGTGTGATAAATCACATTTTCATCCCTGCTATACAGTTGCGATAATTGCAAAATTTGTTGGCATTTTGAGGGATTACCTTCTAGACTGACTCTTACTATAATTTGTCTATTTCATAGGGGGGATAATTTATATCTCTAAAGCACGAGTGATACTTTTTAAATTGAGTATCAAACGGACAGAGTAAGCACTTTTTGAGAACAGAGGATACTGTAGGGTACTGATTTTTTAAATCTTTTTCTGTAACTGCTGGGAAAATTTTTATCATAAATATTTAGCAAATTTTTCATAGAAAACTTCGAGATAATCTGTTATATAATTTTTCAGAATACGCTGAGTGAGTGATTTTTTAAAGAACTATTTGAACTTGATTACTAATTTAAACCTAGCTGGTTTTAAAGAGATAATTACTCGTGCGAGTCTAAACAATTTGTTTGGAGGTCACTGCCAATTTTTCCCTTCGTGAACCCATACTGCATATCATGGCAGATGCCGCAAAAATTAGAACTAGTTTAATGGAGGCAGGGCGTGAATACGGGTTAAGTGGAAAAGATCTGATGAAATTTGTGAATGAGGAGACTAAAAAACTCCATGCAAGAGAGATGGAAGTGCAGAAACTTGCAATGGAGAAGGAGAAAGCCGCAGCAGAAGCAGCGGAGCGGAAAGCCGCAGCAGAAGCAGTGGAGCGGAAAGCCGCAGCAGAAGCAGCGGAGCGGAAAGAAGCAGCAGAAGCAGTGGAGCGGAAAGAAGCAGCAGAAGCAGCGAAGCGTAAAGAGAAAGCAGCAGCAGAGCATGCACTTAAGATGAAGCAACTGGAAATCCAGCTGCAGACCAATCAGATAGAGCTGGCAAAAAGTGCAGCGGCTTCCAACTGTGATGGAGGGTACTCACCCCGCTCAGATGGTGTGCCTACTTCGCAACCTGCACCACCCAATGCCATGAACTTTCCGCTGGAACCTTTTTCAGAAAGGAACGATACCATGGACGCCTTTTTAGACCGCTTCGAACGCTTTGCAACAGGGTTTGGACTTGAAGAACGGAAGTGGAACTTGAAACTTTCCCAGGGCCTAAGAGGAGCCGCCTACGAAGTTTTTAATAAACTTCCGGCCGGAGAGCAAGATGACTATCAGGCATTGAAAAAAGCTCTCTTGGTGAGGTACGAGCTTCATTCAGAGGCTTACCGAAAAAAATTTCGAGGTTCTAGGAAGGAGGCCGGAGAGACTTTCTCACAGTTCGCAGCCCGTATTGAAGACTACCTAGTGAAGTGGTGTACACTGGGAAACTTTACCGAGAACTATGACGGGTTGAAAGAGCTGATTGTGATAGAGCAACTAAAAGAGTCTATGTCGGTGGAAATGCGTAGATTTCTCACTGAAAACGGCGCTGACCGGTTAGAAAATATTCTTACACTGGCAGAGCGATTCCAAAATGCTCTCATGGAGTCTCAAGGAGCCAGAAAGAAGTTTTCGGATCAGGCGCCAAAGCAACCTGCTCGCTCCCAACCAGACCAACAAAGCAAAGGACCACACATCTCGCATAAACAGCACGCAAAACAAGATAACTACAAAGAGCAAAACAAGAAAAATGCTGCGCCACACCAGAGACAGGGAGATAAATGGTGCAAGTACTGTCGCTTGAACAATCACAACACTAATGAGTGCAAGCGCAGACCTCCTCCCCAACATGCTGCCTGTCTGCAGACAAAATCGTCACCCCGGAAGGAGCAGAGGACCGGAAACGTTTCTCATCCTCCCGTCATCGAATCAGTCCTCGTAAACGGACAATCTGTGGAGTGCCTTTATGACACAGGACTTGCTTTCGATGCGGTGGTCAGGGCATCTCTTGTCACCCCTGACCAGATAACAGAAGAGAGTGTCGACATCCAAGGTCCGACGAAGGATGTTGCACCCATGACACTGCCAATTGCACTTATCAGAGTGGAATCTCGTTATGTGACAGGAGAGATTCGTGCAGCTATAATGGAAGAACCAATCTACTCTTTAATCTTGGGATGTAGATATGTGTTCCTTGGAGAACCTACTCAACCACTAGTCATGGCGGCCGTACAGACTAGAGGACAGTCAAAAAAAGACGCAGAGCAGGAACCTCCTACCAATATCCTCCCCGAGGAATTGAAGAGGGCCCAAATGGAAGATTCCTCACTGGCGCCCTGTTTTAAAAAATTACCTAGGACACACAACCCACCTACCAAGGGAGACTTCTTTATGAAAAATGGATTGATGTATCGCCGAGCTGGAAATGAAGGACAGGAACACAACCAATTAGTAGTTCCTGCAACCTATAGGAACCAGGTGCTTGAGATGGGCCACTCTATCCCATTTAGTGGACACATGGGAATGAGCGCCACGACTCAAAGGATCGCCTGCCACTATTATTGGCCAGGGATCACCGGCGACATTGAACGTTTCGTCAAGTCTTGTCCTCAGTGCCAGAAAGTTGCACCAAAACACTGGACGGCACCCGCGACCCTTGGGGAGATGCCAATCTTGGGCACCCCATTTGAAAGAGTGGCCGTGGATATAATTGGACCTCTGCTGAGAACTAAGAAGAGGAACTCCCATATCCTTACCTTAGTGGACACCTGTTCCATGTGGGGCGAAGCCATAGCCATGCCAGCATGCGACTCAGTGCATGTAGCTGACGCTTTACTGAATATCTTTACTAGATTGGGCTTCCCGCATGAAATTCTCACAGACAACGGGTCACAATTTAGAGGCAAGTTGACAGAGGAGGTGCTTAGAATATTCAAGACTAGGCATATCCATACTTCGCCCTATCACCCCCAAAGTAACGGGCAAGTAGAGCGGTTTAACGGGACGCTCACCTCTATTCTTCGGAAGTTGGCACAGGAGAAGCCAGAAACTTGGGATCAGTATCTTCCTGCCGCATTATTTGCTTATAGGGAAGTACCGCATGCGTCAACTGGAGTTCCTCCGGCCACATTACTCTTCGGAAGACCTATTAAAGGTCCATTAGAAGCATTACTAAGAACATGGACAGATGCCAAGGCAGACGACACTGTCACATCAGCCTTCCAGTACGTCACAGACTTGAAACAACGCCTGAAGACTGGCTGGGAATTAGCCACAGCGAAAGTACGGGAGGCTAGGCGGAAACATGCCAAATATTACAATCGCAATGCGAAGGACCGAGAACTAGCAGTAGGAGAGAAGGTGCTACTTCTTCTGCCAAGTAGCAGTAATAAATTGCAGATTTGCTGGAGGGGACCCTACAAAGTGGCGGAAAAGATTTCTCGCACCAACTATAAAATCGCCGTGAACGGAAAGCAGAAAATTTATCACTTAAATCTGCTTAAGAAGTTTTACGAGCGAGCCCCTGCCGAACCAGCGCACCTCATGACTATGGCCATTGCTATGCAAATGGAAGAAGAGCCATTATCATCCGTAGAGTACCCGGTGATACAGGAGGAATCACATTTAGATGTGAAAATAAGCTCCACCTTAACGGAAGCCCAGCAAGAAAAAGTAAGGAGATTGATGGAAAACCACGCCGACTCTCTGACAGACAAACCGGGCCGGACAAACCTGATGGAGTTTGACATGGAAGTCACGGATCCTACGCCCGTCCGAATGAGAACCTATCCGATTCCGTATGCCAAGGCGACGGCATTAAAGCAAGAAATTGATTACTTACTTAAGGAAGGCATAATTTCGAAGTCGGAGTCCCCTTACAGTGCGGGAGTGGTGCTGTTACGCAAACCCAGTGGAGAACACCGCCTGTGCATCGACTACCGACAGCTGAATGCGTTAACACAGTTCCAGCCAGAACCGTTACCGGACCAGAACCAGCTATTTACTAAGCTGAGCAGGGCTCGCTATTTTTCAAAGATCGACCTCAGTAAAGGGTACTATCAAATACCGGTAAAAGCTGAGGTGAGGAACCTGTTAGCCTTCAGTACTCCAGATGGACACTTCGAGTTTAATGTGATGCCATTTGGACTGAACAATGCTCCTAGTGTCTTCACAAGGATGATGCGAAAGTTATTGGATCCTTTGAATCATCCCGCCATCAGCAATTTTATGGATGATATCCTAGTAGCTACTGAATCGTTTGAAGAACATATATCAGCGCTATCCTTGCTGTTTAACAGACTCAGAGAAGCGGGACTAACCGCCCGCCCAACCAAATGTCAAATTGGGTGTGAACAGCTAGAGTTCCTAGGACATACTATATCCCATGGGACCATGTTCCCCGAGACTCAAAACGTTGAGAAGCTGAGAAATGCACCGAGACCGTCCACAAAAAGGGATGTCCGGTCATTTGTATCTCTCTGTGGATTCTACCAGAGATATATAAAGGATTTTAATAGCCTCTGTGCGCCGCTTACATCGCTAACCAAGAAAGGAAACCCAGATAAAGTGACATGGTCAGCAGAATGTGAACATGCATATGCACTCTTAAAAGAGAAACTCACCACAAAACCTATTTTACGGCTTCCGGATTTAACTAGAAAATTCATCTTGCGCACAGATGCCAGTAACATTGGAATCGGGCTACATTACTACAGCCAGATGACAGAAGCCCACCAAATCTATTTCCGGTCGCATATGCGAGTCGGAAGTTAAACCGAGCAGAACAAAACTATTCCACAATCGAAAAGGAATGTTTGTCCCTCGTCTGGGGAATACAAAAATTTCAAGCATACCTGTACGGAAGGAAATTTACAATCCAGAGTGATCACCAACCTCTGACCTTCCTCGCCAATTCAAAGAATTTGAATGCTAGACTGATGAGGTGGTCGCTTGTTCTACAACCTTACACGTTCCAAGTGGACTATATCCAAGGAAAACATAACGTAGGAGCGGATTTTTTAAGCCGTCATCCTATGAGGCAGGACGGAGAGCACAGACAAGTAGAGGAAAGGGTGGAAACCGGAGAGAAAAACGAAGATGAGGAAAAGGATTAAAGAATCCCGAGCAAGAAGGCTAAGCTCTCCTGAGTACGATTGACATCACACTTGAGGAGGGGCTATTGTGATAAACGAGCGCAAAGGCCTTATTGCTCTATCTTTTCCTACATCTTTCGTATTGTATTTTCTCCGACATTTGCTCTTTCATCTCATATGTGCGACCCACATTTGCTATTTCATCGTTGTGATTACTCGCGACCGGTATCTAGAGAACCACATTTGTTCTTTCATCGGGGAAATAAAAGTCCTTTGATTGAGTCGCCATGCCCGACATTATCGTTTGAAGCCCACATTGCATCGTGATAAATCTGGTAAAAACACATATGGTCATCCGAATCAAACATCTGGGCATGCGGTAATTTCTGTGACACCACATTGGACGCCCAGATTGGCCAGGGGAAAACGTCTCACCGCGGTTCAGACAAGCGTTGGTTTACCACATTGGACGCCCAGCTTGGCCAGGTGACTTCCAGAAATATATAATACCGCATAATCTACTAGAGTGAAGCAGTCCAGTTTTTTACCTTGTGAGGAAGAGATTAAACCCAAAAACGCATAGCCTAATACACGTGTTTATTCAGAGTGGATGATAATTCAGTTCTGTGATTAATTGTGTTCTTAAAGGATTTTGCGAAGGGAAAAGAAGGTTAGTAGATCTTATACTTATTAATACATTTTCTTATTTTTGTTTATTTTAACCTCACAGCTAAAATGTGCGAAAGATAAAGTTTCAAATAATTCTTGGCATAACTGATTAATAAAATCAGAAGATTTTCCTAGAAGATGATAGGATGATAGGAGGTAATTAATAGTTCATATTTCACCTTTATCATCATCACAGTCTCCCATGCGCACACACTCTCATGCACAAGATATTTAACATCATTAGAATTGAACTCAGAGAGAGAGAGATGAATAATGAGCAGTAGTTTAAATGAAAGTCAACCAGTGATGTTAAATGTGAAAAACTTACGAAGACTTTTGTGTGTCTTCAGTTCATCAGAAGTCTGAGTCTACACGCAACGTGTCTGACGTCTAACCAGAAATAAGTTATCAAAAACGGACATTTGGCTAGCAGAATTCGCCATAGGACATCTTTCATTCCTCAATTAAAAAGGAATATTGTCTCACCCACAAGTCATAAGGTGGACGCAGCATTTTTCGTCACCATATACTGCTTGCTCACAAGTTCAATACATCGTTATCACAAGTTCAATACAGAGTCATCATAAATTCTAATCACTCGAAAGATCATTATTATCTGAAGTCAAGCAAAAGAGCTCAAAAGAGGAATCGCATATTTATACCACGTGCAACACACTCTTAAGCGCATTTTATGAAGCAGACTCGAAAGTATATGAATCACGACTACATACGCAAGATTATGAGTCTACATATCACTAACATTTCGTGAAGATATCCAGTCTGACCAGTACCGTCGGGAGATTAGACAACAGACCTTTTGTTCATATGACAGCTATTAACTGTTGATCAACACTACAGAGATATACTCAAACAGTGAAGGAATATACATAGATATCTCGTCAGCGTTCTCCGTACGACAACAGTATTCATCAGAACGTCCTCGACTTAGAGATACCCCACTCGACATAACGTATAACAACTTGGGACATTTTATGCATACATGTGAATCCTCATATCTAGGAGAAGCATTTAGAGACACATGGACTGTGTAGAGTACTCACCATTTTGGTAACACGTATCATATCACATCATCATTTCACTTTACACCAGTTCATTCTTAATTAACTATTACTTAATTAACTGTAATTTTATTATCTCATCTGTGTGTTTTGTGTGAATCGTCTTTCACCATCATCACGTTCTAACCATTACTAACCCTATATGTGTGGATATTTCATTAATAAACCCAACGATCGGTTGATCATTATCAAGAGTTTGTTAATGTATCACTCGTGCTGTCGGTGTTACATATTCACCTATAGGAACTTTTCTCTACTCAGATGAGGTTGGGGGCTTTTTCTTTACGGGATCTAAGGGCAGAAGCTAAGGTCGTGGGGAAACAGAACTCTTTCCATAATTAATTAGAAAACACTGTCTAGTGGAAAGCATTCGCATTCCTGTCTTCTTGTCCCTATCTCGAATAGGTCTTTATTCTTTCTTAACGAGCCAATTTCTAGAGACCTTATATCTATATCTCATAGACTATTCCTGGCAAAAACTACTGTCGTAGTTGCCCCAGTGACTCACCACACGACATACCCTACCCTTATTTATTTTACATTTGTTAACGATAATTGGCTATTAAATTTTGTTGTCAGTATATATACAAATTTATAGTTGATTTAGTCTTTTGAGTGAACTGCACCCGTATGTCTCAGTCATTTTAAATACCTATGCCAGAGCTATTAAAGTAATATTTAACTGAGTTAAATCCATTGGGGGCTCATTAAACTGAGGAAAATTCTTACTCTTCGTAGAAAGTCAAGGAAGATAGAAAGTTTACACGGCCTGGATCCTATCAGCCGTAGTTTTTTATTAATATCTTAAATTCATACAAGGCTCTCTAGAATTGAAGTAGAATTCTTCAATTCACATCTGTGGCAAGAGTAATCTTAAGCGAAAGGTAGACACCTTTGAAGACCCTCAGTAGATACTCTAAATTTTGGCCACTGTTGGACCACCACTGCAGAGCAAGGGAAGTAAATACCGAAACAAAGAGTAAGAAAGAATCAAAACAGAATTGTAAGAAAGAATGAAAACAGAAGAGTAAGAAAGAATTAAAACAAAAGCGTAAGATAAAATGAAAACACAAGAGTAAGAAAAAATGAAAAAGTGTCAAATATCACTTCAGCGCAAGAGATGTCACTTATTGGTGATCCTACGCCTCTTATTAAACGATCAAGTAGAAGAAATGACGCGCAGACAGGTATACATCACGTATTATTTTGAATCAATGGAGTGATTCACATAAACGAAAATATTTAAAGGGATACAATTCATTACCTTAGAATCTGTGAAAAAAAACCAATAGATTTTAAAATTTCTTTTACCGCATTTATGCTTAGAATTGTAGATTTTGTTTCACCATAATATTTTCTGTTATAAATTATGTAATAAATGCTTCGTATATTTATACATATTTATGAAATATTTTAAATATTCAAAATATATACAATTTATAAACACTTTATTGTCTTTACAGTAGCTTCTAAATGTGTTAGCGTGTAATTTTAACAAAGCGATGTTTTCTGCTCAAGTTCGCAATTTTATCTAGAGGGGATCGGCATTTGCAGATCCCCGAAAATCAATGAACACGAAAGGTTATATACATCCTATTTTTTCTTATTCTTGTCATTTCTTCTTCGTCCACTCTCAGACGTCTACTTGAATAATTTCAAAGAAAACGGTGGTCATCTTGAGACTATTTGTATCTCCATATAACTTTTCCAGGAATATTACTAATGTCGGCTATTTGTGCTTTCTCTGCTCCTCATGTGTTGGGCATCATTGAATCAGATGTTCAGCCACGTTGTCGGTGCCACAGTTACACTCATCGGTAGTTACTATCTTTAGCTTGTTGAATATATGGTTTCTCAATCTGTTGCACGAATAAGGGAGATTTACTGAAGGCAAATATTAACGCCTATTACAGAATGACACTGCAATCCATGAATTATCAAGGCTTAGGTTTCTGGAATTTGGCACCAAACTTAAGACCAGCAAGAACGTTTGAAAGGATGCATCCGGCGTGTATACAACCAACGCGCAATATGAACAATTAACATTCATACTCTTTGACATTTGCTAAGGGAGACTGAGGACCTATGGGTTTGCCCAGAGTGCAATGACATCGATTCTGATCAACTAAAACAACGATAAATCTGTTTTGGCCAGAGCGGAATCTGAGGATTACATTATTTCGTCTCCTCTGCTGAGCTGGTAATATGCATCATTAAAAGAAAAATTTTTGAGTGGTTTGGATGCCATCTATGTGCTTCTGAAAAAAACTCTACGTATTCGAAAGTTACACTTGTATCAGGATTTTATTAAATATTACTGTTTCAAATCTATCTGTGATATTTTTTCAAGGAACATATTTTTTTCTGCCTCAATATTTCTTACATTTGCTAGTATCAGAGCTAATAATAGAAAATTCTATACAGATAAATACAACAAAGAGGTAGGCTAATCATAAGATAAAGGCCCCATTCAGTTAAGTATTTCGGCTCTTTTACGTTCTTGGTATTATTTGAGGGGATGGGAGGTGCCACTTTGGTCATGACTTTCAAGTGACATTATCATGGCGCTTTGACCAGCATCTGGACCATAATTCATCAGCATGTATTTTGTACTGACTTTCCACCATTCATTCATTCTTGCGTAGTTAGAACCTGACACTACAGTCTCAAACATCATCTGTTTAGCAAATGAAAACTAAGTCAGCTATATAACTATGTGAGAAAGGCGAGGACACAGTAGAACATGACCTCTAAGAGTGTTGGCATCACGAGAAGAAAAGTTTGACTGCTTGGCATTCACCAATCCATTTGAGGAAGAAACTGCTTGCCGATTATAGAAGTTTCTATTCATGTTTTGTCACTCTATTCTCAGTCTTATTCTCCACTTTCTACTCATGTTTTGTCACTCTATTCTCAGTCTTATTCTCCACTTTCTACTCATGTTTTGTCACTCTATTCTCAGCCTTAATCTCCAGTTTCTATTCATGTTTTGTCACTGTCATAACTGATTATGAGGATAATGTGACCTTGAAGTGACAGCACACAGCTGCTTGTTTTTCCTGGTATTTCTTTCGGTGTGTTCCTTTCTCTTCTGCTTATCGTGAAACAAATAAAGGGAATACAGAATGGTTTACAGTAGAAACAGGGGTGAAACAAGGCTGTATTATGTCACCACTGCCTTTTGGAATAGCTATTGATTGGGCTATGAGAAACTATACCCACAATGAACAATTAGGTATAAAATGGACAAATGGAAAATTCCTGGGGGACCTGGATTTCGCAGATGATTTAGCATTCTTAAGTTCAACACCCAGACAATCCCAAGAAGCAGTAAATAATTTGTGTCATCTCAATAGGTCTCCAAATAAATGCCTCTAAAACTAAAGCTATGAACATTTCTAACGAGACCTTTAATATCATCCTGAACGGGGAAAAACTACAGAAAGTTAAAAGTTTTAATTATTTAGGCAGTAAAATGACTCAGGATGGTGACACAACAAGAGAAATTCATACTAGAATTGCTTTGGCAGCTAGCGCCTTCAATAGATTACACTAGTCAACAACCAAAATGTACCAGAAATGAAAATAGCTGATCTTAACTAATTTTGGTGTGCTGAAAACGAAAATGACATTAAAAAATGTTGATTGGCTCTAGTTTTCAAGATATATGCTACTAGTTTATTTAATTACGGTCAATTTATATATATGACGCAACTGTTGTGGGCGATTGCATAATTTTTTTCTAATGACCAATAAAAATGTAACTAGAAGTTGATGATGCAATCCTACCTATGATTACATCACCTTTGTGTATAAATATCTTATCTCTGATAAAATTTTGCCATTAGTTAGTGCATTTGTCCTTATCAAAAGTATCGTAGTTAGAAATGCCTAGGACATGTGTGAACAGTGCTAATAATTTCTGTTATATATGTGGTGAGGTGACATTTGTATCACAAAAACGAAATATAACTAAAGTGATTAAGAAGGCGTACAGTTTGTATTTTGGCTGCAGAATAGGAGATCAAGATAAGAGCTGGGCGCACACATATACTGCAATAAATGTGCAGCACATCTTAAACTGTGGTTGACTGGCAAAAGGCAAGCTATGCCTTTTGCAGTCCCAATGATTTGGAGAGAGCCCACTGATCATCTCAACAACTGTTACTTTTGCATGGTCCCTCCAATTGGGAAAGGCATATCAAAGAAGAAAAAATGGACTCTGGAATATCCAAACATCCCCTCTGCAATACGTCCGGTACCACATGGCGATGACCTACCAGTTCCCAAAGTGCCAGAATCATTTTCAGCTGCTTCCACTGATGAAGAAGAGGACATTGGTGGTCCTGAACCATCAACCTCAAGCGACCCAGATTTTGAGCAAACTACATCCACGAAACCACACTTAATAACCCAAGGTGAACTGAATGATCTTGTAAGAGATCTGAATTTACCGAAGAACAAGGCGGAGCTTTTGGGTTCCAGATTGCAACAGTGGAATCTCCTGGCAGAAGATGTTACAATTTCTGTGTATAGGAACTGCCAGAAGCCGCTTATTACATTCTTTTTCAAAGAGGGTGACCTTTCTGCTTGCCACAACATTTCTGGTTTAATGGCAGCCCTCAAAATCAATTACATACCGGAAGAGTGGAGGCTTTTCATTGATTCATCCAAGACGAGTCTTAAAGCTGTTTTGTTGAATAATGGTAATGTGTTACCGTCAATTCCAGTTGGTCACGCAGTTCATATGAAAGAAACTTATGAAAACGTTAAGCAGCTTTTGAAGTGTATAAACTACGATCATCATCATTGGTCATTTTGCGGTGACTTAAAAGTGGTCGCTCTTTTGCTTGGACTACAGGGTGGATACACCAAGTACTGTTGCTTTCTCTGTGAGTGGGATCACGAAGTGACCATTACATCAGAAGACATTGGCCAATCAGGCAGTCATTGCAGCCTGGCAGTAAGAACGTTAAGAACCCAGCACTTGTCGACACTAGCAAGATTTTGTTGCCACCCTTGCACATTAAGCTGGGTCTCATGAAAAACTTTGTCAAGGCAATGGAGAAAACAGATGAGGTTTTCAAATACCTCATCAGAAAATTTCCAAGACTGAGTGAAGCTAAAATAAGAGAGGGAGTATTTGTTGGTCCGCAAATTCGAAAACTTCTTCATGATGACGAGTTTCTTTGCGTGTTGCATGGCAAGGAAAAAGCAGCATGGCTAGCATTTAAGTCAGTGGTGGACAATTTTCTTGGAAACAACAGATCTGATAATTACAATGAAATTGTAGAAAATCTCCTTCTGAAGTATAAGAGTCTTGGCTGCAACATGTCTCTGAAAATTCATTTTCTGGATTCTCATCTGGATTTCTTTACGTCAAACTGTGGAGCGGTCAGTGATGAGCATGGTGAACGATTTCACCAGGACATTGCTGCTATGGAGACAAGGCATCAAGGCAATTGGAGCCCTTCAATGCTTGCTGATTACTGTTGGACTGTGACAAGAGACACCTCATCGATTGACTACAAGAAGCAAGCAAAGAGAGCTCGAACAGTGACTGAGTAATGACGGAATGGGTTCAAATGTGCCTTTTTAAAACATGATATGTGAACTTTAAATAATGTTTTTATTTTTTCTATCATTTTATGTTGAAATATCTATTAATTGAGTATGTAACCACAATTTTTATAATGCTAAAGTAGAAAGACTAGCTGTTCACCCCAAAGAATTAAACAAGCATACATTATTTGTATTACTGTAATGTAAATTCATCATTTAAAAAAAAAACCAGAGCCAATTGGTGAATTTCATTATGATATTTGAAATCAGCATGTCAAAATCAATAAGAAATGGTATATTTAATTTCTGGTACAAATAACTTTTGAAAATTTGTTGACTAGTGTTATCTAACATTTGGAAATTACGGTCATTGAATATACATACCAAGCTTCGTCTGTTTAATTCAAATGTTATCTCAGTGTTAACATACGGCTGTGAGAGTTGGAAAATAACAAAATCATTGGAGAGCAAGCTGAATACATTCGAGAACAAATGTCTTAGAAAACTCATGAACATCAGTTGGAAAGAATTCAAGACTCTAGGCAGAAATATGTCTCCGACTATATAAGGAAAAGACGATGGTCATATATCGGTCATGTCCTACGAATGCAAAACAACAGAATACCACTACAGGCGCTCACTTGGGTTCCTGAGGGTAAGAGGAAAAAAGGAAGACCAAAAGAAACACTCAGAAGAACAATAATAAGAGAAGGAAGAACG
Organism: Oreohelix idahoensis; assembly: GCA_024509875.1. Classification (NCBI taxonomy): domain Eukaryota; kingdom Metazoa; phylum Mollusca; class Gastropoda; order Stylommatophora; family Oreohelicidae; genus Oreohelix; species Oreohelix idahoensis. The sequence goes on along the minus strand of JAMPIV010020040.1, from coordinate 68,343 downwards.
TTGGGCCTAAATAATGTGCAAGAGCTAAGAGGAGTGGCGTCACAACGAACAACCTGGAGAGCACTGATTTCTGCCCTATGCGCCGTGTTTGGCGCTTAAAGAATTTATTATTATTATTATTATCGTGAAAGCTTCTTTTCTGTCTAATCTGAGGTGGCGCCGTAGGGAGCATCGCCACTTGGTGCGATCGGCAGCTTCATTCTACCAGGTTGCTGAATTTATTACCAGTGCCTTCATGTCTCTCTTGCACACATCTTCGAACCTCAGCTTCAGTCGCCTGGCTGTTATTTTTCCATCTGCCAGTTGTCTGTAGAAAATATCTTTGGGTATGCGATCATTTTCCGTGTGGAAAAAATAAAGTTCTCGCCAGGGCGCGAGCTTGGCACAGTTATATGGAAATCAAGCTGTTGCCCTTGCAGCATTTTCATCTTTCCACGTAGCCGATAGGTCCAAAAGAACGGCAGTAGCCAATACAGTTTATTACCATTAACCCAAATCAATTAGTATTAAACCATTAACACTGCCACATAACGTGTTAAATGATGCCATACCCAGTCCCTTTTAACTGACGCTATCACCGCCGATACAGTTTATTACTAGCGACGTTTTTCTAACATTAATCTCAAGTTTCCTTATGTGTAATGTTATATCACACTGTTTTCAGCAATTATTTCAAGTTTATGTTCTGTTCCATCACTTTATTGTTAGCATTATTCTCAATTGTCTGATTCTGTCCTGTCACTCTTATTTTTCAGCACTTATTCTTAAGTTTCGATGTTCTGTGAATTTATTATCATTATTTTTTTCCACGTTTTTTAAATATATATTCTATTCTGTGACTCTATTTTCAAAATTATTCTCATGTTTCTGTATGCACTGTCTGAACTCTAGTGAATCGCTGACAAGTCCTAAGAAGGACACCCAGTATCCAGCCCTGTTAATGGCTAACCATGAACAAGTCTGCTAGAGCTAGAACGAAAGATGGTCCAGAGTACTGTTGTTACTGTTAAATGATAAACGTGGGTCAGTGAGAATAAACATTATACAGGCATACCTCACTTTATTGTGCTTCGCTTTATTGCGCTTCACAGACATTGCGCTTTTTTCAAATTATTCATGTTTATTTATTAGATGCCTTCCGATAGATTTTTGCTCTCCATCAGCAAAAAGATTACGATTCGCTGAAGGCTCAGATGATGAAGATCAGCATTTTTTAGCAATAAAGTATTTAATTTTACAGTACATTGTTCTTGTTTTAGACCTAACGCAATTGCGCACTTAATAGACAAAGTGTAAACATTATTTTAGACTTTTATATGCACTGGGAAGCCAAAGAAAATGGGTGTGACCCTCTTTATTGCGATAGTCGCTTTATTGCGGTGGTCTGGAAATGAACCCACAATATCTCCGAGGTATGCATGTACAGATAAAATGGAGAAGCTGCCGACCAGATGTAAGGATAAAAAGAGGAGCAGGTGGTGGATAGGACCAAATATACTAATAAAATTAAAAGCTCTTAGAGATGCAGTAGAAAGAGTAGGTGAGCAAATGTACGTATGTCTTAATTGTAAGTAGTTTATAAACTTGACCATATACTGTAAGTCTATAAACATTTATAACACATAAGGAAGGGAAATTAAGGAAGATACGAGTGCCTGAAAACATACCTTTATGTTTATCTAATATTTATTTACTGTAAGTCTATGTAGTCTCTGACAAAGACAGAGCATGAGTAGGACTGCTGCCACCTTAGGCGTGTCGTACCCGGCGACTGTTATGAGGTTGTGCATGGGATTGACAATGTCATTATGTAAAACAAATTACCACAGAGATCACTACTGCACGAGCATGTGAATACTTGGTGCAGGCTTTTTCCATTGGCATGATTTTTACTTGCACTGAATTGTCAATCGATTGTTTTTGACTTGTAATGAATTTGGCTTGTGATGAATTGGACTTTAGATGTACAACACCACGATGAATTTGGCGTCATGAATTAAACATCGTGATGTGACGTAAGAATTACTGATTACTTACTTACTTACTTAGTCGTTCCCCTTCTACCGTGAGGTGTAGAGGTTTGGAAGAGAGAGCGCCAGACTATCCCATCGGCTGTCTTCCTCCTGGCCTGGTTCCATTCTAGTCCTCGGTCCTTCAAAGATTGTCTAATTTTGTCTTCCCAGCGGACTCTGGGTCGTCCTGGGGGGTCTGGATCCCTGGCTCTTTCTTTCCCATGCTTGTCGTGGTAGCCGATCTTCTCCCATTCTGCAGACATGGCCAAACCATCTTAGTTGGGACTGTTCTACTTGGGTCTGCAGGGGGAGGGATTTTAGGCCTTGACGTATCGTCTGGTTGCGGACCATGTCTCTTCTTGTTACTTCAACCACCTTCCTCAGATACCTCATTTCTGAGGTTTGGATCTGGCTTTTGTGGGTTGTAGTCATTGCCCATGACTCGCATCCATATGTCAAGATTGGGACATAGGTGGAGCGGTTTACAGCCATCTTCGTTTTCTTACCAACCTCTCTCTTGCTGAGGAATCCTCGATTTATGGCCTGAAAAAGTCTCACAGCTGTTGCTTTTCGAGTGGCCAACTCTTCTTTGATGCCTCCCTTTCGGTCTATAATAGCTCCGAGGTATTTAAAGTGTTCGACCTGCTCCAGGACCTGTTCTCCCAGCTTAATCTGATGTCTTCTTTCTCCTCGTGATATCACCATGGGTTTTGTTTTAGAGCTGCTTATGATCATCCCTCTCTTCTCCAGCTCTTCCTTCCAGACTTGCAGGTTGGATTGGAGATGTGCCTCTGATTTAGCAATCAGGGCAACATCATCAGCAAATGCCAGCTCTGAAATACAGATTCAAGTACTTATAATGTATTTCTTCCGGTTATTTCTAGTATGCAATAAAATATTTTTTATATATTTTTTTTAAAGAAATTAACTCCAGATCACTAATCGTAATGATTTAAAACGTTTGCTACGACGTGACTTTAAACCACATGTTGTGAAACTTGTATAACTTGATCAACTCTATCCGTCGCATTAAGGTTTTACTAAACGCAAAGTAGTTATTAAATGTGATATCTAAGATTCATGTTAAATGACTTTCAGACTTTGAAAAGCTAGTAGCATTTGATCAAGTTTATAGAAAAAAGTTAATAGAAAAAAATTGAAAAGTGTTGATTGAATTTTGAATAAATAAGCAATTAATAGTTAATGTTTTGAATTTTGTTGTTGTTGTCTTCCTTTATGGGTCATGGAAAACGCTGTTCTAAAGAATGTAAGGTAGAGTAGGGGGCAGTAGTGATGATGTTTCGGGATTACTCTTCGTCAGCCATTCTATTTTCACAAGTAGAAAAAGAGATGAGAAATATTGAAATGATGTGAGAAAATGACAAAGAACACTGCAAAGGGAAACAAATTAATAACAAATTTACTAATTGATAAAGACAAGTTTGTTGTTTATGGACAATGTTCAAGAAGAAGACCACCACTGATAAGTCTGGTGTCTGTTGAATCTTGGTTTGTTGAAGGGTGAGAGACTTCCGGGCAACGCCGGGTACTTACAGTTAATAATGGAGTAGAACTGTGGTGGTTCAGGAAGGATGGTAAATGTTCTGTTCTTGTAGATGAACTGAAAAGGCACATCAGTATTCGTCGGGCTTACAGATGGCCGACCAGGTGTGTGGGTGTATAGACATCAGTGAACGCGAATGCATGTAGTTCGAACGAAAAAAGTCAATAATAGTCACACACTCACAAACACACATGTAGGGGTCAGCAAACGGTTATAACTCCTGATCGTTCTACACTGTTTTTAATACTCGACAGTCACGAGGACATCACTAGGTACATTGTCACAGTTTACAGCACACAGCAAAATAGGGTACATCTCATGAACACCAAATCCGTAGGTGGTTAAGTACATAGCATACAAAATCCAATCACAACAGCTGCATAAGCAAATCAGTTCATCATAATAAAGTTTCCTGGTCTAAATTATCCCTACAGCAAAGGGGACTGCCTATATCGCAGTACATTAATGTCTGTATCGTCAGACTCAACATAACTCATGGGAGGAAAACACCTTCCCTATAATAATAATCTGTCGACCTTCACAAATCTCTCTCATCGGAGATATCAACACATAACGGCCTATCCAATGGCCCGAAAAATCTTTAGGAATGTACATTTTGCAGAATACATATATCAGCCTTTATATCCACGGCTTTATGAAATCTTAGGAAATATCATAATCCTTTTCACCAAAACTATTCTCCATTTCGGGACAAACACTGACCATAATCGTCAGTCCCCTCTTTAAGCTATCTCAGCATCCGAATGTCGATCAATTTTTCCCCCGCCTAAAACACAGCTCAGTGAACGCGAGAGACCATCGCTCACTCAAAAATCATCCCAGCGCGAATTCAGCGCCTGATCTGAATTTCGTTCACCCACGTTCTAGCAACCAGAACATTCGAGAAAATACGCGAAGTTATTTTAAACACATAAACAGCTAAACAAGGGAGCTAACAAAGGTCCGGCCTGTACTTACAAATATTTAAACGATTTAACTCCCCTAGATTAGAATTAGTTCTTAACAGTTTACATCGCCCCCCGGGGAAAAAAAATATGATATAATCATTTTTTGTGTGTGGAAAAAATACATCAAAGAAAAATATAGGGGTCGATAAATTACTAATCTCTACACATAAGGATTACACAATGCAAAGTCATGTTTACAACATGAACCAAAGATGGATAGTAGTACGAGGAAAGTACAAAAGAAGTGAAGTATAGAAAGGTAAAGAGATAAGCATACGAAGTACATCAACTTCAAAGGAATATGCAGACATATGACGTATAGACTAGCCATGACATAACAAAAATGAAAAGAACAGATGAAATACAAGAGGAATGAACAGTAAAGAAAGAAAGTCATGCTACAAGAATAAAGAAAACAATGATATATCAAGGAAAACAATTACCTAAAACCATGCATTATATAAATGAACAGCATTATAGTACATTAGCCTCCATTATAAAAAACAATGACAATCTAAATGAAAGAATAAGTAATTAGCTATCATCTAAAAGAACAAAAAGAAAATAGCCTAATGTCCAAGACAACCAAGTTAATACGCTCATGGAGTACAAATGGACATCAAAATACACAACACCATTATACATGGCTATTGCTGATGCACAATCAAGCGTCGGGGGAGGAAAAAAAATACATCACCACCTCAGAAAAAATATTTCCACAAAGTACCAATATCGTATACGGTTACCTATAGCGCACAATCACGCGCCGGGCAAAGAAAAAATATTACAATGCCAGAAAAAATACATTCATTCATATCTTAATATTTCTCAAAAAGTACAATGTTGAAATGAATCGCAATGACTAATGAAATCAAAATAGTATAATCATTACCATAGTAATACGTTCATCATTTCAAAACTCAGAAGTATACGAACAATATAGTAATATAATGATGCCTAACAATGAAGCTACATTTTATCATAAAGAAGTTACATCATATCCTAAAATAATACTATCTAATTCACTATATTATAGCAATATACATATACAATATAATCTCATATCTCAAATAAGTTCTAAACAACATCTGGAAGTCCTAAAGTTCCAGGAACATGCTGTAAGAAGCTCAACACCATCTAATGAGACGACAAACTGGCTCCACAGAAATGGCAATTCTTGCAAAAATTCCAACGGTAAACATCTCAAACATATAATAAAGTAGCTGAGACTCTCATGGTAAAGCATACGCTGTGGAAAAACACAAATGGAAAACTCCGTTTGGTAAAGGTAAGACTCTATGATTTACAACAATTAATTTTAATTTATCAAATGTGGCCATGTAAACTTCCGGCCCCTGTATGGTGATAATCAAACCTTCCTCCGTTACTCTATATCAAGGTAACAGAGAAAGTAGTACAAACTAAACCAGAATCCTGAATTAACCAGGGTAATAAAAGTATGTGAGAAAAATAGCAGCATGTAGTTTATGTAAAGAAAAGTCGTGAGTATACACATGATGCCCACGTCAAAAGGCAAATCTAGAGGATGGTAAAGACGACTAAGAGCGTCATGATGGATGACAATCCGAGATTTTGCGCAAGACAAAGTAAATGCAGTAGACAAAGGCGTACATCTTAAAGGCTGAACTGAAGTCATAGCCTGAGTACTGGACAAAGAAAAAAGTAAGAAATATACCATAAAGATGTAAAAGCAGACAGTAGTAAACTTGGACCAACGTCGAAGTTTAAAAGAAAAGCAGTAAGTACGACAAAAAGTCGTAAAAGACGAAGATACTGAGCTAACCGGCCCAGTAAGAAAAGTAAAGAAACCCATAAGGTATAGATATGTACTAACAATTAAGTTCGTACATATAGCTGAGAAAACACTAGTCATTGCAGTAAAGAAGTTGCCATCAACGTGACTGGACATAGATTCAGTCGTAGCAATAAAGTTAGTGTCTGTGTCAGACAAAATCGAAGAATCTTCTTCTACAATAGTAGTTAAAGAAGAGTCAAAGTTAGATTTGCGACGTACTGAGGTATGTCGACCTGGGCTAAAAGAAGCACTCAAATTAGTATGATGAACAATCGTATCATCAATACTGCAAGATTGCACCAAATTAACCGAATGTACCCGGTGACAAGATTTTGGCATAGTTCCTAAGGTAGAAGTGGTAAGGTGATGTTGCCGTTCGCAAGCAGCAATTTTTACCGGCGTACACACCCTTACACCATGTATCTGTCCGACAGTAAGGTCGGCGATAGGTGCTCTGAGCAAACATGCGTGTATATAACCAGTGAAAAATGGTGTGGCAATGTGGACTATGGCAGTCGGAAAAGTCTCAACTGTCCCACCGAATGTCACACATTTCACCATATTACCTGTTGCACAAGATGGATGGACTAGAGACTGTCTAATTCCAACAGTTGCGCATCCAGAATCAAACAGGACTGAGACTGGATTATTATTCACAAACCCCTTATGTAGAGTAAGAGACCCTCTTCCGTCACGCGCAGCTGCGGCAGGAAGAGGGGGTAGAGGATGACCGCAACTCAAGGTAGTTATAGCTGTAGGTTGAAACAAAGTTGTGCACTCCGGGCACCGAGATGCTCTGCTTTTGATTTCGAGAGAGCATCTCGGTGCCCAGAGTGCACAACTTTGTTTCAACCTACAGCTATAACTACCTTGAGTTGCGGTCATCCTCTACCCCTCTTCCTGCCGCAGCTGCGCGTGACGGAAGAGGGTCTCTTACTCTACATAAGGGGTTTGTGAATAATAATCCAGTCTCAGTCCTGTTTGATTCTGGATGCGCAACTGTTGGAATTAGACAGTCTCTAGTCCATCCATCTTGTGCAACAGGTAATATGGTGAAATGTGTGACATTCGGTGGGACAGTTGAGACTTTTCCGACTGCCATAGTCCACATTGCCATACCATTTTTAATTGGTTATATACACGCATGTTTGCTCAGAGCACCTATCGCCGACCTTACTGTCGGACAGATACATGGTGTAAGGGTGTGTACGCCGGTAAAAATTGCTGCTTGCGAACGGCAACATCACCTTACCACTTCTACCTTAGGAACTATGCCAAAATCTTGTCACCGGGTACATTCGGTTAATTTGGTGCAATCTTGCAGTATTGATGATACGATTGTTCATCATACTAATTTGAGTGCTTTTTTTAGCCCAGGTCGACATACCTCAGTACGTCGCAAATCTAACTTTGACTCTTCTTTAACTACTATTGTAGAAGAAGATTCTTCGATTTTGTCTGACACAGACACTAACTTTATTGCTACGACTGAATCTATGTCCAGTCACGTTGATGGCAACTTCTTTACTGCAATGACTAGTGTTTTCTCTGCTATATGTACGAACTTAATTGTTAGTACATATCTATACCTTATGGGTTTCTTTACTTTTCTTACTGGGCCGGTTAGCTCAGTATCTTCGTCTTTTACGACTTTTTGTCGTACTTACTGCTTTTCTTTTAAACTTCGACGTTGGTCCAAGTTTACTACTGTCTGCTTTTACATCTTTATGGTATATTTCTTACTTTTTTCTTTGTCCAGTACTCAGGCTATGACTTCAGTTCAGCCTTTAAGATGTACGCCTTTGTCTACTGCATTTACTTTGTCTTGCGCAAAATCTCGGATTGTCATCCATCATGACGCTCTTAGTCGTCTTTACCATCCTCTAGATTTGCCTTTTGACGTGGGCATCATGTGTATACTCACGACTTTTCTTTACATAAACTACATGCTGCTATTTTTCTCACATACTTTTATTACCCTGGTTAATTCAGGATTCTGGTTTAGTTTGTACTACTTTCTCTGTTACCTTGATATAGAGTAACGGAGGAAGGTTTGATTATCACCATACAGGGGCCGGAAGTTTACATGGCCACATTTGATAAATTAAAATTAATTGTTGTAAATCATAGAGTCTTACCTTTACCAAACGGAGTTTTCCATTTGTGTTTTTCCACAGCGTATGCTTTACCATGAGAGTCTCAGCTACTTTATTATATGTTTGAGATGTTTACCGTTGGAATTTTTGCAAGAATTGCCATTTCTGTGGAGCCAGTTTGTCGTCTCATTAGATGGTGTTGAGCTTCTTACAGCATGTTCCTGGAACTTTAGGACTTCCAGATGTTGTTTAGAACTTATTTGAGATATGAGATTATATTGGATATGTATATTGCTATAATATAGTGAATTAGATAGTATTATTTTAGGATATGATGTAACTTCTTTATGATAAAATGTAGCTTCATTGTTAGGCATCATTATATTACTATATTGTTCGTATACTTCTGAGTTTTGAAATGATGAACGTATTACTATGGTAATGATTATACTATTTTGACTTCATTAGTCATTGCGATTCATTTCAACATTGTACTTTTTGAGAAATATTAAGATATGAATGAATGTATTTTTTCTGGCATTGTAATTTTTTTCTTTGCCCGGCGCGTGATTGTGCCCTATAGGTAACCGTATACGATATTGGTACTTTGTGGAAATATTTTTTCTGAGGTGGTGATGTATTTTTTTTTCCTCACCCGACGCTTGATTGTGCATCAGCAATAGCCATGTATAATGGTGTTGTGTATTTTGATGTCCATTTGTACTCCATGAGCGTATTAACTTGGTTGTCTTGGACATTAGGCTATTTTCTTTTTGTTTTTTTAGATGATAGCTAATTACTTATTCTTTCATTTAGATTGTCATTGTTTTTTATAATGGAGGCTAATGTACTATAATGCTGTTCATTTATATAATGCATGGTTTTAGGTAATTGTTTTCCTTGATATATCATTGTTTTCTTTATTCTTGTAGCATGACTTTCTTTCTTTACTGTTCATTCCTCTTGTATTTCATCTGTTCTTTTCATTTTTGTTATGTCATGGCTAGTCTATACGTCATATGTCTGCATATTCCTTTGAAGTTGATGTACTTCGTATGCTTATCTCTTTACCTTTCTATACTTCACTTCTTTTGTACTTTCCTCGTACTACTATCCATCTTTGGTTCATGTTGTAAACATGACTTTGCATTGTGTAATCCTTATGTGTAGAGATTAGTAATTTATCGACCCCTATATTTTTCTTTATGTATTTTTTCCACACACAAAAAATGATTATATCATATTTTTTTTCCCCGGGGGGCGATGTAAACTGTTAAGAACTAATTCTAATCTAGGGGAGTTAAATCGTTTAAATATTTGTAAGTACAGGCCGGACCTTTGTTAGCTCCCTTGTTTAGCTGTTTATGTGTTTAAAATAACTTCGCGTATTTTCTCGAATGTTCTGGTTGCTAGAACGTGGGTGAACGAAATTCAGATCAGGCGCTGAATTCGCGCTGGGATGATTTTTGAGTGAGCGATGGTCTCTCGCGTTCACTGAGCTGTGTTTTAGGCGGGGGAAAAATTGATCGACATTCGGATGCTGAGATAGCTTAGAGAGGGGACTGACGATTATGGTCAGTGTGTGTCCCGATATGGAGAATAGTTTTGGTGAAAAGGATTATGATATTTCCTAAGATTTCATAAAGCCGTGGATATAAAGGCTGATATATGTATTCTGCAAAATGTACATTCCTAAAGATTTTTCGGGCCATTGGATAGGCCGTTATGTGTTGATATCTCCGATGAGGGAGATTTGTGAAGGTCGACAGATTATTATTATAGGGAAGGTGTTTTCCTCCCATGAGTTATGTTGAGTCTGACGATACAGACATTAATGTACTGCGATATAGGCAGTCCCCTTTGCTGTAGGGATAATTTGGACGAGGAAACTTTATTATGATGAACTGATTTGCTTATGCAGCTGTTGTGCTTGGATTTTGTATGCTATGTACTTAACCACCTACGGATTTGGTGTTCATGAGATGTACCCTATTTTGCTGTGTGCTGTAAACTGTGACAATGTACCTAGTGATGTCCTCGTGACTGTCGAGTATTAAAAACAGTGTAGAACGATCAGGAGTTATAACCTTTTGCTGACCCCTACATGTGTGTTGGTGAGTGTGTGACTATTATTGACTTTTTTCGTTCGAACTACATGCATTCGCGTTCACTGATGTCTATACACCCACACACCTGGTCGGCCATCTGTAAGCCCGACGAATACTGATGTGCCTTTTCAGTTCATCTACAATAACAGAACATTTACCATCCTTCCTGAACCACCACAGTTCTACTCCATTATTAACTGTAAGTACCCGGCGTTGCCCGGAAGTCTCTCACCCTTCAACAAACCAAGATTCAACAGACACCAGACTTATCAGTGGTGGTCTTCTTCTTGAACATTGTCCATAAACAACAAACTTGTCATTATCAATTAGTAAATTTGTTATTAATTTGTTTCCCTTTGCAGTGTTCTTTGTCATTTTCTCACATCATTTCAATATTTCTCATCTCTTTTTCTACTTGTGAAAATAGAATGGCTGACGAAGAGTAATCCCGAAACATCATCACTACTGCCCCCTACTCTACCTTACATTCTTTAGAACAGCGTTTTCCATGACCCATAAAGGAAGACAACAACAACAAAATTCAAAACAGTAACTATTAATTGCTTATTTATTCAAAATTCAATCAACACTTTTCAATTTTTTTCTATTAACGTTTTTCTATAAACTTGATCAAATGCTACTAGCTTTTCAAAGTCTGAAAGTCATTTAACATGAATCTTAGATATCACATTTAATAACTACTTTGCGTTTAGTAAAACCTTAATGCGACGGATAGAGTTGATCAAGTTATACAAGTTTCACAACATGTGGTTTAAAGTCACGTCGTAGCAAACGTTTTAAATCATTACGATTAGTGATCTGGAGTTAATTTCTTAAAAAAAAAAATATAAAAAATATTTTATTGCATACTAGAAATAACCGGAAGAAATACATTATAAGTACTTGAATCTGTATTTCAGAGCTGGCATTTGCTGATGATGTTGCCCTGATTGCTAAATCAGAGGCACATCTCCAATCCAACCTGCAAGTCTGGAAGGAAGAGCTGGAGAAGAGAGGGATGATCATAAGCAGCTCTAAAACAAAACCCATGGTGATATCACGAGGAGAAAAAAGACATCAGATTAAGCTGGGAGAACAGGTCTTGGAGCAGGTCGAACACTTTAAATACCTCGGAGCTATTATAGACCGAAAGGGAGGCATCAAAGAAGAGTTGGCCACTCGAAAAGCACCAGCTGTGAGACTTTTTCAGGCCATAAATCGAGGATTCCTCAGCAAGAGAGAGGTTGGTAAGAAAACGAAGATGGCTGTAAACCGCTCCACCTATGTCCCAATCTTGACATATGGATGCGAGTCATGGGCAATGACTACAACCCACAAAAGCCAGATCCAAACCTCAGAAATGAGGTATCTGAGGAAGGTGGTTGAAGTAACAAGAAGAGACATGGTCCGCAACCAGACGATACGTCAAGGCCTAAAATCCCTCCCCCTGCAGACCCAAGTAGAACAGACCCAACTAAGATGGTTTGTCCATGTCTGCAGAATGGGAGAAGATCGGCTACCACGACAAGCATGGGAAAGAAAGAGCCAGGGATCCAGACCCCCCAGGACGACCCAGAGTCCGCTGGGAAGACAAAATTAGACAATCTTTGAAGGACCGAGGACTAGAATGGAACCAGGCCAGGAGGAAGACAGCCGATGGGATAGTCTGGCGCTCTCTCTTCCAAACCTCTATACCTCACGGTAGAAGGGGAACGACTAAGTAAGTAAGTAAGTAATCAGTAATTCTTACGTCACATCACGATGTTTAATTCATGACGCCAAATTCATCGTGGTGTTGTACATGTAAAGTCCAATTCATCACAAGCCAAATTCATTACAAGTCAAAAACAATCGATTCACAATTCAGTGCAAGTAAAAATCATGCCAATGGAAAAAGCCTGCACCAAGTATTCACATGCTCGTGCAGTAGTGATCTCTGTGGTAATTTGTTTTACATAATGACATTGTCAATCCCATGCACAACCTCATAACAGTCGCCGGGTACGACACGCCTAAGGTGGCAGCAGTCCTACTCATGCTTTGTCCTTGTCAGAGACTACATAGACTTACAGTAAATAAATATTAGACAAACATAAAGGTATGTTTTCAGGCACTCGTATCTTCCTTAATTTCCCTTCCTTATGTGTTATAAATGTTTATAGACTTACAGTATATGGTCAAGTTTATAAACTACTTACAATTAAGACATACGTACATTTGCTCACCTACTCTTTCTACTGCATCTCTAAGAGCTTTTAATTTTATTAGTATATTTGGTCCTATCCACCACCTGCTCCTCTTTTTATCCTTACATCTGGTCGGCAGCTTCTCCATTTTATCTGTACATGCATACCTCGGAGATATTGTTGGTTCATTTCCAGACCACCGCAATAAAGCGACTATCGCAATAAAGAGGGTCACACCCATTTTCTTTGGCTTCCCAGTGCATATAAAAGTCTAAAATAATGTTTACACTTTGTCTATTAAGTGCGCAATTGCGTTAGGTCTAAAACAAGAACAATGTACTGTAAAATTAAATACTTTATTGCTAAAAAATGCTGATCTTCATCATCTGAGCCTTCAGTGAATCGTAATCTTTTTGCTGATGGAGAGCAAAAATCTATCGGAAGGCATCTAATAAATAAACATGAATAATTTGAAAAAAGCGCAATATCTGTGAAGCGCAATAAAGCGAAGCACAATAAAGTGAGGTATGCCTGTATAATGTTTATTCTCACTGACCCACGTTTATCATTTAACAGTAACAACAGTACTCTGGACCATCTTTCGTTCTAGCTCTAGCAGACTTGTTCATGGTAAGCCATTAACAGGGCTGGATACTGGGTGTCCTTCTTAGGACTTGTCAGCGATTCACTAGAGTTCAGACAGTGCATACAGAAACATGAGAATAATTTTGAAAATAGAGTCACAGAATAGAATATATATTTTAAAAACGTGGGAAAAAATAATAATAATAAATTCACACAACATCGAAACTTAAGAATAAATGCTGAAAAATAAGAGTGACAGGACAGAATCAGACAATTGAGAATAATGCTAACAATAAAGTGATGGAACAGAACATAAACTTGAAATAATTCCTGAAAACAGTGTGATATAACATTACACATACGGAAACTTGAGATTAATGTTAGAAAAACGTCGCTAGTAATAAACTGTATCGGCTGTGGTTGCGTCAGTTAAAATGGACTGTGTACGGCATCATTTAACACGTTATGTGGCAGTGTTAATGGTTTAATACTAATTGATTTGGGTTAATGGTAATAAACTGTATTGGCTACTGCCGTTCTTTTGGACCTATCGGCTACGTGGAAAGATGAAAATGCTGCAAGGGCAACAGCTTGATTTCCATATAACTGTGCCAAGCTCGCGCCCTGGCGAGAACTTTATTTTTTCCACACGGAAAATGATCGCATACCCAAAGATATTTTCTACAGACAACTGGCAGATGGAAAAATAACAGCCAGGCGACTGAAGCTGAGGTTCGAAGATGTGTTCAAGAGAGACATGAAGGCACTGGTAATAAATTCAGCAACCTGGTAGAATGAAGCTGCCGATCGCACCAAGTGGCGATGCTCCCTACGGCGCCACCTCAGATTAGACAGAAAAGAAGCTTTCACGATAATAATAATAATAATAAATTCTTTAAGCGCCAAACACGGCGCATAGGGCAGAAATCAGTGCTCTCGAGGTTGTTCGTTGTGACGCCACTCCTCTTAGCTCTTGCACATTATTTAGGCCCAACGTTCTTCCTTCTCTTATTATTGTTCTTCTGAGTGTTTCTTTTGGTCTTCCTTTTTTCCTCTTACCCTCAGGAACCCAAGTGAGCGCCTGTAGTGGTATTCTGTTGTTTTGCATTCGTAGGACATGACCGATATATGACCATCGTCTTTTCCTTATATAGTCGGAGACATATTTCTGCCTAGAGTCTTGAATTCTTTCCAACTGATGTTCATGAGTTTTCTAAGACATTTGTTCTCGAATGTATTCAGCTTGTTCTCCAATGATTTTGTTATTTTCCAACTATCACAGCCGTATGTTAACACTGAGATAACATTTGAATTAAACAGACGAAGCTTGGTATGTATATTCAATGATCGTAATTTCCAAATGTTAGATAATCTATTGAAGGCGCTAGCTGTCAAAGCAATTCTAGTATGAATTTCTCTTGTTGTGTCACCATCCTGAGTCATTTTACTGCCTAAATAATTAAAACTTTCAACTTTCTGTAGTTTTTCCCCGTTCAGGATGATATTAAAGGTCTCGTTAGAAATGTTCATAGCTTTAGTTTTAGAGGCATTTATTTGGAGACCTATTGAGATGACACAAATTATTTACTGCTTCTTGGGATTGTCTGGGTGTTGAACTTAAGAATGCTAAATCATCTGCGAAATCCAGGTCCCCCAGGAATTTTCCATTTGTCCATTTTATACCTAATTGTTCATTGTGGGTATAGTTTCTCATAGCCCAATCAATAGCTATTCCAAAAGGTAGTGGTGACATAATACAGCCTTGTTTCACCCCGGTTTCTACTGTAAACCATTCTGTATTCCCTTTATTTGTTTCACGATAAGCAGAAGAGAAAGGAACACACCGAAAGAAATACCAGGAAAAACAAGCAGCTGTGTGCTGTCACTTCAAGGTCACATTATCCTCATAATCAGTTATGACAGTGACAAAACATGAATAGAAACTGGAGATTAAGGCTGAGAATAGAGTGACAAAACATGAGTAGAAAGTGGAGAATAAGACTGAGAATAGAGTGACAAAACATGAGTAGAAAGTGGAGAATAAGACTGAGAATAGAGTGACAAAACATGAATAGAAACTTCTGTAATCGGCAAACAGTTTCTTCCTCAAATGGATTGGTGAATGCCAAGCAGTCAAACTTTTCTTCTCGTGATGCCAACACTCTTAGAGGTCATGTTCTACTGTGTCCTCGCCTTTCTCACATAGTTATATAGCTGACTTAGTTTTCATTTGCTAAACAGATGATGTTTGAGACTGTAGTGTCAGGTTCTAACTACGCAAGAATGAATGAATGGTGGAAAGTCAGTACAAAATACATGCTGATGAATTATGGTCCAGATGCTGGTCAAAGCGCCATGATAATGTCACTTGAAAGTCATGACCAAAGTGGCACCTCCCATCCCCTCAAATAATACCAAGAACGTAAAAGAGCCGAAATACTTAACTGAATGGGGCCTTTATCTTATGATTAGCCTACCTCTTTGTTGTATTTATCTGTATAGAATTTTCTATTATTAGCTCTGATACTAGCAAATGTAAGAAATATTGAGGCAGAAAAAAATATGTTCCTTGAAAAAATATCACAGATAGATTTGAAACAGTAATATTTAATAAAATCCTGATACAAGTGTAACTTTCGAATACGTAGAGTTTTTTTCAGAAGCAGATAGATGGCATCCAAACCACTCAAAAATTTTTCTTTTAATGATGCATATTACCAGCTCAGCAGAGGAGACGAAATAATGTAATCCTCAGATTCCGCTCTGGCCACAACAGATTTATCGTTGTTATAGTTGATCAGAATCGATGTCATTGCACTCTGGGCAAACCCATAGGTCCTCAGTCTCCCTTAGCAAATGTCAAAGAGTATGAATGTTAATTGTTCATATTGCGCGTTGGTTGTATACACGCCGGATGCATCCTTTCAAACGTTCTTGCTGGTCTTAAGTTTGGTGCCAAATTCCAGAAACCTAAGCCTTGATAATTCATGGATTGCAGTGTCATTCTGTAATAGGCGTTAATATTTGCCTTCAGTAAATCTCCCTTATTCGTGCAACAGATTGAGAAACCATATATTCAACAAGCTAAAGATAGTAACTACCGATGAGTGTAACTGTGGCACCGACAACGTGGCTGAACATCTGATTCAATGATGCCCAACACATGAGGAGCAGAGAAAGCACAAATAGCCGACATTAGTAATATTCCTGGAAAAGTTATATGGAGATACAAATAGTCTCAAGATGACCACCGTTTTCTTTGAAATTATTCAAGTAGACGTCTGAGAGTGGACGAAGAAGAAATGACAAGAATAAGAAAAAATAGGATGTATATAACCTTTCGTGTTCATTGATTTTCGGGGATCTGCAAATGCCGATCCCCTCTAGATAAAATTGCGAACTTGAGCAGAAAACATCGCTTTGTTAAAATTACACGCTAACACATTTAGAAGCTACTGTAAAGACAATAAAGTGTTTATAAATTGTATATATTTTGAATATTTAAAATATTTCATAAATATGTATAAATATACGAAGCATTTATTACATAATTTATAACAGAAAATATTATGGTGAAACAAAATCTACAATTCTAAGCATAAATGCGGTAAAAGAAATTTTAAAATCTATTGGTTTTTTTTCACAGATTCTAAGGTAATGAATTGTATCCCTTTAAATATTGATTCAAAATAATACGTGATGTATACCTGTCTGCGCGTCATTTCTTCTACTTGATCGTTTAATAAGAGGCGTAGGGTCACCAATAAGTGACATCTCTTGCGCTGAAGTGATATTTGACACTTTTTCATTCTTTCTTACTCTTGTGTTTTCATTTTATCTTACGCTTTTGTTTTAATTCTTTCTTACTCTTCTGTTTTCATTCTTTCTTACAATTCTGTTTTGATTCTTTCTTACTCTTTGTTTCGGTATTTACTTCCCTTGCTCTGCAGTGGTGGTCCAACAGTGGCCAAAATTTAGAGTATCTACTGAGGGTCTTCAAAGGTGTCTACCTTTCGCTCAAGATTACTCTTGCCACAGATGTGAATTGAAGAATGGTACTTCAATTCTAGAGAGCATTGTATGAATTTAAGATATTAAAAAAAAAAAACTACGGCTGATAGGATCCAGGCCGTGTAAACTTTCTATCTTCCTTGACTTTCTACGAAGAGTAAGAATTTTCCTCAGTTTAATGAGCCCCCAATGGATTTAACTCAGTAAAATACTACTTTAATAGCTCTGGCATAGGTATTTAAAATGACTGAGACATACGGGTGCAGTTCACTCAAAAGACTAAATCAACTATAAATTTGTATATATACTGACAACAAAATTTAATAACCAATTATCGTTAACAAATGTAAAATAAATAAGGGTAGGGTGTGTCGTGTGGTGAGTCACTGGGGCAACTACGACAGTAGTTTTTGCCAGGAATAGTCTATGAGATATAGATATAAGGTCTCTAGAAATTGGCTCGTTAAGAAAGAATAAAGACCTATTCGAGATAGGGACAAGAAGACAGGAATGCGAATGCTTTCCACTAGACAGTGTTTTCTAATTAATTATGGAAAGAGTTCTGTTTCCCCACGACCTTAGCTTCTGCCCTTAGATCCCGTAAAGAAAAAGCCCCCAACCTCATCTGAGTAGAGAAAAGTTCCTATAGGTGAATATGTAACACCGACAGCACGAGTGATACATTAACAAACTCTTGATAATGATCAACCGATCGTTGGGTTTATTAATGAAATATCCACACATATAGGGTTAGTAATGGTTAGAACGTGATGATGGTGAAAGACGATTCACACAAAAACACACAGATGAGATAATAAAATTACAGTTAATTAAGTAATAGTTAATTAAGAATGAACTGGTGTAAAGTGAAATGATGATGTGATATGATACGTGTTACCAAAATGGTGAGTACTCTACACAGTCCATGTGTCTCTAAATGCTTCTCCTAGATATGAGGATTCACATGTATGCATAAAATGTCCCAAGTTGTTATACGTTATGTCGAGTGGGGTATCTCTAAGTCGAGGACGTTCTGATGAATACTGTTGTCGTACGGAGAACGCTGACGAGATATCTATGTATATTCCTTCACTGTTTGAGTATATCTCTGTAGTGTTGATCAACAGTTAATAGCTGTCATATGAACAAAAGGTCTGTTGTCTAATCTCCCGACGGTACTGGTCAGACTGGATATCTTCACGAAATGTTAGTGATATGTAGACTCATAATCTTGCGTATGTAGTCGTGATTCATATACTTTCGAGTCTGCTTCATAAAATGCGCTTAAGAGTGTGTTGCACGTGGTATAAATATGCGATTCCTCTTTTGAGCTCTTTTGCTTGACTTCAGATAATAATGATCTTTCGAGTGATTAGAATTTATGATGACTCTGTATTGAACTTGTGATAACGATGTATTGAACTTGTGAGCAAGCAGTATATGGTGACGAAAAATGCTGCGTCCACCTTATGACTTGTGGGTGAGACAATATTCCTTTTTAATTGAGGAATGAAAGATGTCCTATGGCGAATTCTGCTAGCCAAATGTCCGTTTTTGATAACTTATTTCTGGTTAGACGTCAGACACGTTGCGTGTAGACTCAGACTTCTGATGAACTGAAGACACACAAAAGTCTTCGTAAGTTTTCACATTTAACATCACTGGTTGACTTTCATTTAAACTACTGCTCATTATTCATCTCTCTCTCTCTCTGAGTTTAATTCTAATGATGTTAAATATCTTGTGCATGAGAGTGTGTGCGCATGGGAGACTGTGATGATGATAAAGGTGAAATATGAACTGTTAATTACCTCCTATCATCCTATCATCTTCTAGGAAAATCTTCTGATTTTATTAATCAGTTATGCCAAGAATTATTTGAAACTTTATCTTTCGCACATTTTAGCTGTGAGGTTAAAATAAACAAAAATAAGAAAATGTATTAATAAGTATAAGATCTACTAACCTTCCTTTCCCTTCGCAAAATCCTTTAAGAACACAATTAATCACAGAACTGAATTATCATCCACTCTGAATAAACACGTGTATTAGGCTATGCGTTTTTGGGTTTCATCTCTTCCTCACAAGGTAAAAAACTGGACTGCTTCACTCTAGTAGATTATGCGGTATTATATATTTCTGGAAGTCTCCCGGCCAACCAGGGCGTCCAATGTGGTAAACCAACGCTTGTCTGAATCGCGGTGAGACGTTTTCCCCTGGCCAATCTGGGCGTCCAATGTGGTGTCACAGAAATTACCGCATGCCCAGATGTTGGATTCGGATGACCATATGTGTTTTTACCAGATTTATCACGATGCAATGTGGGCTTCAAACGATAATGTCGGGCATGGCGACTCAATCAAAGGACTTTTATTTCCCCGATGAAAGAACAAATGTGGTTCTCTAGATACCGGTCGCGAGTAATCACAACGATGAAATAGCAAATGTGGGTCGCACATATGAGATGAAAGAGCAAATGTCGGAGAAAATACAATACGAAAGATGTAGGAAAAGATAGAGCAACAAGGCATTTGCGCTCGTTTATCACAATAGCCCCTCCTCAAGTGTGATGTCAATCGTACTCAGGAGAGCTTAGCCTTCTTGCTCGGGATTCTTTAATCCTTTTCCTCATCTTCGTTTTTCTCTTCGGTTTCCACCCTTTCCTCTACTTGTCTGTGCTCTCCGTCCTGCCTCATAGGATGACGGCTTAAAAAATCCGCTCCTACGTTATGTTTTCCTTGGATATAGTCCACTTGGAACGTGTAGGGTTGTAGAACAAGCGACCACCTCATCAGTCTAGCATTCAAATTCTTTGAATTGGCGAGGAAGGTCAGAGGTTGGTGATCACTCTGGATTGTAAATTTCCTTCCGTACAGGTATGCTTGAAATTTTTGTATTCCCCAGACGAGGGACAAACATTCCTTTTCGATTGTGGAATAGTTTTGTTCTGCTCGGTTTAACTTCCGACTCGCATATGCGACCGGAAATAGATTTGGTGGGCTTCTGTCATCTGGCTGTAGTAATGTAGCCCCGATTCCAATGTTACTGGCATCTGTGCGCAAGATGAATTTTCTAGTTAAATCCGGAAGCCGTAAAATAGGTTTTGTGGTGAGTTTCTCTTTTAAGAGTGCATATGCATGTTCACATTCTGCTGACCATGTCACTTTATCTGGGTTTCCTTTCTTGGTTAGCGATGTAAGCGGTGCACAGAGGCTATTAAAATCCTTTATATATCTCTGGTAGAATCCACAGAGAGATACAAATGACCGGACATCCCTTTTTGTGGACGGTCTCGGTGCATTTCTCAGCTTCTCAACGTTTTGAGTCTCGGGGAACATGGTCCCATGGGATATAGTATGTCCTAGGAACTCTAGCTGTTCACACCCAATTTGACATTTGGTTGGGCGGGCGGTTAGTCCCGCTTCTCTGAGTCTGTTAAACAGCAAGGATAGCGCTGATATATGTTCTTCAAACGATTCAGTAGCTACTAGGATATCATCCATAAAATTGCTGATGGCGGGATGATTCAAAGGATCCAATAACTTTCGCATCATCCTTGTGAAGACACTAGGAGCATTGTTCAGTCCAAATGGCATCACATTAAACTCGAAGTGTCCATCTGGAGTACTGAAGGCTAACAGGTTCCTCACCTCAGCTTTTACCGGTATTTGATAGTACCCTTTACTGAGGTCGATCTTTGAAAAATAGCGAGCCCTGCTCAGCTTAGTAAATAGCTGGTTCTGGTCCGGTAACGGTTCTGGCTGGAACTGTGTTAACGCATTCAGCTGTCGGTAGTCGATGCACAGGCGGTGTTCTCCACTGGGTTTGCGTAACAGCACCACTCCCGCACTGTAAGGGGACTCCGACTTCGAAATTATGCCTTCCTTAAGTAAGTAATCAATTTCTTGCTTTAATGCCGTCGCCTTGGCATACGGAATCGGATAGGTTCTCATTCGGACGGGCGTAGGATCCGTGACTTCCATGTCAAACTCCATCAGGTTTGTCCGGCCCGGTTTGTCTGTCAGAGAGTCGGCGTGGTTTTCCATCAATCTCCTTACTTTTTCTTGCTGGGCTTCCGTTAAGGTGGAGCTTATTTTCACATCTAAATGTGATTCCTCCTGTATCACCGGGTACTCTACGGATGATAATGGCTCTTCTTCCATTTGCATAGCAATGGCCATAGTCATGAGGTGCGCTGGTTCGGCAGGGGCTCGCTCGTAAAACTTCTTAAGCAGATTTAAGTGGTAAATTTTCTGCTTTCCGTTCACGGCGATTTTATAGTTGGTGCGAGAAATCTTTTCCGCCACTTTGTAGGGTCCCCTCCAGCAAATCTGCAATTTATTACTGCTACTTGGCAGAAGAAGTAGCACCTTCTCTCCTACTGCTAGTTCTCGGTCCTTCGCATTGCGATTGTAATATTTGGCATGTTTCCGCCTAGCCTCCCGTACTTTCGCTGTGGCTAATTCCCAGCCAGTCTTCAGGCGTTGTTTCAAGTCTGTGACGTACTGGAAGGCTGATGTGACAGTGTCGTCTGCCTTGGCATCTGTCCATGTTCTTAGTAATGCTTCTAATGGACCTTTAATAGGTCTTCCGAAGAGTAATGTGGCCGGAGGAACTCCAGTTGACGCATGCGGTACTTCCCTATAAGCAAATAATGCGGCAGGAAGATACTGATCCCAAGTTTCTGGCTTCTCCTGTGCCAACTTCCGAAGAATAGAGGTGAGCGTCCCGTTAAACCGCTCTACTTGCCCGTTACTTTGGGGGTGATAGGGCGAAGTATGGATATGCCTAGTCTTGAATATTCTAAGCACCTCCTCTGTCAACTTGCCTCTAAATTGTGACCCGTTGTCTGTGAGAATTTCATGCGGGAAGCCCAATCTAGTAAAGATATTCAGTAAAGCGTCAGCTACATGCACTGAGTCGCATGCTGGCATGGCTATGGCTTCGCCCCACATGGAACAGGTGTCCACTAAGGTAAGGATATGGGAGTTCCTCTTCTTAGTTCTCAGCAGAGGTCCAATTATATCCACGGCCACTCTTTCAAATGGGGTGCCCAAGATTGGCATCTCCCCAAGGGTCGCGGGTGCCGTCCAGTGTTTTGGTGCAACTTTCTGGCACTGAGGACAAGACTTGACGAAACGTTCAATGTCGCCGGTGATCCCTGGCCAATAATAGTGGCAGGCGATCCTTTGAGTCGTGGCGCTCATTCCCATGTGTCCACTAAATGGGATAGAGTGGCCCATCTCAAGCACCTGGTTCCTATAGGTTGCAGGAACTACTAATTGGTTGTGTTCCTGTCCTTCATTTCCAGCTCGGCGATACATCAATCCATTTTTCATAAAGAAGTCTCCCTTGGTAGGTGGGTTGTGTGTTCTAGGTAATTTTTTAAAACAGGGCGCCAGTGAGGAATCTTCCATTTGGGCCCTCTTCAATTCCTCGGGGAGGATATTGGTAGGAGGTTCCTGCTCTGCGTCTTTTTTTGACTGTCCTCTAGTCTGTACGGCCGCCATGACTAGTGGTTGAGTAGGTTCTCCAAGGAACACATATCTACATCCCAAGATTAAAGAGTAGATTGGTTCTTCCATTATAGCTGCACGAATCTCTCCTGTCACATAACGAGATTCCACTCTGATAAGTGCAATTGGCAGTGTCATGGGTGCAACATCCTTCGTCGGACCTTGGATGTCGACACTCTCTTCTGTTATCTGGTCAGGGGTGACAAGAGATGCCCTGACCACCGCATCGAAAGCAAGTCCTGTGTCATAAAGGCACTCCACAGATTGTCCGTTTACGAGGACTGATTCGATGACGGGAGGATGAGAAACGTTTCCGGTCCTCTGCTCCTTCCGGGGTGACGATTTTGTCTGCAGACAGGCAGCATGTTGGGGAGGAGGTCTGCGCTTGCACTCATTAGTGTTGTGATTGTTCAAGCGACAGTACTTGCACCATTTATCTCCCTGTCTCTGGTGTGGCGCAGCATTTTTCTTGTTTTGCTCTTTGTAGTTATCTTGTTTTGCGTGCTGTTTATGCGAGATGTGTGGTCCTTTGCTTTGTTGGTCTGGTTGGGAGCGAGCAGGTTGCTTTGGCGCCTGATCCGAAAACTTCTTTCTGGCTCCTTGAGACTCCATGAGAGCATTTTGGAATCGCTCTGCCAGTGTAAGAATATTTTCTAACCGGTCAGCGCCGTTTTCAGTGAGAAATCTACGCATTTCCACCGACATAGACTCTTTTAGTTGCTCTATCACAATCAGCTCTTTCAACCCGTCATAGTTCTCGGTAAAGTTTCCCAGTGTACACCACTTCACTAAGTAGTCTTCAATACGGGCTGCGAACTGTGAGAAAGTCTCTCCTGCATCCTTCCTAGAACCTCGAAATTTTTTTCGGTAAGCCTCTGAATGAAGCTCGTACCTCACCAAGAGAGCTTTTTTCAATGCCTGGTAGTCATCTTGCTCTCCGGCCGGAAGTTTATTAAAAACTTCGTAGGCGGCTCCTCTTAGGCCCTGGGAAAGTTTCAAGTTCTACTTCCGTTCTTCAAGCCCAAACCCTGTTGCAAAGCGTTCAAAGCGGTTTAAAAAGGCGTCCATGGTATTGTTCCTTTCTGAAAAAGGTTCCAGCGGAAAGTTCATGGCATTGGGTGGTGCAGGTTGCGAAGTAGGCACACCATCTGAGCGGGGTGAGTACCCTCCATCACAGTTGGAAGCCGCTGCACTCTTTGCCAGCTCTATCTGATTGGTCTGCCCCTGGATTTCCAGTTGCTTCATCTTAAGTGCATGCTCTGCTGCTGCTTTCTCTTTACGCTTCGCTGCTTCTGCTGCTTCTTTCCGCTCCACTGCTTCTGCTGCGGCTTTCCGCTCCGCTGCTTCTGCTGCTTCTTTCCGCTCCGCTGCTTCTGCTGCGGCTTTCCGCTCCGCTGCTTCTGCTGCGGCTTTCCGCTCCACTGCTTCTGCTGCGGCTTTCCGCTCCGCTGCTTCTGCTGCGGCTTTCTCCTTCTCCATTGCAAGTTTCTGCACTTCCATCTCTCTTGCATGGAGTTTTTCAGTCTCCTCACTCACAAATTTCATCAGATCTT
This sequence comes from Oreohelix idahoensis, assembly GCA_024509875.1. NCBI lineage: Eukaryota > Metazoa > Mollusca > Gastropoda > Stylommatophora > Oreohelicidae > Oreohelix > Oreohelix idahoensis. The sequence continues at coordinate 43,928 of JAMPIV010020040.1, read as the reverse complement.
TTCCACTTAACCCGTATTCACGGCCTGCCTCCATTAAACTAGTTCTAATTTTTGCAGCATCTGCCATGATATGCAGTACGGGTTCGCGAAGGGAAAAATTGGCAGTGACCTCCAAACAAATTGTTTAGACTCGCACGAGTAATTATCTCTTTAAAACCAGCTAGGTTTAAATTAGTAATCAAGTTCAAATAGTTCTTAAAAATCACTCACTCAGCGTATTCTGAAAAATTAATTAACAGATTATCTCGAAGTTTCTATGAAAAATTTGCTAAATATTTATGATAAAAATTTTCCGAGCAGTTACAGAAAAAGATTTAAAAAATCAGTACCCTAGAGTATCCTCTGTTCTCAAAAAGTGCTTACTCTGTCCGTTTGATACTCAATTTAAAAAGTATCACTCGTGCTTTAGAGATATAAATTATCCCCCCTATGAAATAGACAAATTATAGTAAGAGTCAGTCTAGAAGGTAATCCCTCAAAATGCCAACAAATTTTGCAATTATCGCAACTGTATAGCAGGGATGAAAATGTGATTTATCACACTTCTAAGTCCGGGTTCACTAATCCCAAGACGAGTCCACAATTGTCGTGTGGTGAGTCACTGGGGCAACTACGACAGTAGTTTTTGCCAGGAATAGTCTATGAGATATAGATATAAGGTCTCTAGAAATTGGCTCGTTAAGAAAGAATAAAGACCTATTCGAGATAGGGACAAGAAGACAGGAATGCGAATGCTTTCCACTAGACAGTGTTTTCTAATTAATTATGGAAAGAGTTCTGTTTCCCCACGACCTTAGCTTCTGCCCTTAGATCCCGTAAAGAAAAAGCCCCCAACCTCATCTGAGTAGAGAAAAGTTCCTATAGGTGAATATGTAACACCGACAGCACGAGTGATACATTAACAAACTCTTGATAATGATCAACCGATCGTTGGGTTTATTAATGAAATATCCACACATATAGGGTTAGTAATGGTTAGAACGTGATGATGGTGAAAGACGATTCACACAAAAACACACAGATGAGATAATAAAATTACAGTTAATTAAGTAATAGTTAATTAAGAATGAACTGGTGTAAAGTGAAATGATGATGTGATATGATACGTGTTACCAAAATGGTGAGTACTCTACACAGTCCATGTGTCTCTAAATGCTTCTCCTAGATATGAGGATTCACATGTATGCATAAAATGTCCCAAGTTGTTATACGTTATGTCGAGTGGGGTATCTCTAAGTCGAGGACGTTCTGATGAATACTGTTGTCGTACGGAGAACGCTGACGAGATATCTATGTATATTCCTTCACTGTTTGAGTATATCTCTGTAGTGTTGATCAACAGTTAATAGCTGTCATATGAACAAAAGGTCTGTTGTCTAATCTCCCGACGGTACTGGTCAGACTGGATATCTTCACGAAATGTTAGTGATATGTAGACTCCTAATCTTGCGTATGTAGTCGTGATTCATATACTTTCGAGTCTGCTTCATAAAATGCGCTTAAGTGTGTGTTGCACGTGGTATAAATATGCGATTCCTCTTTTGAGCTCTTTTGCTTGACTTCAGATAATAATGATCTTTCGAGTGATCAGAATTTATGATGACTCTGTATTGAACTTGTGATAACGATGTATTGAACTTGTGAGCAAGCAGTATATGGTGACGAAAAATGCTGCGTCCACCTTATGACTTGTGGGTGAGACAATATTCCTTTTTAATTGAGGAATGAAAGATGTCCTATGGCGAATTCTGCTAGCCAAATGTCCGTTTTTGATAACTTATTTCTGGTTAGACGTCAGACACGTTGCGTGTAGACTCAGACTTCTGATGAACTGAAGACACACAAAAGTCTTCGTAAGTTTTCACATTTAACATCACTGGTTGACTTTCATTTAAACTACTGCTCATTATTCATCTCTCTCTCTCTCTGAGTTTAATTCTAATGATGTTAAATATCTTGTGCATGAGAGTGTGTGCGCATGGGAGACTGTGATGATGATAAAGGTGAAATATGAACTATTAATTACCTCCTATCATCCTATCATCTTCTAGGAAAATCTTCTGATTTTATTAATCAGTTATGCCAAGAATTATTTGAAACTTTATCTTTCGCACATTTTAGCTGTGAGGTTAAAATAAACAAAAATAAGAAAATGTATTAATAAGTATAAGATCTACTAACCTTCCTTTCCCTTCGCAAAATCCTTTAAGAACACAATTAATCACAGAACTAAATTATCATCCACTCTGAATAAACACGTGTATTAGGCTATGCGTTTTTGGGTTTCATCTCTTCCTCACAAGGTAAAAAACTGGACTGCTTCACTCTAGTAGATTATGCGGTATTATATATTTCTGGAAGTCACCTGGCCAAGCTGGGCGTCCAATGTGGTAAACCAACGCTTGTCTGAACCGCGGTGAGTCGTTTTCCCCTGGCCAATCTGGGCGTCCAATGTGGTGTCACAGAAATTACCGCATGCCCAGATGTTGGATTCGGATGACCATATGTGTTTTTACCAGATTTATCACGATGCAATGTGGGCTTCAAACGATAATGTCGGGCATGGCGACTCAATCAAAGGACTTTTATTTCCCCGATGAAAGAACAAATGTGGTTCTCTAGATACCGGTCGCGAGTAATCACAACGATGAAATAGCAAATGTGGGTCGCACATATGAGATGAAAGAGCAAATGTCGGAGAAAATACAATACCAAAGATGTAGGAAAAGATAGAGCAACAAGGCATTTGCGCTCGTTTATCACAGGGTGAATTAAATAAAGTCTTTAATATTTCATCACGCGGGATGATCTGGATAGTGTGTTTTCTTTTTCGAATATTCTTTAAAAAAAAAAAAAACAGAGTCCACTTGGCAGCTTTAAGTGGGTACTTAGCTGCCAGTAAGATGTCGGTTGGTTTCTTCTCCAGCCAATGTTTGTTCCTTGCAGATTATAGCCTGGTTCAGGAGCGGTAGACATAAATATATAAGATCATTATTCAGCTCCGTACAAGTCCTCTCTTTATATCCTTTTTTATTCTTCATCTTTTAGGGCATCTCCTTCAAAGTTTTTTATCCACGTAACCCGTGGGTTTACATTTTCAATCATAGCCCTGTACAGTTCTGCCAGTCGTCCTTTTTTATTATTTATTATTATTATTATTTTTAGCTCACTGTCTTTTTAACGTAACCTTGAAAGCTCACCGTTATACATTTTGTTTACCATAACACTGAATTTGTTTATAACTTTAAAGTGGAGTAATCCCCACCCAACCAATATTTCACATATTCTGTGAGTATAACTACATGCGGGGACGTCTTTAGTAACTGCGGGAACCGTTTTAGACCATTCTGGTGGGGTCTCCTGGACTTTAGAAAATAGTTTGTTGTAAATCGGTTTGTGTAGACATATATCAAACAAGTATTAATATTGTTTTATTTTTAATCCAGTGTAATAGCATATATTTTTGGCCGCGTATGATATCTTGTCTACGTTTTGCTACTTCTCTTTTTTGTGATCGTATAGGTTTCGTATCTCTACCCTAAACAGCAGGAAGCTTATTTGTTCTAACGGAGACTTGTTACTCTCATAACAACGACAACAGTTCATGTACTTACAGTTGATGGATAATTCACGAGTTGATGAACGACTTCACGCCGACAGCCGTAACAGTCATATGTTGAGCTTTATTTACATGATCAAAAATGTAGAAGAAATTATATGCCCAACCTTCCTCATGAGGCTGGCAGACTTTATACAACATAACATTTCTGTGGGTAATAATAAAATGTCATTTTATTTTATTCTCGCTCTCTCTCACTTTCTTTCGCTGCTTCTATATTCATACTGTCTCTAGTGGTTATGGTGGTCATGGCTTGAGAACCACTGTTGTCACTATTTTTCTTGTCATAATATTCTTCGTATGTACTCGCTGTTTATTCTATTTGTTCTGACTTACTTCTTCTGATTTCTTGACTTAGCGTGTCTTAGTGAGACTGGCCTGAACGCCAGGGATGTTGCTTTACAAAGTTATTCTTCTGCTTACTATCCTGTCACTTGTCTATTGTACTTTTCTATTTGCTTTGAGACTAAAATGTTCAACGTACCTGGATTTTCGAAAATACACATATTTTCTCTGACTGGAACACTGGCATCTCCAGCATCAACACGATTTATACCATAACTTCATCGATTTCACAAAAGCCTTCGATCGAGTCTGGCATGAAGGCTTATGGCAAATGATGAGAAAATTCAATTTTGATACAAACTTCATAGATATCATTGAAGCCCTATACAAGGACGCAAGCAGTGCTGTTTTTGCAAGCAATGACATCGGAGAATTTTTCCAAAACAACTGTAGGAGTTCGCCAGGGATGTATCCTGTCTCCAGTGCTCTTTAATGTATATCTAGAACATATTATGCAAGAGGCTCTCTACGATTGTAAAACAACCATATTGATTGGAGGCCGACCTCTTTGCAATCTACGTTTTGCTGATGATATCGATCTGATAGCTGGAACAGAATCAGAACTTCAAGACCTTACCTCTAGACTGGAGAAAGTAACAAGAACGTATGGGATGGAAATTTATATAGAAAAAAGCAAGATATTGGTGAATAGCCATAAGAAACATGTTCCGACCAACATTATGTTAAATGGGCAAACGTTAGAAGAAGTTAACACCTTTAAATATCTCGGGTCCACTATATGTAGTGATGGAAGATCAAGTAAAGAAATTAAGACAAGACTTGGGATGGCCTCAGCTGCCATGACAAGGCTGAATGTGATCTGGAAAAGTAACATCAGTTTTCCTGTGAAGATCAAATTATACAAATCACTCGTATTATCTATTCTCTTGTATGGGTGTGAGGGCTGGACACTCACTGCAGATACGGAGCAAAGGATTCAGGCTTTCGAGGATAAATGTTATAGAAGAATTTTGCGCATTTGCTATAAAGAGCACAAAACAAATGTTTATGTTAGAGAGAAGATAAACACCTATGCAGGCCACCAAGAACCACTTTTGTCAGTAGTGAAACATCGTAAGCTTGCCTGGTTTGGGCATGTGTGGCGTAAGGTTTTATTTGGCTGTAGGATCAGTATAGTACTGAAAATTACAGAAATAGAATTTCTGCAGAAAATGGTGAAGTCCCAATGTCTGAGAGAACTACTGGTATCACAAATTAGTTACGGCTGTGAATGTTCTGATCTCGAAACAATAGTAGAGAGGAGACCGACATAAAGTGCCACCTCCGCTGTGTAACTAACTGTGATATTAAAAAACCAAGGAAACAGATTTTACTTAACACTGATAAAATTGACAAGTCGTTCAAATACAATTTCCTTATTATTTATTTAGTATATACACTATCTACTCTTGTGCTGAAGGGTGAATGTTGAAAAATGGAATGTAATGGATTTGTAAGTTTACAAATGATTTACAAATATTTATATTTATATAGATATGTAAATAAATACTACAACAAGTTTTCCAATTATAGGAACAAAAATTGTATCAGCTGTGCTGTTATTCAATTATAGTACATGTATCAGCTGTGCTGTTAATTAAGGATATAACACTTATCAGCTATGCTGTTATTTTTGTCTCTTGCTACGCTAATTCACGTTTTCTTCATTGACTTAGATTTTGCTCACAATGCCGACAGAAATGGTACTAATGTGTACTCATCTCTTAGAAGTGCTGTCCTTCTTGGTTTGGTTGACACAAAACACCAGCTGTTGATCGTTTCGTTAGCCCACCCAAGACTGAGGGGGACTAAAGATGTAGAGTCTTGACAACCTCTATGCTCCTGCGGAGTTCCAGGCAGCTGGATTGACGACCCACGATCTCAGTTTTTATGACACGTATAAAACCAGTAACAAGCAAAAATAGGGGCTAATTTCTGTCCTCAAGCCCACCTATTTCTATTGTATATGATATGAGCGTGTCTCAGTGTCTGCATGTAGGATGAATGACAACATGGCTCAGTATGATTTAGCAATAGGGAGACAAGACAGGTGTCTACTTGCAAAACATTCTTTCTGATAAACTAATACATGGATATCATTCAATAATATAAATTCAATGCATGAATACATTAAATAATATAAATTCAATACATGAATACATTCAATACATGAATACATCCCATAATATAAGTTCAATACATGAATACATCCAATAATATGTACACCTAGGTGTGATACAACCATTTCCTTCCCCCTATAATATACCAGGCCCTCTCTGACGAGTGCTATGCAAGCTGGTAACATATATCCTAACAATAACGTTATGTTCTTATGATAGGAGTATATGCGACGAGGACTGTTTGGTGATATATCAGGTTGGAGTTATAGGAGACAATAGATTGGAGTTAGATGAGACAATAGATTGAGTCCTAACAAGGACTGTTTTGGTTATATTGCAGTTGGTCTGAGATAATAGAGTGAAGTTATAGGAGACAATAGGTTGAGTCCTAACAAGGACTGTTTTGGTTATATTGCAGTTGGTCTGAGATAATAGAGTGAAGTTATAGGAGACAATAGGTTGAGTCCTAACAAGGACTGTTTTGGTTATATGGCAGTTGGTCTTATTGGAGATAATAGACTGAAGTCATGTGAGACAATAGATTGAGTTATAGGAGACAATAGATTGAGGTATGAGTCCTATTAGTCTTTGTCTATTCAATCATAATAGGAAATACAATCATTATACTTAATTTCCCCAAGATACAATCAGTAACCTGATAGGTAGTATAAATGACACACAACAAATACCAACATTATAGACCTGCTGAAAGCCTATTTTCCTAAAGGTTATCGTAAATATATTTACCCTCTAAGATTCAAACCGGCCAGATTTTGACTCGACTTAGCAAAGCAGACTGCAGGTCATTGCATTCCAGGTAAGCTATAAATCAAGGTGACAACTTCTCCTCTTCAGTCGGTCGGTATCTCTGGTGTCGCGTCGGTGATGTGTGATTATGCATAAAATTTCTCCCGATTATATAGGCAGGTAAATGCTTAAGGAAAGCTTTTGGTTGGTTCCTGGCGGAGCAAGCTGATTGGTTTCCTCCGGTTTAGTCCCAAACGCTGTACAGCTTAATTTTATTCAGTTTTAATCCGCCATCTTGCGTGAACATGATGGCCGTTAATTTATTCTGTCTCAGAGACTGGTGAACGTTGCTCCTTGATTGGTTGAAGCAAATCTGTATCTCAACATAGTGATTAACAAAGTAGTGGGTTACACTCGTTTCACGACATCATGTAACTCGTCATGACTCCCTTTCGAAAACGATCCTCCAGGGAACAGTCGAAGGTAAACGGAGAAGAGGAAGGCAAAGAAAATCCTGGGCTGATAACATCAAAGAATGGGCAGGACACGGTTTTTCCACACTTGTACGCATTGCTGAGGATAGAGAGCAGTGGAGGAACCTGTCTGCTGATGCTTCCACCATGGCACCCCTACGACCCATGACGGGTTACGGGTTGAGATGAGATGATGGAACCCTGGCATCGTGTCCACAGAATAAAATAATGAACTGTCATATCTACTTGTGGCATTGTAACAGTCGGTTGTAACAGTCTAGTGTTGCGTTGTAGAAACAGATTAGTATAGCCCCATCAACTGGGCACCTAATGTAACACTCTGTTTTGCCGACTGTTTATTACCAGATGTTAAAGTCTGTTTGCTCGTGTGAATTCTGGTATTTGTACCGTGTTGAAGTGTCGCTGAGTGGGTGTGTCGTTTATCACCTGGACAGTGTAACATGAACGTGAATCTAGGTCACCAGCGTGAGGCACTGCCAGGATGTAGTGCAGTCACACACACAAACAGCATACATGTTTTCTCAGGTGTGTAGAACAAAGGATAAGGTGTTGTAGTGAGTACTGGTGTGTGTATACAGCAGATCGAGAACACGAAGTTGTATAGGCTCTTATTTAGGAACACACAAACTCACTCCACCACACGTAGAAGTCATAGATGTGGTTAATGCAGATGACTTTCTCTTCAACATTTATTACAGCAATAGTACGTTGACGGACAACACAGTCAGTAGAACAAGGAACATGGACATTTCATGTGTAGTAATGCATATAACCATCGAGCATAATCAACCCTGCATAGCTCGTATGTATGATGCTAGTAACGTTGGCTTGATAATATATATATATTCTCATACTGTAGCTCAGAGCCCCTGACTAAACGCGTCAGGTAGTCTTGTGACAAATATAGTTGCTTAATATCGAAGTCTGTGAACTTGGTGATAAAGTCAAGACTTCATCTGGCTTCTCCCGCCAGACACTTCTTCTTCTGCTCAAAGATATAGGCCGTAATGGCGGGCCTCATAATGATTGATGAACAACAGTGTATTTTCATAGGCAGGCATTATCTTCCGTGCCGAAACATAACGCCATAATGCGGGTTTCATATAAATATACGTTCATTGTGCTTCTGTAAAGTAATTCGACGAATAGACTTAGTTAGCTACGTCAAGCACACATAATGGACTCTGGATCCCAAGAACTGTGAGCGCTACTCACAGGTTCATACTAAATGTTCTGCAATCTTGGCATAATAATAAAGTATATTTTACCTTAGACAGAATCCGAGAAATACACAAATAACCACTGTCGTCATTCTAGACGAACAGAATAGCTCTGGGGAGAATCACTAAGATCACAGTTACACTGAAGACTATCTTTCCCCCAGATAATGCAGAGAAGAAACAACGGACATCTTGTCCGGTCAGAAAAACAGCTCATCACTCCCAGACGGAAGTCTTCTCGGTTCGCGCTAAAAACTAGCGCATGCGTAGACAGAACAGATTTGAGAACAGTTAACCGGCCCTCTTAAGACAGATTAACCACAAAGAATAAACACAGGGAAGATAACCCTAAATCAACCTGTCCAAGAGAGTTAACATATAGTTCTCTACCTTCGATCGTCAAAAGTATTAAATAGATTTACGTCTTATTAAACCGTCAAAACGACAGCAACAGACTACCACACCCTCCGGATTAAAAAAAATGAAGCTTTTTTTTTTTGAAATACATCAATGAGCGAGATGCAACAAGCTCATAACGCATGAATGATGCGCCGATGAAAGGATCAATATAAATATAACCACATAATGTCAGACCCAATCAACGCACAATAGCGTGTCTAGTGAGAACAAAAATTCACCTCACAAAATAAGAGAAAAATTTTCTCCAAGTAGAATATATCCGGCAGGTACCATGAAATAAACATCAGTGTCTGGCGATGCTAACAAAAATCACATACATATCAAAAAATGCAATGTTATAGTTATGCGAATGATAACATATGGAAAAATCATATAAACATATAAATCTATTGAAGTTTCCTGTTATATAATGACTATCAACTAATGGATGGACATACTCAAAATTTGTAAAGTCATTCTATATACATATGACAATACAAGTGTATAATCTAACAAATAGAAGATGGCATCCATATAGAATAAATCAATTCTGTATCTCGCAGATCATAAAAGCAGCATCCACGTAGTATGTAAGGAAGACATATCGCAACATCAAGGTTCTCAAAAGCACTCCGTACCTGGTACTAGTTTGCACTGAGAACAATACAAATGACACAATTAGCAAGAAGCTATAATGTACTATAATTACAAATACACGTTTAATTGTTAAATGTGGCCGCATTAATTTTTTCGACCTTTATGTTATGTCAACTCAACCTTCTCCATTACACTAAAGATGGTAATAGAGAAAGCAAACAAGTAATTTACCACTCTAGGGTGCTAGCAAATGTGTTAATATATATTGTTATAGTGAAGAGACATATGTCTAGCAGTGTATCAGGAAAATCTAGGACACAAGACTTGAAGTGGACTCATGTGGGCATCTAGACAGTATGTCTGCCATCACATTATCCAGACCACAGATAGCTCGCACCGTGAAATGAAAAGGTTGAAGAGCAATAGCATATCGAGTAGATCTCGAGCTCTTCAAATTCTTACACTGAATAGCTGTAAGAGCTTTTTGGTCTGTTTCCACAATGAAATGCGCACCCAGAAGGAATCTTTGTAACTTAAGGATTGACCAAACCATAGCCAACAATTCACGGTCTAAAACCGAGTAATTCCTTTCTGCCACATTCAGTTTCCTAGAAATATACATTACAGGATGCAGAGTTCCTGAATACTCCTGCATTAGTACCGCTCCGATCCCTGTGGATGAGGCGTCGCTACGAAGAACAAAAATCTTATCAGCAATAGGTAGCCTTAAGATAGGTGGGGATGAGAACAAATTCTTAATCTGATCCAATGAAGCTTGACATTCTTGAGACCAGCGCACCATGTTAGGAGACCCTTTTTTCAATAGGGTTGAGAGTGGTGCCATGATAGAGGATAGATTCTTAATGAATCTTCCGTACAATTGTATCAATCCCAAGAGACTACGTACTTGGTTTTTTTTTTTGTTTTAGGCACCGAGATATTTAATATCTTAGAAATGTTTTGGTCCTCTGTCTTCAATAGACCATGACCAACACGATGACCTAGGAAAGAAATTTCACTAAACCCAACATAGGCTTTAGAGGGTTTTGCAGTCAAATTATGCTCGCGTAAAGTTGACAGTAATTCATTTAAACCTAAATAGTGATCTTCCCAAGTATTACTGAAAAGACAGATGTCGTCTAAGTATGCAATGACATCTGAACGATATGAGAGAATTCGACGCATCATGCATACGAAAGTAGCTGGGGCGTTCATAAGCCCGAAAGGCATAAAATTCTACTGAAACAAACCCCTAGGTGTTGAGAAAGCAGTGAGAGGTTTGGCGTGTTCAGTTAACGGAACTTGCCAATAGCCTTTTGTCAAGTCAAGTTTAGTAAAGAATCGAGAGTTAGAAAGTCTAGTAAGTAGATCTTCTAATAAAGGCATAGGCTCAGCATCGAACTTCGTAACTTGGTTCAATTTGCGATAATCTACGCAAAGGCGTATGTTACTGTCTTTCTTTCGAACAATAACCATGGACGAAGAGTATGCTGAGGTGGATGGTTCAATTATCTTCAATTGTATCATCTCATCCAATTCTTTCTCGACTTGTGCTTGGAAATGAATAGGAAGAGGATATGGTCTTACTCTGATCGGAGTATGATCAGTAAGTATAATGTCATGCTCAATGACATTTGTGTGTCCAGGAATGTCGGTAAGGACATCCTGAAATGCTTGTAGCGTAGAAGATATGTGTCGCTGTTCCTCAAAAGACAAATTAGAAGAAACAGTAACGTTTCTCCATGATTCCTTAGAAGTAAGTGGAATCACATGAAGAGGTAGATTGACATCCGAAAAAGAAGTTTCCTCATCCTGTATAACTGACAGGGATGAGATATGACCTTGTTGGACTGGAGAGTCGTCCGTTGCCTGGAAAATAGGCTGCATATAGTCTGGTCGCTCATGATATTCCGTAAGCATATTTATATGGAAGGTTCTATGCCTTCCATCAATATCGACAACATAGTCGACATCGGAAATCTTCGAGACTATTGCATATGGACCTTTCCATGTAATAAGAAGTCTGTTCTCTCTGGAAGGGAGTAAAACAAACGCTTTGTCTCCAGGACAAAGTTGACGTAGGCGTCTCTTCTTATTAGCAAATTGTCTTGCCTTTTCCTTAGCAAATTCGGATGATGAAGTTGTTAGCTTGTGTGGTGGTTTTGATGTTATTAAGTGCGGTTGCTATGTTACCTAGTGTACTGAATGAGGTCAGCTGTGAAGGTCCCTGAAGATAAAAGTTTATGTGAGTTTTACATGACACCTTTCTGCTACCACCTATGACCTCAAACAGACTTATTCTGCTATTATGTATGTTAGCTACGTTTATTGTCTAGGGTACTGAAATGTGGTGTGCAGGTAATTAAGTACACAGACACACACATATAAACACTAGGTCTAATACTAAGCTCTATGATCAAGTAAATTAACACTGTGTTGAAATTTAAAATTTACAATTTTTTTTAACTTTATTTAGTCCTGAGCCAAGTTTTCTTATGGTCAGGACGTGTGAATCAAGATGAATTTATATCAATCAAAGAGCATATAATTGAATGATCACATGAAAAAATGTGTACATAGATATATAAGTGAAATTTGTTAATATGGATACTAACTACAGAGTCTTTGGAAAACTAGTACTGGATGACGGGTCGTGGTGGTATCATCATGCCCAGTTCTTGTTATACTGTTCATTGGTTTTTTAACAGGGGTATTGCTGGTAAAGTTCTTTATTCACAGTGTTTTTTTTAATTTATTTATTTATATTGATGAATCAGCAGCAGGCCAGGTCTTCAATACTTAACTGGCCTGTGTCGATGTAGTCAAGATGTTCACTTGGCCCACTCCTCACAGTTGCTAAGGTAAAATGATAGGCTATTCCTCACAGTTGCTGAGGTAAAATGATAGGCTTCTCCTCACAGTTGCTGAGGTAAACTAACAGACTTCTAGTCATCCACCATTTGATCTCTTCAGAGCATCTGGCACTAGCACAGTGCCAGACAAAGAAACTCTGAAACCACAAAATTAGGCTATGTCATAGCAAACTATCTACTCCACCATGTTTACTAATCATAAAACATAAATTAACAAGACAAGATCAGATCTCTCTGACCGACCCAGCACCTCTCATCCAGGCTGTCATCAAGTAGCACCAGTTTCCCATGACTGCATTGCATCTGAAATATGTTCATTAGTCTCTTTTTCCATCTAATAAGGTGGGTGATATGTTCCCACTGATCTCCTGAAATAAAGATCTGTCTTCTACATTCTTGGATATGGTTTCCCATATTATTCATTCGCCTCTAGGCCCTGGACTGTCGCTGGGGACCTAGAATAAGTACTCACTTGTCGTAATCATTTTTCATGACATGGCAGTATCAATCACTCAGAATTGTTAAATAAAAAGGTTAATAATTTTTCCCTTACCACAATTCAAATGAAAACACACAGATACGTTGTACTAGCACAAACTCAGCTGAGCTGCTGGCTATACTATGGCGTCCCACTTGAAATATTATCTATCTTTACTGGGCGTCACAGTTCTAAGCATCAACGATCTGTTGCTGTGGACAGTCTTCAACAAATGGCACTTGCCGGCTAATTTTTGTCAACAATATTACTCGTTCGTCCAATCAGAGTACTTCCCCTCTACAGTTTAAATATTTAAACTTAAATGTCCAATTTTAGTCCAGTTTCGGTCTAGTGTGAAATGTACTTCTGTCGGTCCGTCCGTCCGAACTTGGGTTTTCCCAAAATTACACTTGGTTTTGGACCAAACTACAAAAAAAAACTACACAAATTTTGTCTCACTTACGTATAAGATTTCTATGCTAAGTTATTTTTAGCTTCTACCCTCCTTGTCTGCCCCTTGTCCACATGTAATTTGTTTTTCTGCGTTAGTCTCAAGGACGTGTCAAAAGTAACTTTTGTGAGAAGTATGCACAAATAACTGTCTGCTCGTCTGTATTGAACAATACAGTCTTTCGTCAATATCTTCCGTGTTATCTGTCCGTCTTTGTAATTAAAAGTATATTATTTCTCAGGGAAAGATGGACTATCAAACTAGCTAATTTTTATTCTTCTAAACTTATTATTAAGAAAATACATAATTTTGCCCATGTTAGTCTTGAAATTTGTTTTTACTACTCGTTCACGGCGTTTGCCGCTATATTCAAATTAAAACGACTATTTACCGTAGAACGTCCAAGATACGTCTGTTTCTGACAAGAGCTAAGGTCGTTTTTCGTGTTCCATTTCTTACATTGTGTCAACTAGTGGCGTAATTTTTTTCTTTAAAACTACAAATTGCGTCTTCTAGGCTTTAGATTCAAACACGTGTGCAGACCGCATCATTTTTTCCTTTTATCTCCGTTTCTACCCCGTCTAAACGAATAGGCCGTTAGTCTTCATGTTATAAACTAGTTGGTTTTCAATGACACTAGAAAACGATGGCGTGGGCGAAGAAGTAGCAGCGTATCTTATCCAAATTTTATCCCTACATTTCATTTTAACTGTTATCTTTATAAATGGAGGAATTTTAGCGTTGCATCACTGACCTTTCACCACACATCTCCCCACCTGAGAACATGCACTAATGCAAGTTCCAAAACCAGTGATACACATAGATAAAATTAACTCCTTACGCCTGCTAACTACTCTAATTTTGATCACAGGGGTGCCTACTGAGGAAATCTGCACCGACATTCTGTGAGCCCGGCATATATTCAATGTTAAACTGATATGGTTGTAACATAAAGAGCATCGTAACAATCTAGCATTTTCATGCTTGGCCTGAGATAAGAACACGAGAGGCTGGTGATCTGTTTGGACCACAAAAGTCCTACCATACAGATAGATTTGGAACTTTTTTATTGCCCAGATTAACGCTAAACACTCTTTTTCGCTTGTGGAATAGCCTTGTTCCGCTTTGTTCAACTTGCGGCTAGCATAAGCGACTGGGTTCAGTTCCCCATTGGGTGAAGAGGACCTTTGCAACAAAGTAGCCCCCAGGCCTACATTGCTTGCATCCGTTCTCACCACAAAGTCCTGAGTCAAATCAGGCAATTTGAGAATAGGCTTGCTAGTGAGTTTTTCCTTTAACTCTTGGAATGCCAATTCACATTGCGCTGACCAAACAATTTTATCTGGATTTCCCTTGCGAGTCAAATCAGTCAGAGGAGCACATATAGAGTTAAAATTTTTGATATATTTTTGGTAAAACCCACATAACGACACGAATGATCGCACGTCTTTTTTTTGTTTGCGGTCTAGGTGCTCTCTGCAGTTTTTCCAAGTTCTTGGGGTCAGGGGTCATGTTACCCTGATATACAGTATGTCCCAAGAATTCCAACTCTTTGCATCCAATACAACATTTTGTTGGTCTAGCAGTTAAGTTCGCTTCTCTGAGCCTATCAAATAGCATATTCAGAGAGTTAATGTGTTCTTCAAATGTTTCTGTGGCGATGAGAATATCATCCATGAAATTTGTGATACATGGATTATTCAAGGGATCCAACAATTTGCGCATCATCCTAGAAAATACACTCGGAGCATTTTTCAATCCGAATGGTAACATGTTGAATTCATAATGTCCCTCCGAGGTGCTAAAAGCTAAATAAGGTCGAACTTCAGGCTTCACTGGAATCTGGTAATAGCCTTTGCTAAGATCCACCTTCGAAAAGTATTTTGCCTTGTTCAATCTGGCAAATAACTGTTTTGTGTCCGGTAATGGATCCACCTGACCTTCTGTGACAGCATTCAGTTTCCTGTAATCTATGCACAGTCTATGTTCCCCAGACGGTTTCCTCAACAAAACTACACTGGAGCTAAAAGAAGATTCACTGTGAGAAATAATCCCTTCTTTCAACAAATAATCTATCTCCTCTTTCAATGCCTTCTCCTTAGCGAACGGAACAGAATAGGCTCTCATACAGATTGGTGTTGAGTCTACCAGCTTCATGTCATACTGTAGCAAATTAGTATGCCCCGGTTTGTCTGTTAACACATCCGTATGTTCCTCCAGAACCTGTTGAACTCTCTCCCTCTGATTTTTAGTCAGGTGCTTACTGACTTTTACCTGTGCGGCTGTCTCACAGGGGTGTAATGGGTATTCATGTGAGGTGAGTGGTTCCTTTTTCATTTCAGTTGCGATAGCCAAGGTCAGTAAAGGGGTGCCTTCCTGGATTTGTCTGTCCAGATACTTCTTTAAAAGGTTCACATGATATATTTTCTCCTTCCCCTTTTTGTCAATTTTATAGTTTGTTCTAGACACCTTCTCTAGAACCGTATATGGACCTTGCCATCCAATTTGCAACTTATTATGGCTGCCGGGTAGTAGAAGAAGCACTTTCTCTCCCACAGCTAATTCTCTGTCCTTTGCTTTCCTATTAAAATAAGCTGCATGTTTCTTCCTGGCTTGTCTCAAATTATCATTTGCCAGTTTCCATCCAGCTTTCAGACGAGTGGTCAGCTCGTTCACATATTGATATGATGAGGTAACAGTCTCTTCTGCCTTCTCATCTGTCCAGGTCCTCAATAAGGCTTCTAATGGACCTTTTATTGGCCTCCCAAATAACAGGGTTGCGGGTGCCATCCCGGTTGAACTATGTGGTACTTCCCGGTACGCGAACAACGCAGCGGGCAAAAATTGATCCCACATATCAGGTTTCTCATGTGCCAGCTTCCTCAGGATAGAAATGAGGGTCCCATTGAACCTCTCTACCTGGCCGTTCCCTTGTGGATGGTACGGACTACAATGAAAGTGTCTGGCTTGAAATAGCTTAAAAACTTCTTCCGTTAGTTTCCCCTTGAACTGTGAGCCATTATCAGTCAAGATTTGATGCGGGAATCCTAATCTTGTGAATATTGTAAGCAATGCCTCTGCCACATGTTTCGAATCAATTGATGACAGGGCTACCGCCTCTCCCCACATAGAACAAGTGTCCACCAGAGTAAGGATGTAACTGTTCCTCCTCTTGGTCCGAGTGAGAGGTCCCACAATATCCACTGCAACCCTCTCAAAAGGTGTTCCCACTATGGGCATTTCCCCTAGAGTTGCAGGAGCAGTCCAATGCTTTGGAGCTACCCTTTGACATTCTGGACAGGATTTTACATATCTTTTTATATCTTCCGTTATCCCTGGCCAGAAGTAATGACAAGCTATACGCTGTCCTGTGGCGCTGATCCCCATGTGACCACTGAAGGGAATCGCATGCCCTAGTTCCATCACTTTCTCCCTATATGAAGTGGGAAGAACCAGCTGGTTGTGACCATTTGTTCCAGTTCCGGCCTTCCTGTATAGCAATTTGTTCTTCATAATATAATCTCCCTTGCTTGGAGGTGTGTGGCATTTGGGCAATTTTTTAAAACATGGCTTGAGTGTCCTATCCTCAGCCTGCGCCTTCCTCATCTCTTCTGGATGAGCATTTATAGGTTCACCTTCTTCTTCCTTTGACTGTGACCTGGTCTGCACTGTCGCCATGATCACAGGTCTCTCGGGATTCCCCAAGAAGACGTATCTACACCCCAATATCAGAGGGTAGATTGGTTCATCTATCACTGCTGCTCTGATTTCTCCTTCCACATAGCGAGTTTTCACCGTTATCCTTGCGATGGGAAGTGTCATGAGTGGTATGTCCTTAGTCGCCCCTTGTATTTCCACTGTTTCGGTGGTATACTGACTTGGGTCCACTAGGCTAGCCTTCACAACTGAATCATAATCCAAACCTGTATCATATAGGCACCTTATGGTGACCCCGTTACAAATAACATCCTCACAAACTGGGGGGTGATAAGGTTCCTGCTGTCCAGTAGGTTTAACCTTTAATCTCTGGTTCCCCGATTTCATTGCAGCAATGTTAGAAGGTTTCCTTTTACAAAATTCGGTGTTATGGTTGTCCTTCTTACACCATTTACACCACCTCTTTCCTTGGTTAAACGGTTTTCTTTCATTATATTTTTGGTCATTGAACTGTGAGTTTCTATCACGATAATCATTGCGTGGCCTATCAAAGTTTGTCCTACCTTTGTTACCTTGTTCTCTGGTATCAAATTTATTAAAGTGCTGTGTGGCCTTAAAATTCTCTATATGTTTCTTTTTAGTGCCAGCTACCTCTGCCTGGGCTGCTTGATACCTCTCAGCGACATTCAATACCTCCCCCAACCTCTCTGCACCTTGTTCCATGAGAAATTTTCTCAGGTCTGGAGCCATGGACTCTCTTAATTGCTCTATCATGATCATTTCTTTGAGATCTTGGGTCTTCCCCAGAGCAGTCCATTTCTCCAAATAGGTTTCCAGTCTGGCAGAGAATTGGTGGTATGTCTCCCCAGACAAAAGCTTGGCATTTCTAAACTTCTTACGATAAAATTCACCATTCTTTTCATATCTTAATAACAGAGCCTGCTTTAGCATGTCATAATTGTCTTGGTCGTCTCTATTCATTTTAGCAAAAACTTCATAAGAAGTATCCCTAAGCCCCTGGGATAACTTAAGACTCCACCTCTCTCTCTCTAACCCATACGTGGTAGCAAAACGTTCAAATCTACCTAGATACCCTTCTATGTCATCGTCTTTCTCAACAAAATGGTCTAAATAAAAACCCATAGCTGAGGTTGAGGCTCCCTGACTAGCAGTGGCATCGGAAGGAAAGGGGCTGGCACCATTTTCAGGAGCATGGCCTTGAATTTCCAACTCCCTTATTTGTAACTCGTGCTCCCTTTGTAATCTCTTCTCCTCTCTTTCAGCAGCCTGTCTCTTTTCCTCTGCTTCTGTAGCTAATCTTCTTTCCTCTGCTTCTAATTTCTTCTCTTCCAATTGGAGCCGCTTTATTTCAGCCACCCTATCTGCCTCCAATGCCTTAGCCTCTTTGTCAACCTCAATCTGCAGCCTCTTAAGTTCTTTGTCAGCCTCAATTTGTAACCTCTTCTCTTCAGCTAACCTCCTATCTTCCCTTTCAATATACTTGTCGCATTCTGAAGTTACATATTGGATCAAAGCCTGACCCTCCATGTTCATCTCCTTAGCAGTCAGCACAGCAGCCGATCTGAATTTGGCTAGATCTGCCATACTGTATCACACACTTTAATAATGTCTAAGATAGATTACCAAATCTAATTACCAAAGTAACACTAATTAATTAATTACCACTGGCAGTGAAGATTCATCAACTTTTACTTTCCACCTTAAATATTACTTTTAATTTTAGGGACACTGTTGAATTTATACAAGCTTATACCCAACTAGTTTAATTCCCGGACCAGGAGACCCTTATATAATTGATAAATTTAATTCCCGGACGAGCCCCCAATATTTGTGGTGATTTTGATGTTATTAAGTGTGGTTGCTATGTTACCTATTGTACTGAATGAGGTCAGCTGTGAAGGTCCCTGAAGATAAAAGTTTATGTGAGTTTTACAGGACACCTTTCTGCTACCACCTATGACCTCAAACAGACTTATTCTGCTATTATGTATGTTAGCTACGTTTATTGTCTAGGGTACTGAAATGTGGTGTGCAGGTAATTAAGTACACAGACACACACATATAAACACTAGGTCTAATACTAAGCTCTATGATCAAGTAAATTAACACTGTGTTGAAATTTAAAATTTACAATTTTTTTTAACTTTATTTAGTCCTGAGCCAAGTTTTCTTATGGTCAGGACGTGTGAATCAAGATGAATTTATATCAATCAAAGAGCATATAATTGAATGATCACATGAAAAAATTTGTACATAGATATATAAGTGAAATTTGTTAATATGGATACTAACTACAGAGTCTTTGGAAAACTAGTACTGGATGACGGGTCGTGGTGGTATCATCATGCCCAGTTCTTGTTATACTGTTCATTGGTTTTTTAACAGGGGTAATGGTGGTAAAGTTCTTTATTCACAGTGTTTTTTTAAATTTATTTATTTATATTGATGAATCAGCAGCAGGCCAGGTCTTCAATACTTAACTGGCCTGTGTCGATGTAGTCAAGATGTTCACTTGGCCCACTCCTCACAGTTGCTGAGGTAAAATGATAGGCTACTCCTCACAGTTGCTGAGGTAAAATGATAGGCTTCTCCTCACAGTTGCTGAGGTAAACTAATAGACTTCTATTCATCCACCGTTTGATCTCTTCAGAGCATCTGGCACTAGCACAGTGCCAGACAAAGAAACTCTGAAACCACAAAATTAGGCTATGTCATAGCATACTGCCTACTTCACCGTGTTTACTAATCATAAAACATAAATTAACAAGACAAGATCAGATCTCTCTGACCGACCCAGCACTTCTCATCCAGGCTGTCATCAAGTAGCACCAGTTTCCCATGACTGCATTGCATCTGAAATATGTTCATGAGTCTCTTTTTCCATCTAATAAGGTGGGTGATATGTTCCCACTGATCTCCTGAAATAAAGATCTGTCTTCTACATTCTTGGATATGTTTTCCCATATTATTCATTCGCCTCTAGGCCCTGGACTGTCGCTGGGGACCTAGAATAAGTACTCACTTGTCGTAATCATTTTTCATGACATGGCAGTATCAATCACTCAGAATTGTTAAATAAAAAGGTTAATAATTTTTCCCTTACCACAATTCAAATGAAAACACACAGATACGTTGTACTAGCACAAACTCAGCTGAGCTGCTGGCTATACTATGGCGTCCCACTTGAAATATTATCTATCTTTACTGGGCGTCACAGTTCTAAGCATCAACGATCTGTTGCTGTGGACAGTCTTCAACAAATGGCACTTGCCGGCTAATTTTTGTCAACAATATTACTCGTTCGTCCAATCAGAGTACTTCCCCTCTACAGTTTAAATATTTAAACTTAAATGTCCAATTTTAGTCCAGTTTCGATCTAGTGTGAAATGTACTTCTGTCGGTCCGTCCGTCCGAACTTGGGTTTTCCCAAAATTACACTTGGTTTTGACCGAACTACAAAAAAACTACACACATTTTGTCTCACTTACGTATAAGATTTCTATGCTAAGTTATTTTTAGCTTCTACCCTCCTTGTCTGCCCCTTGTCCACATGTAATTTGTTTTTCTACGTTAGTCTCAAGGACGTGTCAAAAGTAACTTTTGTGAGAAGTATGCACAAATAACTGTCTGCTCGTCTGTATTGAACAATACAGTCTTTCGTCAATATCTTCCGTGTTATCTGTCCGTCTTTGTAATTAAAAGTATATTATTTCTCAGGGAAAGATGGACTATCAAACTAGCTAATTTTTATTCTTCTAAACTTATTATTAAGAAAATACATAATTTTGCCCATGTTAGTCTTGAAATTTGTTTTTACTACTCGTTCACGGCGTTTGCCGCTATATTCAAATTAAAACGACTATTTACCGTAGAACGTCCAAGATACGTCTGTTTCTGACAAGAGCTAAGGTAGTTTTTCGTGTTCCATTTCCTACATTGTGTCAACTAGTGGCGTAATTTTTTTCTTTAAAGCTACAAATTGCGTCTTCTAGTCTTGAGATTCAAACTCGTGTGCAGACCGCATCATTTTTTTCCTTTTATCTCCTTTTCTACCCCGTCTAAACGAATAGGCCGTTAGTCTTCATGTTATAAACTAGTTGGTTTTTAATGACACTAGAAAACGATGGCGTGGGCGAAGAAGTAGCAGCGTATCTTATCCAAATTTTATCCCTACATTTCATTTTAACTGTTATCTTTATAAATGGAGGAATTTTAGCGTTGCATCACTGACCTTTCACCACAGCTTGCATGCTTAAATAATTTTTTTTCTCTGAGCAATCACATACTCATATGAAGATTGTGTGTCATTGTCGATATTATCAGCAGTTATAAGATCATGCAGCAAAGACATAGGACCGCGCGGTCGCGCGCCAAAGACAAGTTCAAAAGGAGAAAATCCTGTATGTTCGTTGGGGACCTCCGTATAGGCAAAGAGTGCCGCGGGTAGGACTCTGTCCCAATCCTGAAGATGATCTTCAGTTATCTTCCCCAGTAAGTTCTTGAGCGTTCTATTAAGACGCTCAACTAACCCATTAGACATTGGGTGATAAATACTACTCAAAGATCTTTTAATGTGCAGAGTAGACATTACCTGCGACATTGTCTCTGATATAAATTGTGTGCCATGGTCCGACAAAATTTCCCCAGGAAAACTTAAACGAGAAAATATAAGCCAAAGAGCGTCTGCGATATCAGCAGTGGAAATGCTCTTAAGAGGATAGCCTCTGGCCAACGCGTGCACATATCAACGCACGTAAGGATAAATTGATGTCCCCTGGCCGATTTAGTCTTAAAAGGGCCAATGATATCTATGGCCATTTTCTGAAACGGCCGAATAGGAATGTCTGCAGCCTGAATAGGCGCAGCATGCCGTGGACCTCTAGATTTCACCTCTTGACATATTTTGCAAGACCGGCAATAAATTCGTATGTCTTTATTGACAAATGGCCAAAAGAAAGACCCCAGAACTCTCGACTTAGTTCGGGAAAAATCCATGTGTCCAGCACACTGAGAATCGTGTGCATGTTAAGGAATTAAAGCTCTCATACTTTTGGGTACGAGAATTTGAGAATGCATAGTCGCGTCTGAGTGTTGTACCATACGCACTAGTATACCATTCTTCATAGTGATATATGATTTGCTATTCGTAGTCTGATTCGGATCACCGTTTTTAGCGAGAAGAAAGAATTTCTTTAAAGACAGGTCTTTTTCTTGTAGTTTCACAAACGAGTCATGCGAAATCTCCAAGTGATCATCTTGGCTACCTACTTCATTAACTTCAGTAGATGAAGTTTGAGGAATAAGAGCTTGTGCTCTTGTTACCACTGCATTGGCTGTTTGCATATTCCGTTCTTCCCAGGCGGCAATTTGCTGCGGGGTGCATTCCTTAACCCCGTGAATACGACCAATTATAAGATCCGCAATAGGGTTAGGTAGAAGACACGCGTGGACATCTCCCGTAAAGAAAGGAGTAGCAATGTGAATAATAGCAGTCGAGTAATTTTCTACTGTGCCACCAAATGTTACACATTTAACTATTTTTCTTGTGGCACAGCAAGGATCTACAAGAGATTGCTTAACCCCAATAGTAGTGCACCCAGATTCAAATAGCACTGAGACTGAGTTACTATCCACGAGACCTTTATGCAAGATAAGCGATCCTCTCCCGTCATGCGCAATTGCAGCAGGGAGAGCGGGCAGAGGGTGACCACAACTTAAAGTAAATACCGTGGTCGGTTCAAATAATGTTGAGCATTGGGTGCATTTAGATGCTCTCCCAAAGTCAAAAGCAGCACAAGTGACAGCATTAGAATTTTTATTATCGTTCACTTGATTATTGGCACCATGAGACTCTTGTTGTACAGAGTTTCCCTGGTGATATGATCTCTTTTTGTTGTGTTGAGATCTACCACGATTATTATTCCCTCTGAAATTATCATAGTTTGATCTACCTTGACCACCGCTCTGGTTCGAATCCCAGTTTCCATAATCACTATTGTCATTACCCCATTCATTATAGTGTTTACCTGTTTGGTTTCGATGCCCCCGCGAAGGATAGCCTTGAAAGTTTCTATAGTGACTACCTCTCCGCAAGTTTCCATAATTATTGGACCCGAAATAACGAGGACTGTCTGATCGCCTCCAGTTCTTTGAAGAAGACCCATTATATGATGGGTTACCCTGATTCTGATCATAATTACGATTGCTCTTCTTATTGAAGTTGTGTTGAGCACCTTGGAATTTAATCATAAAGTTAGGGCCATATGGTGCTGCAGAAGCAACTGGCAATTCTTCTTTCACTTTAGCATTGCTAACAGTAGCATGGGGATGTGCAGTGACGTACTGGCAACAGTATTCTTCCATGTCTTTTATGTCCTTAGGTTTACGCTCATGAATAAAAGCAAGGAAAGACTCATTGACAGATGACATATTTTTATCTCGAAGTAATAACTCCATAAGGGCTTCATATGTCTTTTCTGTTTTAGACAGCTCAATCCAACGTGTGAATGTAAGACGAATCTTAGTAATAAAGTCAGAGAACTCTACTCCAGTTTCTGATAGCATTGTCTTAAAACGAAGACGATAATCTTCTTCTTTTAATTGATACCTTTTAAGTAATGTTGCCCTGACCACATCATAATTAGTTCTATCAGTTTCTTCTACTGCCATTACAGTACTTAATGGTTCACCTGAAAGTAACTCCATCAGTTGTCCGACATATTGTTCCTTATCTACCTTATGCGTTACGCATGTTAATTGAAATCTATCGAGGTAGAAGGTTATGTCGTCCTTTAGAGGGTTGAAAGGAGGTAATTTAACCTTATAAGTAATCTCCTTTATCTTACCCGAGGTTGATTGAGGAGCACTCATATTCATCACCTTTAATTTCTCTAACTCCAAAGCTAATAGTTTTTTCTCATTTTCCATTTGTGCTTTCCTTTCCTCAGCAGCAGCTTGAAGTTTTCTCTCCTCAGCAGCAGCTTGAAGTTTTCTCTCCTCAGCAGCAGCTTGAAGTTTTCTCTCCTCAGCAGCAGCTTGAAGTTTTCTCTCTTTGGCAGCAGCAGCAGCTTCTCTGTCTAATCTTTTATTTTCAGCTTCAGCAGCAGCTTGAAATTTTCTCTCTTCAGCTTCTCTTTGTTGCTGTATTCTTCAATCTTCAGCTTCTCTGTCCAACTGCATTTGCATCCTTTTCTCTTCAGCCTTCTGTGCCTTGGCATATTGAGAAAGTGCAACCTCTACCAATTTGTCACCAGTTTTGCCAAGGAATTTCCCTTGCTCAATAAAGACATCTAATGTAGACATTCTGTCTAATAATATGAGATCAGGCCTGAAAAATTGAATAAATTACCTTATCCCAACCTCAATGGGAGACAAGTCTATAATACTTGACTTGTATATTCACTTCACTTTATCTATCCCAATCTCTGTGGGAGACAAGTCTTTTAATAAAAAACTTGTATAATCACCTTGTTTCTTTATAATAATATGATCATAAATAACCTCTATCTGAAAAGTGCATCATATTAACAATAATAGTTCATGACCAAGTATATATATATAGACTGTGTATGATAAACATGTATACGATAACAATACAAAGACAAGTCTCTAGAACACCGAAAACGTTCGCAGAAGTCAAATGATAAATAAAGCTTAACTAAATCTAATGTTGTAAAAAACTACAATGATAACTGCGAAAAATCAACACAAATGACAACACTGTTATAAACGAAAAGGTGTGTAGAAATAAATGAAAGGAAGGAAGAGGGCAGACAATTACAAACAAAACAAATCAAAAATCAAAAAATGGAAAAAAATAACGAAAACGACACTAACACATATCGTCACAGCTAAGAAAAAAATGAAAAGTAGCAACACACGTCGCTCGCAATTTCCGCTGTGGGAAATATGCACAGTCCCTACAGAAAACGCTCTCAATAGAACCTATGTCACGTGGTATATTCTAAAGGAGTCACCTTCCCAACCAACCCGCAAAACATACACACTAACACAATATGTAAACAAAGAACATGTGATATGTGAATACACAATAAAGATTGTGTTTAGAGGAAGGCTCAGTTGCACACAAAATAAAGGCACAGTTTACTACACAAACGGGCCTCTTATCTTAAGCACAATCCTCAAACACCTGCAAAGATGCAGTACAATGCGGTACAACTGTAAACAACCATGGAAGACGATCCACCGTTGAATGTCACCGTAACTTGACAATAGGTAGTGGTCTCCAAAGTGTAGTATGTAAACAACAATTTGACCTCCTGAGCTTTAACGTAAACAACGTGACTTGACAATATATGTCCATAGACGACTGTCAAAATGTAGAAAGTTGTTTATCTCCAACGTACAGCGTAAATGAAGCTCCTAAGTAGCTGTGGTCCATGAAGCATTATAAAGCGTTGACCTGCTTAGCACTGTCCGCTGCGTATCTGTCAATCCACAATGTTATGTACACATCCACGAATCTGGTCCACCAGATGTAACGGTCAGTTGTAACAGTCTAGTGTTGCGTTGTAGAAACAGATTAGTATAGCCCCATCAACTGGGCACCTAATGTAACACTCTGTTTTGCCGACTGTTTATTACCAGATGTTAAAGTCTGTTTGCTCGTGTGAATTCTGGTATTTGTACCGTGTTGAAGTGTCGCTGAGTGGGTGTGTCGTTTATCACCTGGACAGTGTAACATGAACGTGAATCTAGGTCACCAGCGTGAGGCACTGCCAGGATGTAGTGCAGTCACACACACAAACAGCATACATGTTTTCTCAGGTGTGTAGAACAAAGGATAAGGTGTTGTAGTGAGTACTGGTGTGTGTATACAGCAGATCGAGAACACGAAGTTGTATAGGCTCTTATTTAGGAACACACAAACTCACTCCACCACACGTAGAAGTCATAGATGTGGTTAATATAGATGACTTTCTCTTCAACATTTATTACAGCAATAGTACGTTGACGGACAACACAGTCAGTAGAACAAGGAACATGGACATTTCATGTGTAGTAATGCATATAACCATCGAGCATAATCAACCCTGCATAGCTCGTATGTATGATGCTAGTAACGTTGGCTTGATAATATATATATATTCTCATACTGTAGCTCAGAGCCCCTGACTAAACGCGCCAGGTAGTCTTGTGACAAATATAGTTGCTTAATATCGAAGTCTGTGAACTTGTTGATAAAGTCAAGACTTCATCTGGCTTCTCCCGCCAGACACTTCTTCTTTTGCTCAAAGATATAGGCCGTAATGGCGGGCCTCATAATGATTGATGAACAACAGTGTATTTTCATAGGCAGGCATTATCTTCCGTGCCGAAACATACCGCCATAATGCGGGTTTCATATAAATATACGTTCATTGTGTTTCTGTAAAGTAATTCGACGAATAGACTTAGTTAGCTACGTCAAGCACGCATAATGGACTCTGGATTCCAAGAACTGTGAGCGCTACTCACAGGTTCATACTAAATGTTCTGCAATCTTGGCATAATAATAAAGTTTATTTTACCTTGGACAGAATCCGAGAAATACACAAATAACCACTGTCGTCATTCTAGACGAACAGAATAACTCTGGGGAGAATCACTAAGATCACAGTTACACTGAAGACTATCTTTCCCCCAGATAATGCAGAGAAGAAAAAACGGACATCTTGTCCGGTCAGAAAAACAGCTCATCACTCCCAGACGGAAGTCTTCTCGGTTCGCGCTAAAAACTAGCGTATGCGTAGACAGAACAGATTTGAGAACAGTTAACCGGCCCTCTTAAGACAGATCAACCACAAAGAATAAACACAGGGAAGATAACCCCAAATCAACCTGTCCCAGAGAGTTAACATATAGTTCTCTACCTTCGATCGTCAAAAGTATTTAATAGATTTACGTCTTATGAAACCGTCAAAACGAAAGCAACAGGCATACCAAGCGATTGAGTGTCTGAGTGATAGTTATAACTTTTCTGTCACCACAGAATCAACCAAAATCACAATGCCTTATCACTCGAAGAAAATTCCCAATATAGCTTGCCACTTCTAAATCCCTTTACACACTTGGGAGAAAACCTAAACTAGCACCTTGACGCTTTCGCATTTCGAATCTGACTGATTTACATTTTGAACAACAATTTACCACGACAACTATTTTCAAACCTTCTAGAACCAATTTTGTTTCACCAACAGCTCACACAAACCCGTGAATTTCCAGTCCCGTAGTCGAACTCACTCAGAAAAAAACAAAAGCAGAAAAACTTACTACTTGAATTCTCGGCGAAGGTCAGCCGCACTACTCTGTGATCATGGGACGTCAACCCTACTCTTGTCCCATTCTTCAATGTATTATGAATTATTTCCATTAGACTACAAAATCTAATTTCAATGATAAAAGTCGATTTCTTAAAAATATAAAAGTACCCGATTTCCCTTTATCCACACTACCTGTTACATTTTCTTCACATTTATATATATATATATATATATATATATATATATATATATATATATATATATATATATATATATATATATATATATATATAAAATTTGAAAGAAGGTGGGAACCCCTACCCTGTTAGCTTGGGTCCCGATTGGGTCAAATAGGTTAAATCGACCTCCTGCAGGACTTGACTACAGAGTAGTTGACTGCCATTATTGTTATTTATCCAGCGGCATCTGGGTTCTCGCCCATTACCCCAAGTTGACTACCATACTTCTAGGCGACCGGCGGACACAAACGCTTCTGCCTGGGTTGATTCCGAGAACAAAATACTAGCAAACAGCAATATGTTGATATACAGTTTTATTTGACGTGCTCCTCCTGGTAAATACAGAAGGTTAACTTTTCGTCTTTCCTTCCAATGACTTTTCCTCCCAGCTTGTGAGCGACCTTTGTCTTGACATTTCGCAATCAGAGATCAGCGTGCTTTCTGCATTGATGTATGTTTATATTCAATTTATCTCCTACTTCATATTGATAAATCCGTGGCTTGGGCTTGATACAATACCTCAAGGCAGGAAATCTGCTTCTGTGTGAGTATACTAACAAACAGAAACGTAAATATCTTATCTGCAAATAGCATATTCTTGCACCTTGCTTTCTTTCTTTCTTTTTTTTGTTGTTGCGGGGATGTCTTCAGGTATTTATCAACCAATGTAAATCACGTCTTTTGTAAAGCAAAGGTTGTTCTTCTGCACATAATTTAAGAGGCATGGACGTATTGATTTCTATGTGGAATGAGAAATTAGAATTTATTGTGCAATGGGTGAACGGAGGGTGAAATAAAAGAATTATCGTTGTGTAAATAATGAATAAATAATATTCTCTCTCTCTCTCTCTCTCTCTCTCGCTCTCTCGCTCTACAGATTTAATATAAGTTGTGTATGTGGAAACGCCTAGCTGAGATAGGAAAGTAGGCAGCTAGGCAGGCAGGCACCTAGTAAGGTAGGCAAGTAAGCAGGAAGGGAGGAAGTTAAGTGGGATGGCAAGAATGCAGGCAGGTAGTTAGGTAGGTATGTGATCTTCCCTACTAGTCATTTCTGACCAAAGGAGCGTACCTCCCGAAATAACTTTCGGTGGCACGAGGTTGGGCAATGTTAGATCACGCTGTTGCCCATGCAGCATGACCCGGCCTGGACGTCAGAGGAACGGTCTAGCCGATACTGTCTGACACCAGTAGCAACAGCCTAGTCATTAGTAGGATACGGAACTTGCCCTCAATTGCTTACCGTATTAGCTCTAGAATTGCCACAGTTATCCAAGTAGGATCGCGTCATCTAAGGAATCTCGAATGATTTAATGAGCCATTCGCGGTTTCACCGTGAGACAGTGGGAACTTAGACATGCATGGCTTAATTGGTAGGTATGTAATAAGTAGATAATTAGGTATGTTGAAAGGTAAATAGAAAGGTAGTTATAGGTAGATAGGTATGCATGTATGTCTGTAGGTAGGTAGGCAGCAGACAGGTAGGTAGGTATATAGGCAGGCAGACTGGAGAAGTAAACAAATAAAAGTCTGTTTAAAAAACAGTAATTAGTACCATCTGCTTATCAGTTATTAAATTAAATGAACATGTATGTGTGGCATGTGTTGACTGTGACGGGTACGGTGTATGTGGGTGGATGTAGAAGATTAGACAACACTTATACACCGCTCGTCTAGCTCACTGTCTAAGGAATAACTCCAACAGTCTGTATCAATCTCCGAACAATATATTATATTCACAAATAAGTCACAATGGACGCAAATATTAGCTACATCACAAATCCCGAGTATCCGCACACACTCTGCCTCTCAGAATAACCACAGCCCCAAATAGGCTACTCCATGAATAACTACTGCAACATCTACTACAAAACTCCGGTCCTCTACTCGCGCCCTACTATAGACATCCACCCTTCTCTTCTCTACGCTCTACGCTGTCTCCTGTCTACTGTCTGCTCTCTACTCGCTCAACTCTCTACTCACTCTACACACGTCTCCAACGAACACACTACTCTCTCTGACTCTCCCTTTCATGCATATTCACTAAAACCCGTGAAACCCTTCCACGCTCCACTGATCTTCATTCACGCATAACTGTGGCTAACGGCTTGTCTTAAGCAATGTTCACACAGTACATATACTAAAATATTACAAGACAAGCATTCCTAACTCACAACAACTCACATGACTAATAAACTCCCGCTGGAGCATGGGAACATTCACACCTGCAAAAAACCCTGAAAACACTCCGTGACATCCACCCCTTTCCCCACATGAAAAATCGGGGTTTTTCACCGTGAAGACAGAGATGGGAGTCCTATACATCATCAAACCTAAAATACATCATGAAAGTAAACAATGCTTCCATACAAAATACATCAACTGACACTAATAGCATACAAATTATTTTAGCGATAATCACATTCAATATTTTTAAATTTAAACAAATTTCATTTTCATATCAGAGAAATGCATGCATAATCTACAAACTTCATGTAAAGTCATCAAACTTATACAGATACAATTACAAGTAAACATGCTTTATCATAATCAAAATTCTCTCGTCTGGTATCTTGTCCTACTAGTAACATCAAACTGTTGTAAGGTTAATGTACACCTGGTTAGCCAGCTGCTTGGTGACTTGGCAGAATACAGAAAACTCGTTGCAACCACCTATGACCAATGCCGAAGCATCTGCCCTGAGAAAGAAAATTTTGTCTAAATCAGAAAGCAACAAAAGTTGACTTACTTTGCAAAAATATTCTCAAATTTGGTCTCAGTCACTTTAACACTTATTTGTACAGATCACTCTATTAGGCCTTCCCTTCTGAGTTAGTGATGTTAGTTTTCGGGCTCTATAATTTCAATATTATACTATCAGAAGCACCTTCTGGCATCATATTTATCTCAGCCTTGGTCATATTCTTCAGGGTAGCTGCTCCATTTAGGATGACGACATCCTCGGCTACTATCAAAGCTACAACAATAGCTCTCCCCACCATCATTCCATCTACGACGTGCCCTACTGTAAAGATGGTTACTCTCTCTTTTGTCTGCCCAGCGGCAATCTCTTCTGACACTACCTCTGTATATTTCTCCAGCTTTTTGTTCACTATAGCTTGTTCTGCTGGAACAAAATCCTCTGTTTATATCTTGTCCTCTGTACCTGTTTCTAAATCCAATCCGACGTTTACTTTGAAAATTACCACAGTAATCATTACTACTCATGTGGCGTCCTCTAAAGTGTCTGGAATCTCTTAAGTCACTGGTTTCTCTTATGTAATGTTTCTCATGTGGCATACGAGCACCACGACCTACTCTGTGATACTTCTCAATCAGCTGTCTGCGCTTTTTTTTCATCCGGTCTGTCTCAGGATATTTTACAGATCCATAACATTCACTTTCTTCTGGCAAAGTAAAGTTCACCTTTGTTTCATTTACTGCCCTTTCCTGAATATTCATCTTACGTTCACCCCATTCCTTTGTTGATTTAATATGTCTCTCAATGTTAGTTTATGGTTGACCCAGCTGTTTTGGAAACGATATATCTTCTTGTTGGGGGGAAATTACATTTAATACTGAAGTATCAGCAACTCGGACATTACTAGGTGACATGCTATCTACAGGAATTACCCTAGGTTTTCCTTGCAATCTAGTAGTTCCTCCATAAGTATCGTCTCTATGTTTGTGCTTCCATAGTTTGATATCCTCATCAGTGCACTCTTTGATACCACGAATATTTCCAAGTATCAGATCAGCGACCGCATTATCGTCAAAAACACATGCTTTTACCCTACCCCGCAACAATGGCGTATCAATATCTATCAACACCATAGGATAAAATTCCACTCTGCCACCAAAAGTGATACATCGAGCAGTTTGTCCCAACAACCGAGACTCCTCAATGCACGATCTCCGCACCCCAACTGTCGTGCATCCTGTATCCCTTAAGACGAATACAACTTTCTGTCCTACGTACCCTGGATGCAAGACTATGTTCCCGTCTGTATGAACTGCTGACAAACATGGAAGTGGGTGGCCACAAATCAGAATTGGTGTCTCATCTTTATGAAAAAATGGTCTGCACCCTTCACAACTCTCGTTATTGAATGTATCTAAGACTACCACCGAACTTGCGCGTTCAAACTTCGTATTAGGACAATCAAATTGAAGGTGGCCAATCCCATTACATACAAAGCATCTGTACTCCTCACGCTGGCTCTTCTGTGGACTACCCTGAGTGCTAGTCTGAGGCTCAGCC
The DNA here is from genome assembly GCA_024509875.1 of Oreohelix idahoensis. Taxonomy (NCBI): domain Eukaryota; kingdom Metazoa; phylum Mollusca; class Gastropoda; order Stylommatophora; family Oreohelicidae; genus Oreohelix; species Oreohelix idahoensis. The sequence continues at coordinate 12,148 of JAMPIV010020040.1, read as the reverse complement.
ACAGACTGAGGTTCAGGCTTGTCACAAAACTTTGCTCCATGGCGTGGTGATCCACATTTAAAACAACCAGAAGGTCTTCTACTACCTGACTCTGCCATATTCTGCTGTTTCCTGGGGGATGTACGGAAGTCTGTTTCTGTCCATTTCTTACTTACTGCTTTCTTATTATAAGGTCTCTCCTCACTACGAGAATTTTGTCTCTGATGTGATCGTGTTTCAAAACTACGCTTGGCCACATATATCGTAAATGTTTCTGGCACCGCCGATTTATGAATCGGTCTGTCTGGATGTGCTGTTGCGTATTGTTGCCCTAACTGTGACATTGCTGAAAAATTCTCCGGTTTTCTCTCCTGAAAAAAAGCCAACAAATCGGAGCTACATGAAGACATCACCTTATCACGTAAGATAAAATCACATAGGCCATCAAAATCTTTAGCAATGCCCGATAGGTCAATCCACCTGCTCAATAACATCTTAATCTCTGCGATAAACTCTGCAAAATCTTGCTCACTACTTGGCATCGCACTGTGGAACTTTAGCCGATAACCCTGCTCATTTAACCTGTACTTGCGTAACAAAGTTTCCTTCACTATGTCATAATTTAATCTATCCTCCACAGTTCATTGGAAAACTGTTTTCAATGCTGACCCTGTTAAATAATCTGTCAACAGTGATCCCCACAGTTCTTTATTAATCTTGAAGGCAGTTGCCTTCATTTGAAACCTCTCCAAAAAACAGTCCATAAAATCTATGGATTCATTGAAAATTGGGAGTTTCATCTTGTACATACTCCCGTATTCTTTTTTTGATGATGAATCTGCACCTGTCTTTTCTAACTCGAGTCTTCTCAAGGATACCTCTTTGTCCGCTTCTATCTTCTTCATTTCTCTCTGTATCTCTAATCTCTTAGTCTCTCCCCTGCTTTCTTAGTTTCTTCCTCTGCTTTCTTAGTTTCTTCCTCTGCTTTCTTTCTCTCTCGCTCCTCATGTCGTTCTTGTCTCTCCTGCACCTCTTTAAATTGAGCCTGTGCAAACGCTAAGAGATCTTCTCCAGATTTTCCTACCCTTTCACCGACAAGGATAAAATCCATAAGTGTTGACATAATTATAAAGATATCTGACTTATATGCACCTCAAATACTCTAACTTAATGTCAAAATAGGTCACACCTCAAAATAATATCTTAAATAACCACTAAGATGATACCTTACTCACTGTCTTACTCAAAATAAATTATTAGCCCTACAAAACATACAATGACACAAATGATGATGATGAACAGTACACCCTAATTTAACAAACAACTTAGTAGGTCGGTAATAAGAAAAAGGAAAGATGTGTGACAGAAGTAATATTGAAATATACAGTACCTGACCTCTATAACGCACGAAAACAGGAGATTGAAAAAATTAACGTATTTACAGGATAGTGGAAGAAGAAAATGACTGAAGAACACACCATATACACAAAACGCCAAAGAGGGAATATAACACACAACCGATAACAAACTGCACGTAAACAACTAATGCAAAAATGCACACTTTATTCGTGAAGGGCACTACAACTGATCCTGCCCACAGGATAGGACCCCTTCTAAGAATAAATAGCGCAAAATCCTACACATGAAATCAAAACACAAATAAATAACATAATCGTCACGTCCAACAACAACAATAAAACAGTGAATACCAAGGGAAGTCTATAGAGCAATTTGGACAAATAAATGGAATATGGCCTTAGAATAATGAACCAAAACAAACTAAGGTTACGTAGCTTTTTATAGTGTACTGGAATGACAGACTGTGGCAATCAACTGATCTGATCTGTTGTCTCCAAGTCACCTCTGCAGCAGTAACTTTGAGAAGCGCAAACACTACAACAGTTCCTGTGAGGAATATGTTAATACCCACTTAGTATATAATTCAAGCTATTAGGACACAAAATAAAAATGGACAGAAGTACTAGAAGAAGTATGACAGATAGGATTAGCACAGTTATGGGTAAAGTAGATATACAATTAGTTCTAAATGCAATTTAACCTAAACCTGCATCACATATAAACATGCAAAGACAGAGTGAAAACTAACTACAGTAGAACAGCAACACTAAAGATGAAATCGAGAAAAGAAAAAAAATGATACTACTGAAAGAAGAAAGTAGCAGAACTAAAGAGAAAAAGCTACATGTGATAACAGAAGTACTCAGTATATGAGAAGAACTACTGATTTCTTAGGAAATACACTGTTAGCAATATATAAAACACAAATTACCTTCTAACTAGAAACTTAGTGCAACACACGACTAGAACATTAGCATAGTAGAGCACGAGAGAATGTTACGTAACTTCCTTAAACAAACAACAACAGAATAATATCTAATTAAGTTGTATCTCAAGGAATTATGACGAACACTAATTGTTCACAGAACAACTACATAATACTTAAATTCCAAGCGTGTAGATATGTTTATAATGTCTTCAGCCAGTCCCAAGGTTGATGAAATATGAAGACCACACACAGCACGGCACAATACACTCAGTTCAGATTCTGTAGCATCACAAGCTATATACAGTGAAAAACAGGGCTCGTGTTTTCCCCTTCACGCTGTCGAGTAGACCACTGCAACACGACAGCTTCACAGTTTCTCTTCTTCTGGTCACAACACACTGTTTCCCAGCCACAGCAAGCAATGAATGTAAACAGACCTGTAAGACAGCATTCCTAGCACACTGTTTACTCGCCAGCACACAGTCACAGCTGTCCGTTGACCCAGATTTGAACAGTGTCGAATCGTCTGGTTACTGTAAAGTTGTCACACTTCGCTGCGTTGAAAAACAAACTGTAGGCTGCCGACTAACTGTTGCGTGATAAATTCTCGCAACATCGTTTTATTTCAATATCTGTTTTATAACGCAAGGGCAACAACTGCTTGAAATTTATAGTCACTTTTCTCGGTAAGCATTTGTCTTCTCGCGTTGGTATCGAATGCAGTTAAGTTTGAGCTGTGGTCATTTTGCGCTGGACTGCGCATGACTTGTCTTGCTTGTTGGTCGATCGGTTTCCGCCCACGACTAGTGGAGTGAGCGATTTGGAATGGCGAAAGAGATGCCTCGTTGAAGAGGGGATCTCCGCTATTTTTTGTTCTGTCAGGGATGTGTAGTCCTCTTATGGATATTTCGTTTATTCGGGATAATACCTCTAGTGTATTTGCACATGCCGGGAGGCGTGATATTTCTGTATTTCATGAAAGCAAGGTAAATTGACTTTTTCATTAACTCTATCGATTTTGGGTCGTGAGCGATTTCGATTCATAGCCTGTCTCCGAAAGTCGTCGTCACGAGATGTTCTTCCCAGCTCACATGTCGCTGCATTGTACTGCATCGGTTGATGCATGTACCAAGGACCATTACTTGCTACTTTGTTAAATGAACTAGATTTGGAAAACCTTTATTATCTAGAGGATATTTTTGAGGACATTATTTATACTTCGGCAGACGTGTCTGTCTTGCTGAAGTCAAACTAAGGAGAGTGAACTGATCTCATACATCTGGTTATCTCCTGGCTGTTATAGAAAAGGATGGAGTTTTCCACCTGACTACATTTACAGCACTATGAAATATAACATGCATCTGACTCATCATTGTAATGCTGTCTACCGTCTATTGCTGTATTGAATGTTGCTGTGATAATGACTGTTTGATGTGCCTACACATTTGCGTAACCATTTTGTCACTGTGGCGTCCACAATAAATAATGAAGAAAAACGTCAACGGCTGTTTCAAGACTCATTGACTTTATACGTCGTGAGTTTACTGACGTCCTATGTGGATTGCCCTGTTATTGTTGTATGAACATTGTTTTGACTGAACACATCTACACACTACACAAAACCAGACATGCGGATACCATCCATCATCATATGGCATCACGCATCATTTGGTGGCCATAAGCTGGTTTGATTCTGGTACCAGCAAACACGGGGTCCCTTACCCACTTCATTTTCAACAAGAATTCATCAGCATCCTTCAAGAAATTAACATTCTTCAATACAGTCAACATCTTCAAAATTTTCAAAGTACTCGGCGTTGCCCGGTAAAAGTCAAAATTTCAACTTTTTGACGGAAACAAGAATTTGACAGTACCCGGCGTTGTTACATGTTGCCGGATAACTCGGACTGCTGTTATCTTTTACGCAAGTCAAGCAAGTTGCTGCTGTCAAGGTTCCAGTGCTGTCGTTTTTGTGAAGGTCAAGTGCCGGTTGAAACGGGTTGTTTTCTGAAGAAGGCCAAGTACCGATTTCCATCAACTTACTTTTGGATTAGAAGGTCAAGTGCCGAAACAACTCAACACACAGTATTTCAGAAGCTCTTGTACCATCGTGTTAGCAGTGGAAGCAGTTCAGATGTGCCATCATCGTTGGAGCTTCGCTCTTTAGGACGTTGATTGACATCCGTTTTTTCTGCTGTTCTACGATTGGAAGCCTATAAGTTAAGTGGCCTGTTTGTATGTAAACTGTGCCCTTATACTTCTGCTGAGTCTTCTGTGTATCATCTCATTCTATATGTTATATGTTTATATGTTATTTGTATATTTATATGTTTATATTTCAGCGGGTTCTCGGTTGGGTGGTGTCTCCGTTAGATTATGCCACGTCATAGAGGTCGTCTATTGTGAGCGTTTTCTGTAGGGTTTGCAAATTTCCGATACTGGAATTTGCTAAGCGACTTCTGTTGCTATTTATGTTAGCTGTGATGACATGTTTTAATATTGTTTTCGTTATTATTTCGCATTCTTTAGTTTTGTTTTGATTTGTTTGTATTTGTTAGCCTACTCTTGTCTATAATTTAGTTTCATACAACATTTTTGTTTATACACTGTGGTGTCATGTATTTTGTTTAATTCTATCGCAGATATCGTCACATTTTTTGTGATATTTCATTAATTTCTGCTTTATTTTTAGTTGATTTCTGCGAAAGTTTTTGTATTGTTGCTGATCTTTGTTATTGTTTACATTGTTATTGTTTACATTGTTTGTATTGTTTACATTTTCAATGTTTACATTCTGCATGTGTTTACATAGTCATTGTTTACAGTTATAGTAATTAGTTAATGGGCTATGCTAATGCACTGTTACTACTACACTGATGATAAATGAATGATGAATAGTGTCGTGCACTATTGAATGAGAAGTGCACTTATGATCAAGAATTGAGTGTTGATATTTCATATACAAGTTCTTTGATTGGAGACTTGTTTCCCACAGAGACTGGGATAATATAAGGTGATGTGAATATACAAGTGCTTAATTAAGACTTGTTACACTTAGGTTTGAAATAAATTAGTTAATTATTTCAGGTTTTGGACTCATATGTTAGACAACATGTCTACATTTGAGCACTTTATTGAGCAGGGTAAATTGCTTGGGAAGACTGGTGATAAGTTAGAAGAATTTGCAACTGCTCGATATGATAAAGCAATGGAAGCTGAACAAAAGAAACTGCAGATGCAGGTGGATGAAAAGAGATTCCAAATGGAAATGGAAAAACAAAAAAGGGAATCAGAAGCTGAGGAAAGAAAACTCCAGCTACAGCTAGAAGCTGAGAATAAAAGACTTGAAAAAGAGGCTGAAAATAAAAGACTTGAAAAAGAAGCTGAAAATGAAAGACTTCAAAAAGAGGCTCAGGCTGAGGAAAGAAGATTACAGAGAGAGTCTGATGAGAGGAAAGAGAAAGCAAAAATGGAACATGAAGAAAAGGTCTTAGCTTTAGAGTTGGAAAAATTGAAATTGACGAGCATGAGTAATGGTAATGATTCAAACAAGGGTTCATCTTCTGGTAAGGCTAATAATGATACTTTTAAGATTAAGTTACCAACATTTAGTCCTTCCAGTGATGACATAATGTTCTATCTGGACAGATTTGAACAAGCATGTACAGCTCATAACATAGACAAAGCAAAATATGTTTATCAGTTATCAGGGATACTGACAGGTAAAGCTCTAAGTATATTAAATATGGTGGATGAACCTGACAAGAACAATTATGAGGTTGTCAGGGCCGCTTTGTTAAAGAAATATCAGCTTAACGAAGACGGCTATCGTCTACAATTTAAAAACATGTTACCTGAAAATGGAGTTGAATTCTCCGAGTTTATTGCAAGAATACGCATTACTTTCTCACGATGGGTTGAACTATCTAAGACGGAAAAAACTTATGAAGGACTTATGGACTTAATACTTAGAGACAAAGTCATGTCGTCTGTCAATGAGTCTTTCCTTGCTTTCCTTCATGAACGTAAACCTAAAACAATAAAAGAAATGGAAGATTTCTGTTGCCAATACGTAACTGCGCACCCACACATAACCATGGGTAACTCTAAGGTGAAAGAAGGTTTACCAGTTGCTTCGGCAGCTCCGTATGGTCAAAACTTTGCTCGTAGATTCCAACAAAATTTTGATAGAAAGAGTAGCGGTAATTTCTGTCAAAATCATGGAAATCAATTTCATGGTGATTCTTCTTCGAAGAATTGGAGACAACCTGATAGTACTCGTTACTATCACCCTAATAATTATAAGCATTTCAAAAGAGGATATGGTAATAGAGGTTATTCCTGCCGAAGACCTCAGAACCAAACAAATAGATGTTCGCATCAATGTGAACATGATAGTAATCGTGGAAACTGGAATTCGAACCAGGATAACAATTACAATAGAGACAATAATAACTGCAGAGATAATAATAACTCTGATAACTTCAGAGGTAATAATAGTCGGGGTAGATCTCAACACAAAAAAAAGAGATATCAGCAGGCTAATGCTGTACAACAGGAAACTGAGGGAGCCTGTAATCATGTTGTTGATAGTAAAAACTTTGACGCTGTCACTGGTTCTGCTTTTGACTTTGAGAGAGCAAACAAATGCCCCCAATGCAGTACTTTATTCGAACCGGGTACCATAACTACTTTGAGTTGTGGTCACCCACTTCCCGCTCTTCCTGCTGCTGTTGCGCATGACGGGAGGGGTTCTTTAATTCTACATAAGGGTCTTGTTAATGATACTCCGGTCTCACTACTTTTCGATTCCGGATGCACCACTATTGGTGTTAGACAATCGCTTGTAGATCCATCTTGTGCTACAGGAAGGGTTATTAAATGTGTCACATTTGGCGGCACTCTAGAAAAATATCCTACTGCTGTAATTCGCATTGCCACTCCTTTCTTTACTGGAGATGTGCATGCTTGTCTCTTACCTAATCCTATTGCGGACCTTATTATTGGTCGTATTCACGGAGTTAGGGAGTGTACCCCACAGCAGATTGCTGCTTGGGAAGATAATAACATGCAAGCTACAAATGCAGTAGTTACAAGAGCACAAGCTCTACAAACACCCGAAACTTCACTGAATAGTGATAATGAAGTTGATAGCCAAGATAGTCACTTAGTAATCACTCGTGACTCTTTCATAAAATTGCAAGAAGAAGATCCTTCTTTAAAAAAATTCTTCGTTCTTGCGAAGAAAGGTGATCCGAATCAGGATACAAATAGAAAATCTTGGATTGCAATGAGAAACGGCGTACTTGTACGTATGGTACAAGATTCGACTACGTCGGCACATTCGCAAATTCTTGTTCCCAAGAGCATGAGAGTGCAAATATTACAACATGCTCATGACTCGCAATGTGCTGGACATATGGGTTTTGCCCGTACGAAGTCGAGAGTCCTTGCGGCTTTCTTTTGGCCTTTTGTCAATAAGGACATTCGTATTTACTGCCGATCATGCAAGGTATGTCAGGAGGTCAAATCTAGAGGACCACGACATGCTGCGCCTATCCAGGCTGCTGACATTCCTATTCGGCCGTTTCAGAAAATGGCCATAGATATTATTGGCCCTTTTAAGGTCAAGTCGGCCAGAGGACATCAGTTTATCCTTACATGTGTCGATATGTGCACACGTTGGCCAGAGGCTATTCCTCTTAAGAGCATATCTACTACAGATATCGCAGATGCTCTTTGGTTGATATTTTCTCGCTTGGGGTTCCCCAGAGAAATATTGTCAGACCATGGCACTCAACTCATATCTGACACTATGTCACAGGTAATGTCTACCTTACATATTGAACGATCTCTCAGTAGTATCTACCATCCTATGTCTAATGGGTTAGTTGAGCGTCTGAATAGAACGCTCAAGACTTTGCTTGGTAAGATAACTGAAGATCATCCTCAAGATTGGGACAGGGTTTTACCCGCGGCTCTCTTTGCCTATAGAGAAGTCCCTAATGAACACACAGGATTTTCTCCCTTCGAACTTGTCTTTGGCGCGCGTCCACGCGGCCCTATGTCTTTATTACACGATCTCATCACTGCCGATGATATTAGCGATGAAACTCAATCCTCATATGAGTATGTCATTGCTCTTAGACAAAAGATCATTGAGGCATGTAAGCTAGCAACTGCTTCATCAGAAATTGCTAAAGAGAAGGCAAGGCAGTTTGCTAACAAGAATAGATGTCTACGACAACTTTGTCCAGGTGACAAAGCATTCGTCCTACTCCCCAGTAGGGAAAATAGACTTCTTATTGCATGGAAAGGTCCGTATGCAATAGTCTCTCGGATTTCCGATGTTGACTATGTGGTCGATATTGATGGAAAGCATAAAACTTTCCACATAAACATGCTTTCGGAATTTCACGAACGTCCGGACTATTTGCTGCCTATTTTCCAGGCAACGGATGATGCTCCTGCACCTCACGGTCATTATTCATCCCTGTCTGTCATTCAGGATGAGGAAGCTACCTTCTCTGATGTCAACCTTCCCCTTCCAGTGGTTCCATTACATTCCACGGAATCTTGGAAAAACGTTTCTGTTTCTCCTAATCTTTCTGGTGACGAACATCGACAAGTCTCGTCGATGTTACAAACATTTCAGGATGTTCTCACTGACATTCCTGGACACACAGATGTCATAGAACATGACATAATTCTTACCGACAATAATCCAATTAGGGTTAGGCCGTATCCTATTCCTATACACTTTCAGTCGCAAGTGGAAAAGGAATTGGATGAAATGATTCAATTAAATATAATTGAACCATCGACTTCACCATATTCTTCTTCCATGGTTATTGTCCGGAAGAAGGATAAGAACATACGAATTTGCGTTGATTATCGCAAATTGAATCAGGTCACAAAGTTCGACGCTGAACCGATGCCTTTGTTAGAAGATCTACTGATTAGACTTTCTAATTCTAGATTCTTCACTAAACTTGACTTGTCTAAAGGTTATTGGCAAGTGCCTTTAGCAGAGCATGCCAAACCTCTTACTGCTTTTTCTACACCTAGGGGTCTATTTCAATGGAATGTTATGCCTTTTGGTCTCATGAACGCCCCTGCCACTTTCGTTCGCATGATGCGTCGAATTCTGTCACATCGTTCGGATGTCATCGCATACTTAGATGACATCTGTCTCTTCAGTGATACCTGGGAAGATCACTATTTAGGGTTATATGACTTACTGTCCACTCTACGTGAGAATAATTTGACAGCAAAACCTTCTAAAGCTTTTGTTGGTTTTGGTGAAATCTCTTTCCTGGGTCATCGTGTTGGTCATGGTCTCTTGAAGACAGAAGACCACAATACTTCCAAAATACTGAACATCTCTGTTCCTAAAACGAAGAAACAAGTTAGGAGTCTCTTAGGTTTAATTCAATTTTATGGGAGATTTATTCCAAATTTATCTTCGATCATGGCACCTCTCTCAACATTGTTGAAGAAAGGTTCGCCTAATCTGGTCCGTTGGTCTGAAGAATGCCAATCTTCACTAGACCAAATCAAGAATATATTTTCTTCTCCTCCCATCTTAAGATTACCTACTCTTGATAGGACTTTTGTTCTTCGGAGTGATGCTTCATCCACTGGGATTGGAGCAGCACTGATGCAAGAATATGCAAATACTCTGCATCCTGTTATGTACATTTCTAGAAAACTAAATGCGGCAGAGAGGAACTACTCGGTTTTAGACCGTGAGTTGTTAGCGATGGTTTGGTCAATTCTAAAGCTACAAAGATTCCTCCTGGGCGCACATTTCATTCTAGAGACTGATCAGAAAGCTCTTACAGCTATTCAGACTAAGAATTTGAAGAGTTCGAGATCCACTCGATATGCTATAGCTCTTCAACCTTTTCACTTCACGGTACGAGCTATCCGTGGTGCGGATAATGTGATGGCTGACATTTTGTCTAGATGCCCACATGACTCCAACTAATACTTCTGTCCTATATTTCCATATATTACAGAGTCATAACACACCTATATTTCTACAATAGATTAGCACATCTGTACTTACTTTATATGTACACACTATCGTGCTTTGTTGTCATCTTCTTCTGTTCGTTTTTTAAGATGATAGAGGAGGACTGAGTAGTTAATATAAGGGCCGTTAGTTTACTAAACAGCCACAATTATTAATAATGTATTGTACCTTATGAAGCATATTAGTTATTAATTAGCATTATATTGCTTGTACTTTCTCAGAATGTCATTGTTGAGCTGAGGACTTACCTTACTAGTTCAAGCATGACGAGTTCTAGATTGTGTACTTACCCTCGGAATACCAGAGCATATGTCCTGGATCGTCATGTAGTTAACTTTACTATGTACTTATGTCATTACATGTCAAAGAATGTACTATTTAAATTTTCCTATCAGATTTGTACATCCATTTTTAAAGACAATATTAGAGTATGCTGTTTAATGATGATTATAGTAACTTGCATACGTATATTGTGTTTACATGCTAACGTGATGTGTGTTGGTGACACCTCCCCGATGTGAATATTTTTTGAGACATATTTATTTTTCTGTTGAGGTATATCCTCACCAGACACTCTATAATTAGCCTATTGTTTGGCAATTTAGTTAATTATCAGCGCATAATTCGTGCGTTTTGAGCCGCTTATCGCATGCTCTTTGATATTGAAAAAAAAAAATATGTTCCACATTTTTTTTTTATCGGGAGGAGGTGGTGATATGTTGCGTGATAAATTCTCGCAACATCGTTTTATTTCAATATCTGTTTTATAACGCAAGGGCAACAACTGCTTGAAATTTATAGTCACTTTTCTCGGTAAGCATTTGTCTTCTCGCGTTGGTATCGAATGCAGTTAAGTTTGCTGTGGTCATTTTTGCGCTGGACTGCGCATGACTTGTCTTGTTGTTGGTCGATCGGTTTCCGCCCACCACTAGTGGGAGTGAGCGATTTGGAATGGCGAAAGAGATGCCTCGTTGAAGAGGGGATCTCTGCTATTTTTGTTCTGTCAGGGATGTGTAGTCCTCTTATGGATATTTCGTTTAGTCGAGATAATACCTCTAGTGTTTCCCACATGTCGGGAGGCGTGATATTTCTGTGTATTTCTTGAAAGCAAGGTAAATTGACTTTTTCATTAACTCTATCGATTTTGGGTCGTGAGCGATTTCGATTCATAGCCTGTCTTCGAAAGTCGTCGTCACGAGATGTTTTTCCCAGCTCACATGTCGCTGCATTGTACTGCATCGGTTGATGCATGTACCAAGGACCATTACTTGCTACTTTGTTAAATGAACTAGGTTTGGAAAACCTTTATTATCTAGAGGATATTTTTGAGGACATTATTTATACTTCGGCAGACGTGTCTGTCTTGCTGAAGTCAAACTAAGGAGAGTGAACTGATCTCATACATCTGGTTATCTCCTGGCTGTTATAGAAAAGGATGGAGTTTTCACCTGACTACATTTACAGCACTATGAAATATAACATGCATCTGACTCATCATTGTAATGCTGTCTACCGTCTATTGCTGTATTGAATGTTGCTGTGATAATGACTGTTTGATGTGCCTACACATTTGCGTAACCATTTTGTCACTGTGGCGTCCACAATAAATAATGAAGAAAAACGTCAACGGCTGTTTCAAGACTCATTGACTTTATACGTCGTGAGTTTACTGACGTCCTATGTGGATTGCCCTGTTATTGTTGTATGAACATTGTTTTGACTGAACACATCTACACACTACACAAAACCAGACATGCGGATACCATCCATCATCATATGGCATCACGCATCACTAACTGACCTCAGATCACTTCAATACTGTACAACTTTGGGTTCGTTTGTAA
>JAMPIV010020039.1:0-11026 GCA_024509875.1 Oreohelix idahoensis | reverse complement strand
GTTCATGATGCGACCATGTCTTCAGTGTTTGTATGTAAATGAATGAATCATGGTAGTATATTACAGAGATAGCATGATAAGATAATGTATAAGGTGCAGAATTAACAATATACATGAATAAATCACATGTTATGATAACATGGGTACGATATAACCTTTGCCTTCCACTTATGGATGTCCAGTCACTTATGTACTTGCTGGTATGTCGTAAGCTTCCAGGCAAGAATTATTAGCCATAATATATTTGGCTAACCAATTAATGGTTATGCTTCCTGACAATGCCGGTGAAGGTTATCTCTGGTTAGCGTCATTCCCTTTTTTATTATATCTGCTACAATCAATCAGAAATAAAATCTGAAATAAAATGATATTAGTAATACATATATTTTTAATAAACTTACATACCCTCTTAGGATTAATAAGCTCACGGTGAGACTGTATTGGCTTAACTTAATCTGCCCTGCATGCAGCGTGAAAATAGAACTTTTCTTGCAGAGGCTGTCCTCCAGTTTCTCACTCTGGCTTCTGGATTTGGTGTGTGATTTACAATGCGCCGCTCTGTCCTTATATTTCAGTCTCTCGCGCGTACGAGAAAGCAGCTCCCAAATTCCCCAAAAGATTTTAGTTTCATCTCCTGTTTTGAAGCTATTTGAAACAATCTGTGCTTTTCCTGTACTCGTTTTTTCTCTTCTGTCACTCACACACTTATCTCCTTCCTTCCTTCCTATATATCATTTCCTTTTCCCCATATGGGGCTTTCATTACATATAAGTTTTTATACAATTCCGTTGAGGCTTGTTAGTGTAATAAATTTTTAAAGATTATTAGCTAACTTTTAGCCGATGTGATGAAGGTGAAAAATATTAATTATCTTTAAAACTATTTATATTTGAATAATATCCTTTTGGATATAATTCCTAGCCTATCTCCTTTGTTGAGTTATATTTATTTAATATTATTCCAACCATGCGTTCTCCTGTAGTGAATAATTTAATGTCCAGTAAATGCAAACTTTTAAAGTCGGCCATACATTCCTATATAGCTATTTCCTCATTCTTCAGTAATACTGTATGGCTATTTAACCGTAAGTCACATTTCCGCTGTCTACCAACTTCAAAGAAAGACCGCAGCGCTGACCTTGCGCTGGTGTGTGTGGGTGTCGCGTGGGCGTGTCGCGCTACAACCAAGCAAGTGTTTACCAAATCTCGCTACAGAGCCCTCTTCTTTAAAACAGTGCCTGCACGGTTAACTTTTTGGTAACACATGCTGCAGTTCCTCCTTAATTTTCTGTTTCTCTATATCTCCTTTGATAGGATGCCTACTTAAAAAATCGGGTCCAAGATTGTCCCGTCCTGGTTGGTCCTGTATCTCACATTGAAACGAATATGGAGATAACAGTAAACTCCACCTTAAAAAGTCGTGAATTTAATTTTTTAGACACTGCTAAAAAACATCAAAGGCTGGTGATCACTTTCCACAATGAAGTGTTTCCCGTAAAGAAAAGGGGCGAATTTGTTGATCGACCAGACCAAAGCGAGGACTGGCAAAAGCTACTGGTAATAGCATATGTGGCGGTGTGTCTGCCCGCTGTAGTAATGTTGCTCCGATGCCTACATTGCTAGCATCCGTTCTTAGTACGAATTCTTGTGTGAGATCGGGAAGGGCAAGGATAGGTTTATTTGTCAGCTTATTTTTCAACTCTGTATAAGCCTGTTCACACTCCACAGTCCATTGTATTTTATCCGGCTGACCTTTTTTGGTTAAGTCGGTTAATGGCGCGCACAATGAGTTAAAATGGGGTATATATTTCTGATAAAACCCGCACAGTGACACAAAGGATCTTACATCCTTCTTAGTTTGTGGTCTTGTTGTTTTTCCCCTTTTCTCTACATTCTTTGGGTCCGGAGACATTTGCCCTGTCGCGATAGTGTGACCTACAAATTCCACTGTCTCACATCCAATATGACACTTAGTTGGGCGTGCTGTCAATCCCGTTTCTCTTAATCTACCTAACAACATTGAGAGTGCACCTACGTGTTCATAGAATGTAGTAGTAGCAATCAGAATATCATCCATGAAGTTGGTGATATGAGGATTTTGTAATGGTTCCAACAATTTCCTCATCATTCTGGTGAAGATACTTGGAGCATTCTTTAAACCAAATGGGAGTACATTGAACCCGTAATGTCCATCCGGTGTACTAAAGGCTAACAGTTTCCTAACTTCTGGTTTCACTGGTATTTGGTAGTATCCCTTGCTTAGATCTACTTTTGAAAAATACCGAGCCTTACTCAATGTAGCAAACAACTGATTGGTGTCAGGTAATGGGTCTACCTGAGATTCAGTGATAGCATTTAGTTTCCTATAATCAATGCATAACCTGTGTTCACCACTAGGCTTCCTTAATAGCACCACACTTGAGCTGTAGGGAGATTCAGACTTTGAAATAATTTTCTCTTTTAAGAGATAATCAATCTCATCCTTGAGTGCCTGTCCTTTAGCATAAGGTATAGGGTATGTCCGCATACAAACTGGTGTAGGGTCAGTAATCGTCATGTCATACTCTAACAGATTAGTACACCCCGGCTTATCTGTGAGTACATCAGCATGGATTTCTAACACCTCCTGAACCTTTTTCCTCTGCTCAAGAGTTAAATGTTCACTCACATTAACCTGAGCATAGCTTTCTGTAGTTGATAGGGGGTATTCCATGGAGGAAATTGGTTCATCCTGCATTTCTGTTGCAATGGCCAGGGTAATGATATGGGCAACTTCTGATGCTTCCCTGTCATAATACTTTTTAAGAAGGTTGACATGATACACCTTCTCCTTTCCTTTCTTGTCAATCTTATAGTTGGTCCGGGAAAGTTTTTCCAATATGACGTAGGGTCCCTGCCATCCACTTTGCACTTTATTATTGCTGCCGGGCAACAGTAACAGAACCCTTTCTCCCACCTCAAGTTCCCTATCTTTTGCTGTTTTATTGTAGTAAGCAGCCTGCTTCCTCCTGGCCTGTCTCAAGTTATCATTTGCCAGTTTCCAAATTGTTTTCAATCGAGATGTCAACTCGTTGACGTATTGGTATGAAGAAGTCACGGTTTCTTCTGCTTTTTCATCAGTCCATGTCCGCAACAATGCTTCCAGTGGACCTTTGATTGGTCGTCCAAACAACAATGTAGCTGGAGCCAATCCTGTGGAGTTATGTGGGACTTCCCTATAGGCAAATAGTGCTGAGGGTAAGTATGTGTCCCAAGTTTCAGGTTTCTCACTAGCCAACTTTCTAAGGATTGAAATGAGCGTGCCATTGAACCGCTCTACTTGACCATTCCCTTGGGCGTGGTACGGGCTACAGTGATAATGTCTAGGTTGAAATAACCTGAATACTTCTTGTGTTAGCTTTCCCCTAAACTGAGAACCATTGTCAGTCAATATTTGATGTGGGAAACCTAATCGGGTGAATATTGTTAACAGTGCCTCTGCCACATGTTTCGAATCTATCGATGACATTGCTACTGCCACTCCCCACATAGAGCAAGTATCGACCAAGGTTAAGATATATGCATTTCTCTTCTTGGTCCTACTGAGGGGTCCAACAATATCCACGGCAACACGTTCGAAGGGCGTTCCCATGATGGGCATTTCTCCCAGTGTTGCTGGTGCAGTCCTATGTTTAGGAGCTACTCTTTGGCATTCTGGACAGGATCTCACATACCTCTTTATGTCCTCTGTGATCCCTGGCCAAAAGTAGTGACAGGCTACCGTTGTCCAGTGGCCCCTATTCCCATATGTCCACTGAAGGGTATAGCATGTCCTAGCTTCATAACCTGCTCCCTGTATGATTTTGGCACTACAAGCTGTCCATGTCCTTTTGGTCCTGTTCCAGCTTTTCTATATAGTAGGCCTTTTTTCATATATAAAGTCTCCTCCTTTCTCTGGTAGGGTTATGGCTTTTAGGTAATTTGCCAAAGCAAGGCTTCAATGTACTGTCAGCAGTTTGAGCCTTTCTCATCTCTTCTGGATGAGTATTGATGATAGTGTCCTCCTCTTTCTTAGAGCTTGCCCTGGTCTGGACTGTTGCCATCACTATGGGTCTTATAGGTTCTCCTAGAAAGACATATCTACATCCCAGTATTAATGGGTAGATAGGGTTGTCCATCACTGCTGCTTTGATCTCTCCTTCCACATAGCGAGATCTTATGTTGATTCGGGCTATGGGCAGTGTCATGGTTCCTGCTCCCTTGACTGGTCCTCTGATTTCCACTGTTTCTGTGGTTATCTGTTCCGGACTCACCAGAGAAGAGCACACTACTGAGTCAAAGTCCAAGCCTGTATCATATAAGCACAGTACTTGGGTGCCATTCAAGGTCACTTCCTCACAGACAGGGGGATGATGGAGGTCATTCTGACTATCTGCCAGGTCCTTCCTTCCCTTGTTCTCTGTTGTAAGGCATGCAGCGTGATGAGGAGGGTTTTTCCGTCTGCATTCCGCAGTATTGTGGTTACTCATTTGGCAAGATTTACACCACTTTCCTTCCTTTCTTGGAGGTTTCTTTTCTGATCCTAGAGGGTTTTTGTCTTTATAATCAGTTCTGTGTTTGTTCTTGTTGGAATTGTCCCTGTGTTCATAGTTGGTAAAGTTTTGTGAAGGTTTGAAGTTCTCACCCTGCTTCTTCTTATTTCCTGATACTTCTGACTGAGCTGCTTGATATCTTTCAGCCATGGTTCAAATATCTTCCAATCTCTCAGCTCCTTGTTCCATAAGAAATTTTCTCATTTCTTGAGGCATGGATTCTCTCCGTTGCTCCAACATACCCATTTCTTTTATATCTTGACACTTTCCTAAGCTAATCCATTTTGTCAGATAAGTTTCCAATCTGGCAGAAAACTGGTGATAGTTTTCTCCTGGAAGTAGCTTAGCAGTTCGGAATCTCTTTCTATAAGATTCAGAATTCTTTTCGTACCTGACCAGTAAAGCTTGTTTTAAGATTTCATAATCTTCCTGGTCTTCTTTTGAGAGTTTTAAATAAACATCGTATGAAACTCCCCTCAACCCCTGAGATAGCTTAAGGCTCCATTTTTCCTTTTCCAATCCATAGGTAGAGGCCAGTCTCTCATATCTATCCAGGTACGACTCAATGGCGTCCTCTTTTTCAATAAATGGATCCAGGTGGAAACTCATGGCTCCATTTGCCGCGCTATGGTTGGAGCTACTCTCAGAGTCAGGTGAGCTAGCACCATGATTGCTAGCTGCTCCCTGGAGTTCAAGTTCCTCTAAACTTAACCCATGCGCCCTTTCTACCCTTCTTTCTTCACCTTCCCCACCCAGTCTCTTTTCTTCTCTTCCCAGTCTTTTGGCTTCTCTCTCTGCTTCTAATTTCTTAGCTTCAGTCTCAACTTCCATTCTTTTAGTCTCTCTTTCTGCCTCTAATTTCTTAGCTTCAGCCTCAACTTCCATTCTTTTGGTCTCTCTTTCTGCCTCTAATTTTTCTTAGCTTCAGCCTCAACTTCCATTCTTTTGGTCTCTCTATCTAAATATTTATCCACTTCAGTTGTGATATATCGAATTAGAGCATCTCCTGTTATACCCAAGTCTTTTCCTTCCTGCATAATCGCAGCTCTAAACTTCACCAATTCAGCCATGATGCTTACTTACCAGAGGGTATATAATTTTATCTTCACTAACAAGCTAACTTAATTAAAATCAATTAATTACTTTAAACAAGACAAATCCTTAAAACCTTGTGAGCGTTTCCTATTTACTTCGTACTCAATTGGACAATACCTAATCGTACAAATTTTCTATAGTTATTTTACCTTCGATTACAAACAAATTTTTTAAGTTTTTACCACAAAAAAAAAGAACACTTGCAAAAAATTTAAATTTAATTTTACAAACTTCACCCATTCCACCCATTGTATTGGTTACCCTTTACCTATATTGTGTGGCTCAAGATAGAAGTAACAATACATAGATATTTTATCTGGCTCAACCAACTACTTAATGATAATACAAAATAATATAATTGATACAGGAAAGCCAAGCCCCTTATAAATGTAAGCGAACGACTTTAAGGTTTGTTTATAGTAATAGTAGTGGATAGTAGCTAAGTGAATCTAGAATCTCAGCAGGTAAAGTAGAAAAGTATGTTCCAGTGTCCAGAAAGAAGTTCACTTATTTCAAGTGAGTTAACACCAGCTGTTTACTCAAAACTCTTTGTGAGCTCAAGACAATATGAAACACTAGACGTACCTAGTGGCTAGGATTCCGGCACCAAGGACAACTAAAATAATATCAAAGAGCCCCATTCTAATGTAGCGAAAGGTTTTCCTAGTATGATAGTAGTGGTGTTGGTCAGAGCAGAAGTAAATACTCTCTCTCCAGAAAGTATGAAGTTCCAGTGGAGAAGTTTACACTGGTATCACCATAAGTGAGTTACAGCTGTGAATACTCTGAGCTGGACAATAGATTTAGGCTTCAGAAGTATAAGATGCTACTTCGCTATCGTAACCCTATGTGATAATTATAATTAAATTTGAAAAAAAATTTAGAAAAGTAACTCAAAATTTTAACAGTTAAAAATTTAACAATCAAATGATGTGAAGTACAATTATCCAATTTATTATGTACATCTATATATTCTTGTAATGATAAATGGGTGTTGGAAGATGGTAAGTTGTATGATTATTTACAGTTACAAATTAAAATATAACTAATAGAAAAAGTCTTGGATTTATCTTCCACTGAATTTATAAAACAAGTTTGTCACATTATCTCTTGCCATCTAGTTTTCATCATTAGAAAGTCGTTTTAGAACTGCTCACAGGATTTGTTGGATGGAAATATATAAACTCAACTTTATCCACGTCTGCTCGAGGTTCCTCCGACACACTGGAGTACGGAAGACTTTCCTTCAGCCCGCCCTATAACTACGGGGGACTAAGGTGTTGAAGTTTGGTTGACCTCTAGGCTTCAGTGAGCTGGATCAACTTCTTCAAGTCTTTAGTTTCTCGATCAGGAATGATCATAAACATTGATCATAAAAACCTGGAACAAGAAGTAATAGGTGGCCATTGTTCTAACAATCTCACCACCCTCTGCTGTTCATGATGCGACCATGTCTTCAGTGTTTGTATGTAAATGAATGAATCATGGTAGTATATTACAGAGATAGCATGATAAGATAATGTATAAGGTGCAGAATTAACAATATACATGAATAAATCACATGTTATGATACATGGGTACGATATAACCTTTGCCTTCCACTTATGGATGTCAAGTCACTTATGTACTTGCTGGTATGTCGTAAGCTTCCAGGCAAGAATTAGCCATAATATATTTGGCTAACCAATTAATGGTTATGCTTCCTGACAATGCCGGTGAAGGTTATCTCTGGTTAGCGTCATTCCCTTTTTTATTATATCTGCTACAATCAATCAGAAATAAAATCTGAAATAAAATGATATTAGTAATACATATATTTTTAATAAACTTACATACCCTCTTAGGATTAATAAGCTCACGGTGAGACTGTATTGGCTTAACTTAATCTGCCCTGCATGCAGCGTGAAAATAGAACTTTTCTTGCAGAGGCTGTCCTCCAGTTTCTCACTCTGGCTTCTGGATTTGGTGTGTGATTTACAATGCGCCGCTCTGTCCTTATATTTCAGTCTCTCTCGCGCGTACGAGAAAGCAGCTCCCAAATTCCCCAAAAGATTTTAGTTTCATCTCCTGTTTTGAAGCTATTTGAAACAATCTGTGCTTTTCCTGTACTCGTTTTTCTCTTCTGTCACTCACACACTTATCTCCTTCCTTCCTTCCTATATATCATTTCCTTTTCCCCATATGGGGCTTTCATTACATATAAGTTTTATACATTTCCGTTGAGGCTTGTTAGTGTAATAAATTTTTTAAAGATTATTAGCTAACTTTTAGCCGATGTGATGAAGGTGAAAAATATTAATTATCTTTAAAACTATTTATATTTGAATAATATCCTTTTGGATATAATTCCTAGCCTATCTCCTTTGTTGAGTTATATTTATTTAATATTATTCCAACCATGCGTTCTCCTGTAGTGAATAATTTAATGTCCAGTAAATGCAAACTTTTAAAGTCGGCCATACATTCCTATATAGCTATTTCCTCATTCTTCAGTAATACTGTATGGCTTTTAACCGTAAGTCACATTTCCGCTGTCTACCAACTTCAAATAAAGACCGCAGCGCTGCCCTTGCGCTGGTGTGTGTGGGTGTCGCGTGGGCGTGTCGCGCTACAACCAAGCAAGTGTTTACCAAATCTCGCTACACCGTTTACACGCCCATTGAGGCATATTGGGTTGAACATGGTGTTAGGCCCATATTTTCTTGAACGTCGGCACTCTAGGGGTGATGTGGTCAGCATCACGCCGGCCGCCTTAACCTTACCAGAGTTGCTCTGGTACCCATTTGGGGCTGGGTCGACCCAGGAGCCGTTTGTGGCCCTAAAAAAATCCCACCTCATCTGGGGATCGAACCATAGACCACTGAGCTAGGAAGCCAGTGCACTAACCACTATGCTACCGCGGCTCCTGTACAATAGGAAAATATGTGGTGCTCCATACCCCAGAATACGCCACATATTTATACTCCTTGTTCCAGGTTATGTTTGAGTATCTGAGCTGAAGCCAGAAGCTATTCAATCCCGCTGCCTATACCCCAAAGGAAGCACAGTGGTTGAAGCTTTAAACAGACTTAGTCCCGCTCAGTTATTATTGGCGGGCTAACGGACAAGACTGTCAGCTACAAGGGAGGTTTGTGTGTCACAACCTAAAAAGGACATTGTTGTTTTCCAAAAGATGAGTGTAATATAGAACTCATTGCCAGTGACTTATAGTGAGCAGTCAAAAGATGTCTATGATGAGAAACTTTTCATTTCAGTACATGACATGTTAGTTAAAGACTAGTTCCAGAAACTTTGTGGAATAAATACGCTGATTTCATAAATTCAATTTGGAAAAGCCAATATTATTTGATTATTAAGTAATATATATATACTATATATATTTATATATATATAAATTATATATATTATATATATATCTATATAATATATATATAGTATATATATATAATATATATACTAATATATATATATATATATATATATATATAATATAGGTGGGCGCAGTAAAAAGTTCAACACTGTTATCTATTTCAGTTCCCAGAATACTTTCACAGCCGTGACTACTCGAAGTGATACGAGTGTACTTCTCAAGTCGACTGGGGCCTCACACTTTCTGGAGAGAAACCTTATTCTATTTTCTTCTCTATCCAGCACTATCATCATACTTATAAAACCCACTACGCTACAGCAGGAACACTTTATTCTCTTTGTTGTCGCTACATTTCTTAAACCATTATCTTTTTCTATGGAAGTTGTCCCCTTATTTTAAAAACTGATCTTTTTAAACATTAGGTTATGCATCCTCACTACCACCATTCTTCCTTTTTGCTTTCCATAAGCACAGGAACCATCACTGTAGGTGAGAAACCCCCCCCCCCCCCCCCTCCACCTGAAGGAAGCCTGCACCAATGCAGACAAGTGCTCATTGTAGCGGTGATATAGTTTATTCTTTCTATAGTATAAACATTTATACACATAAGGAATGGAAAAGCCTTGAAAAGCCTACCTTTATGTTTTTTGTCTAATATTTAGTTTCTATATAAGTAACTTGTTTGACACGATCATGTTGCCAGCTCTATGCACATCCCCAAGTTAGAGACCCCCATCTTACGACATGCTTGATGGCAAGCAGTAATCACCTATTCTTTCTTGGGTTTCTCAAAAATCCCCCGTACATTCATTAGTTTGCTGGTGATAAAGTGTGTTGATAAGTTCCGCTGATTTGTTGTGTTTACCTGACAAATGTTGATATTAACCGTAATTACTCTCACAGCGTTCGATTGGACAGATTGGTCTCATTTCGCGGCAAAGGTGCAGGGTTTCGATTCACGGTATCAACATGCGCCAGTCTATCCAGATGTAAAGGGGGTACCTGATTCTTGCACTTGAGTAAGTGAAGGAAACGGTGCGAAAAAGTGGAAACTAGTAGTCACCCTACGTCCTCGATACATGGATCTAGTGTAGTGAAGTCCATCTAACACTTCACTCCCCTACGCAGTATATGAATATGGGACTAGTTTTTTACTCTCACGTATCCAGTCCGTCTGTTGACACGTGAGTTTATAATTAGGATGGCGAGAATACAACGCGGCGCGTCAGTGTGTGAAGGGAGGATTTTAGTTTTCAATACATAATGAAACTTTCTGAATTACGTAATTAAAATTACTATTTAGTAACCATACGGCATTATCTGTCGGACACCATCTACCAGGAACTGCTGTGTTACGGCCCCAAAAGGAAGATGAAAGAAAGGCCAACGAAAAAACATACTGGCGGAAAACTGTGGAGGCCGGAGTTGCAAAGCCTGAACCGGCGTAGGAGGCACTGGGAAAACGATGGCCACCGGCGGAAGAAAATAGAGAATAAAAAGTTTGTTAATATGACCTACAAGACGCCACCCACTGGCGTGATGGTAACTCATCGCTATTGTTAGTCACCGGTACGGATTCCATGAAAATAGAAGGTGTATTAAAAACTAAAATTAAGAAGCAGCGTGAATCATTCGTTAATTACACTGACTAACAAAAAAAAAATCTTTTTTTTTCTTTCTCTAACATTTCTATGTTTTTCTGGTCAATCTTAATGCGATGTTATTTAATATCTGCAAAACCGTTTTTCTCTTATCAGTGGTCGGGATCTCTAGAAATACGCAATTGAGGTTTTTTAACAACACTGTTTAACAGTATTACAAGCATCCATTCGTTTACAATTAAGATGATATAACAGTTATGTAGGCCATGAAATTTCTTATGCAAGCTCGAACGCTTTCGTTACGGTGAATCGCTTGTGATACATCGCGATGAAGCATCCAACAATAGCATCGGCAAGCAATGGTCACACTCTACACTCGTTCATAATTTC